>OZ024885.1:28119287-28719287 GCA_964017185.1 Rugalucina vietnamica | reverse complement strand
TTGTAATTGACCTATTTTATAAATATCCGAACTCAACAAATTTTTTTCAGCATTGTACAATGTTGAAAAGCTCTTAGCCTGTGTATTGTGTTGAGGAAATAATCAGAAATGAGTAAGAAGGAGATTCATGCAAAATTGCCCTAAGATCAAATATTTCATGTGACTTAAAATATTATTATTATAAATATATATATTTTGTATAAGGGTGAAATCGGGATGTACTAGGATATACAATTTTTCTTACTTTTGATCCATAGACTGTGGGTACTTGTTAGAAACGCCTTGGTTGAGGGGGTTTCTAAAGTGAACCCACAGTTCATGTTTTAAGTTTACCAGAAAAATGTTAAGAATTTTCAACTGAAAAGTTTTTTTACTACTTATGAAAAATCTGTACATGGGTATGTTTTCATAATAATATGCATCAATTGTACAAAACAGTAACTGCTGCTTGTAGGCACTGATAAGCAGATCTATGCACTTGTTATTAATACATAATACATATATGCAGTTCTAAGCAGGTGAAGTATTGTCATCCTGGAGAAGTATTGTCAATTTGGTGTGTCCACAATAAGACATTCAGATTCAGGTTTTTGCAGTATGCAGATTGTATAAGTATATGCTAAAACATACCATTTGCAGAGAAAAAGTTACTGAACCCAAAATCCTCACAGCTCTGTTAAACCTGATCTCTAGGTACTGTAAGAAAAAGAAAAAAAAAAATAAGTTAACTTATAAAAATTCATGAGAACTCAAAATTTGTTATCATACACAAATTCGAAATTTAGAATTTCAGAGCATTGAAAATTGATACATGCTAGATAGAGGTTTTGTTTTGAGTACTTTGCAGACAGATAGAGATGCAGACATATAATGAAAATACTTCTTTTTTTATGTACTCGCTCCAGGTAATACTATAACTGAAGTTTGAATGCTTGCTCCTGACTTAAGGAACTAAGAAGTCATTCCACATTTGGAAAAAGAATTTGCAAACTTTATACCAAGCAATACCATCCACAAATGATGGATGACAGGATTTGGCTGAGGCTATCTGCACGACAGTCGATCAGATAACACTGCTTATCCGCACAACAGTAGTGCCTATTCTGATCGTGCGCATTAGTGTTGCTTAAAATGTTGCTTAGAAAAAACAGGGGTGTGCACTTAGTGGAGCATGTGGGCTATATAGATTGAATACAGTATTTTGTAATTTCATGGGGAAATTTTAGAAAATTGGAAAAACAAAGCTAAATTATGAAAATTAATCCACTTTTCTAGAAAAGCTCGATATGCTCTTGTCCGCTTTTTATACTACCTCGTAGGCACTCGTCAACTAGAGTCTGTAAAATATTGGCACAATGAAAAATTGCTGTAAAAATAATCGCAGGAACATTTCCAGTCGAAATCCACCAATAAATTCCACCTTCAGAGTAAACCTCTGCAGGCGAACCCAGTATAAAGATTGCAGACATAAAACTGGCGAGCAGGGATAGTGTTACAGGCACCACTTTCAACTTCTTCCCTCCTGTAAGAAGTGCATTGGAACCGGATTCGTTGGATTTCTTGGTTCTTACTGCATAAAATATCCCAATACCCGTTGAAATTGATAAAAGCAGGATGAATATTAAATAATCCACCCAATGAAACATTGTTTATCGCTATGCAAACGAAAAATTAGAAATTTTTGAAAGTTTTGAAAGTCTTTTCTGGCGACTGGAAATAAAAACACAGTCGCTTCGGTTTTTCGCTTTGTTGAGCCGGATATACATGCGCTTAATGCTTTCTAGTCAACTCGTACCCAAATTCGAAATTTAGAATTTCAGAGCATTGAAAATTGATACATGCTAGATAGAGGTGTTGTTTTGAGTACTTTGCAGACAGATAGAGATGCAGACATATAATGAAAATACTTCTTTTTTTATGTACTCGCTCCAGGTAATACTATAACTGAAGTTTGAATGCTTGCTCCTGACTTAAGGAACTAAGAAGTCATTCCACATTTGGAAAAAGAATTTGCAAACTTTATACCAAGCAATACCATCCACAAATGATGGATGACAGGATTTGGCTGAGGCTATCTGCACGACAGTCGATCAGATAACACTGCTTATCCGCACAACAGTAGTGCCTATTCTGATCGTGCGCATTAGTGTTGCTTAAAATGTTGCTTAGAAAAAACAGGGGTGTGCACTTAGTGGAGCATGTGGGCTATATAGATTGAATACAGTATTTTGTAATTTCATGGGGAAATTTTAGAAAATTGGAAAAACAAAGCTAAATTATGAAAATTAATCCACTTTTCTAGAAAAGCTCGATATGCTCTTGTCCGCTTTTTATACTACCTCGTAGGCACTCGTCAACTTGAGTCTGTAAAATATTGGCACAATGAAAATTGCTGTAAAAATAATCGCAGGAACATTTCCAGTCGAAATCCACCAATAAATTCCACCTTCAGAGTAAACCTCGGCAGGCGAACCCAGTATAAAGATTGCAGACATAAAACTGGCGAGCAGGGATAGTGTTACAGGCACCACTTTCAACTTCTTCCCTCCTGTAAGAAGTGCATTGGAACCGGATTCGTTGGATTTCTTGGTTCTTACTGCATAAAATATCCCAATACCCGTTGAAATTAATAAAACCAGGATGAATATTAAATAATCCACCCAATGAAACATTGTTTATCGCTATGCAAACGAAAAATTAGAAATTTTTGAAAGTTTTGAAAGTCTTTTCTGGCGACCGGAAATAAAAACACGGTCGCTTCGATTTTTCGCTTTGTTGAGCCGGATATACATGCGCTTAATGCTTTCTAGTCAACTCGTACCCGAGTCAACTCGTACCCAAGTCAACTCGTACCTATTGGGAGCAAAGTTTAATGACATGCAGGGATTTTAAAGGTAATTATCTTTTGTGGAGTTTTCTCCTTTAGTTGCCGACTACTAGGTATACAAGTTGGCTTCTTGAAGAAGCCAAGTTTTGGGCTAGTCTGGTTTATGTCAAGTAGATACAAATGGACAGTAGTTTTATGATGAGGAAATAAATTGGCCTAATGGGGTGGTTGTATGTAGCTGCTAGGGGCTATATACATATACACGTACATTTCCATGATATTCAAACATCTTTTTTCTTTGAAACTACATGGTCAATGAAAGCCATTCCGTATGGCGTTTCCTTGCAAAGGAAAAAAAATACTTTTGTTTTATTGACCTATGTCAACAGCAAAATATTTCAAAAATCTTCTAAAGAAACGGAAGTCTGGGAGCTGACAAGATGTGAACAAAAACCACTTTACATAGGCTAAAGAAAATGATAAACCGATTGATTTCTTATGAAACTTTAAATGTTTTTTACAAGTATTGGTCAAAAGGCCTTTGTACAAGAAAAGTCCACGTAATTTTTGATAATCCCACGTACATTTCCATGATATTCAATGAAAATAATTGTTAGATCCTTTGGAAGCAGTAAAATACAAAGCTAGAAGATGGGCCATATTGTACAATTTTGGGTAATTAACATTCATCAGTGACCCTTTATAAAACTGGCAGCGAAAGCCAAACATCTTTTTTCTTTGAAACTACATGGTCAATGAAAGCCATTCCGTATGGTGTTTCCATGCAATGGAAAAAATTTACTTTTGTTTTATTGGCCTATGTCAAACGACCATTACATACAGCAAAATATTTCAAAAATCTTCTAAAGGAACGGAAGTCTTGGAGCTGACAGGATGTGAACAAAAACCACTTTACATAGGCTAAGGAAAATAATAAACTGATTGATTTCTTATGAAACTTTAAATGGTATTTACATGTATTGGTCAAAAGGCCTTTGTACAATCGAAGACTTGTTAATTTGCAAAAGATAGAGTAATTGATAGAAAATCTCCGCTTTTATGCCAAATTGTCCTCAAAGTTAGTGTTTACATTAAATAGTTGATAATATTTGACTAATAATAAAGTTGACTTGAGGTACAAGTTGACGACAGTACGAGTTGACCACTGAAAAAGTACGAGTTGACCAGGAACGAGTTGGTTAAAAGTACTAGTTGGCCATAACTCATGCAGGCTACCACTTCTAAACCTCAGTAAAAGTTAAGATTTTGTCACCGTTTAAGGCAGGATTTTTAAACAAGAGCATGTAGTGCGCATTTTAGGCACACCTCGTGGCACGAAAACTACGCAAATAGATCCATTACAACCTGACCACTATACTGTTTTGGGCTGATGCCCAAAACAATAAGTTGTTTCATTTTTTAACGCCATTCACTTTTGAATTCTTGCATTGAAAATGCCTGTTCGTAGATATTCACTCCCCAGATTGTCTCACGGAATCCGGGACGTTTCGCCCCCAAACCATTTCGCCCCCTAGTCGTTTCGCCCCCAAGACGTTTCCCCCCCTAGTCGTTTCCCCCCTAGTCGTTTCGCCCCCACTAGTCGTTTCGCCCCCCTAGTCGTTTCGCCCCCTAGTCGTTTCGCCCCCTAGTATATAGATATAGTATAATTACCTTATGTACATCATTTTGTTTCATGTAAATAATTATGCTAAGCAATAAAAAATTCAAATTTGTATAGTAAAGTCTTATTAAGTTGAACACTTGGGCAATCAATGCTGTAAAATAGTTCGTTTGCAAAAGACATGTCATTTCGCTGGCTTTTGTAAATTAATATCTGAAAAGAAATTTATGATGGAGCATCGTCGCCCTGTCACGTCAGCCTAAGGGTAAGGTTTATGGGTACCTTACCCTTAGTTACCGGCCAGTACCGGGCCATTAATAAATAGTGGCCACTCGGGGAGGTGTGACTAGGACTTGTTACACTATAATATTGTTTTATTCTGTTTACCAATATTATAAATGCAATAATCCAAATATTTTCGTTAAATTCTATCCATGCGTTTTAAAAAGCAGCAGATAATTAAAGAGAATGTAAGAATTTTTCGACAAATGTTGGGCAACGCTGCTATTGACGTCAATAAATAAATAATAAATAAAAACAAATAAATAAATAACAGCCAGGAAATCGTGAAAGAGAATAGAAAATAAATACAAGTAATACATATACATATCCCTAAAATATATCGCCGTATTTATGAATACATTAATACAAAGTTTAATGCACCTGTTTCTATCAAGCATTATACTATAAAGAAATAATATTATAATAAAAACATTGTAAGTTTTAGAACCTGTAATTTATGAAAAATATTACGAAAACACACCCATGCAATATTAAGAGATTTTTGTAAGTTGCAAACATTGAAAATTTCAAAAGAGATAAATTTATATTTTTCATATTTTGATTCAAAACATACATTGTGGGTTCATGTTAGAACCGCCTTGCTGAGGCGGTTCTAACGAGTACCCATAATGTATGTTTTTGATAAAAAATGAGAAAATTAGGTATATCCCTGCAAACTCCTGCTTTTCTATATAAAAGTGGGGTTTAAGGGGGTATACAGTACACGGACATGTTTTCCTGATGAAACGTAAATTAAGCAATAGTTAGATATATACAGCTGTACAAAATATACAAAAGCATGATATTACGAATAATTTATTATTAAATAAATATTTACCTGTATCACATGTGCAATGCTGCCGATAATCGGTCTATTAAAAGAAATTGCTGAATAAAAGATATTAAGATTTAAAATTCCACTGAGTCATTAAGTTCTTTTAAAGACAAAGCCTGCCGCATGCCGACAAAACCATAGAATTCGGCAAGCAATCCTTGATTAAAGAATCTATTGTTCACACTTTAGTTAATCATCATTCAGAAGTCGGTGTCAATAATTAATAACATTAATTCTGCACATTATTATACCGTAAGTTTTTCACACCTTCACTTTATTACGAAACCAAACCTGATATCTATCTATCTATCTATCTATCTATCTATCTATCTATCTATCTATCTATCTATCTATCTATCTATCTATCTATCTATCTATCTATCTATCTATCTATCTATCTATCTATCTATCTATCTATCTATCTATCTATCTATCTATCTATCTATCTATCTATCTATCTATCTATCTATCTATCTATCTATCTATCTATCTATCTATCTATCTATCTATCTATCTATCTATCTATCTATCTATCTATCTATCTATCTATCTATCTATCTATCTATCTATCTATCTATCTATCTATCTATCTATCTATCTATCTATCTATCTATCTATCTATCTATCTATCTATCTATCTATCTATCTATCTATCTATCTATCTATCTATCTATCTATCTATCTATCTATCTATCTATCTATCTATCTATCTATCTATCTATCTATCTATCTATCTATCTATCTATCTATCTATCTATCTATCTATCTATCTATCTATCTATCTATCTATCTATCTATCTATCTATCTATCTATCTATCTATCTATCTATCTATCTATCTATCTATCTATCTATCTATCTATTCGTTTGTCTATCCTAATTGACCTTAAATAAATAAATAAATAAATAAATAAAAATTGGGGGCGAAACGACTAGGGGGGAAATGGTATTGGGGCGAAACATCTAGGGTATTGGGGGCGAAACGACTAGGGTGGAAAATAGAGGCGAAACGACTAGGGGGGAAACGACTAGGGGGGAAACGTCTTGGGGGCGAAACATCTTGTGACCGTCTCAGTGATCATGATATTGTTTCTGGAACGCTGAAGATTGTTATTCCCCCCATTAAGAAACCTCGGAGGAAGGTGTATCGGTACCAGAAAGGTGATTATGAATCTATGAGGGCAGAAACATTATGATTTGCAAAGGAAAAGTATTTCGATGGCTACTCGGATACCCGTTCGATTCAGGAAAATTTCAATCTTATTACATCTTTCATTCAGGACTCGGCAGGTAAGCATATCCCATCAAAAACAAGTCGCTCTGTCTCTTCTGTCCCATGGATACCTCCTGAGATAAGGAGGAAGATTCGCAGGAAAAATATAACTCATGCAAAAGCTAAGAAAACTGGAAGTGCAAAAATTAGATCTAAATTTGAAAACTTAAGAAGGGAAATCAAAGCTGATATAAGGAAGCAGCATGACCTTTATGTCAATAACTTGGTAGGAGACGTTAAGGCTAATCCCAGGGATTTTTATAGGTATATCAATAGTCAGAGGAAAGATACCCAAGGCATTCCCCCTTTGAAAAAGAAAAATGGAAGTGGTATTGCTCAATCAGATTTCGAAAAAGCAGAAGAATTTAATGGACAGTTCACAGATGTATTCACCAAAACGGTACACACCCAAGTCCCACTTCTGGATAGGTCGGCCCCATTCATGGATGAAATTGTTGTTACAAAGGAAGGAGTAACAAAACTCCTTAAAGGTCTGAACCCATCTAAAGCCTTAGGACCTGATGAACTCCATCCTAGAGTCCTAAAAGAATTGGCAAAAGAATTAGGACCTGTATTTGCACATCTCTTCCAGCAGTCAATCAATACGGGTGAAATCCCCAAGGAATGGTCACTTGCTAATATTTGTCCACTTTTCAAGAAAGGTGACAGGTCCCTTGCTTGTAATTACCGCCCAGTTTCTTTGACTTGTATTCCTTGCAAACTTCTAGAACATATAGTCTGCTCAAACATCATGGGTCATCTTGACCAGTATAATCTTTTGTCGGACAAACAGCATGCATTCAGGAAATGGCATAGTTGTGAAACTCAGTTGATTACAGTAATAAATGATTGGGCAAAAATATTGGACAAAAAGGGTCAGGTTGACACTTTTATTTTGGACTTTGAAAAAGCTTTTGACACCCCTCCACATGAACTTCTTAAAAGCAAATTGTTTAGTTATGATATAGGTGGAAAGACATTGGAATGGATAAATGCTTTTTTGTGCTTCAGGCAGCAAAGGGTAGTTGTTAATGGTGTTAAATCTGACTGGGCCCCTGTTGTGTCTGGTGTCCCTCAGGGCACCGTTCTCGGTCCATTGTTGTTCTCCTTGTACATAAATGACATACCCGTTGGCATTGACTCTCAAATCAGGCTTTTTGCTGATGACTGTGTTTGTTACCGTGAAATTAGAACAGTTGAAGATACATTGAAACTTCAGAAAGACATTGACCTTTTAGGGAGCTGGGCCCGAAAATGGGGCATGAGATTTCAACCTGTCAAATGCAACATGATGCAGCTGACAAATAAGCAGATAAATAAAATTGAGGCCTCGTACACCCTCGAGGGGACGATATTGGGAAATGTTGATAGCATTAAATATCTAGGTGTAACAATTACAAATGACCTCAAGTGGAATACACATATCAATAATATCTGTACTAAAGCCAACAGAACACTTGGATTCTTGAGGAGAAACTTATTTTCTTGCCCCCAAGATGTTAAAGAAGCAGCTTATAAAGGACTGGTGCGCCCAGTCCTGGAATATGGAAGTTCTGTTTGGGATCCTCATACTAAATGCCTCCAGGAGGAATTGGAGAAGGTACAGAATCGTGCCGCTAGATTTGTAACTAGGAATTATACTTTCGAGGAAGGTAGTATGACTGGCATTCTTGAACAACTCAAATGGGAATCTCTCAAGAAAAGGAGGACGGATAATCGACTTATATTACTATATAAAGGTCTGAAGGGTAAAGCCAGAATACCTACAGATAACCTTATCCCAAAGACTAGGCGTTGTAGAAATAGCCACTCCAAGGCATTTCAGCTTCCATCTGCTAGTATAGAGGCCTATAAATGTAGTTTCTTTCCCCAGACTATCAGGGACTGGAATGACCTCCCTGACTCTCTGTTTTCTACTGCTGAAATGTCAGATGATTGTGTGTCCAAGTTCGCTTCACTCGTGCGTTCAAGGGACTAATTTCTCCCCCATCCGAACCCCCTGGTGAAATAATGTCATTTGGCGTGTCACCAGTAAACTATTCAGATTCAGATTCAGATTCAGTCTGATTTATGTATTGCATGTGGTAAGGGTGTTTGGAAACGCCAGCACGGAGTTACCTGCGATGTGTGTTTCTTCTAAAACATTCTTGTATATTGCATGGGCATGGACAAGTTTTCGTAATTGGAAAATTTATTTATTTATTTATTTATTTATTTATTTTCTTCCTTTCTCAGCAGAATAAATTGTGGATACTCGTTAGAACCGTCTCGTGTAGTTTCAACTGTTTATCTGTTGTTTCCCTTCCTAATATGCGCTTATTCGAACGATATTTTGTTACCTTAATTTTCAGTTATGTTGAAAAGTTAAGTACACTGTGCGCTAATTAGAACGATTACGATATATTTATGCATACTATGAACATGTATTTTCAGTCGTCTCAGCAGGCTTCCCAGCAGCTGTTTACCGTAGCTAGTGGCATTGTAGAGACTGTATATTCATGCATTTATTCATTTCAGTTTTATTACCTTTAATTTTATTTTATAGATTTTCAGGCGAAGGGTCTCGCTACCGAGTATACCACGAAGAGAGAGAGAGACATACTCCTACGTCCGGAAGCTTTTATGCCTCCCGTTCCTCCCACCGGAGCACATCGAAGAGGTGTTCGACTCCCTGGCAGACATCGCTCCTCGACGGTTTGACGGGCTCCTTAACTACATGAGGGCAACTTGGTTCGGGTCGACAGTGTGGCCTGTGGAGTGTTGGAGCATCTACGGGATGAGTATCCGGACAAACAACGACGTACAAGGTAATATAGATAATACCTTTTTAAAATCCATTACGCAATCGTATGACATATAATTAAACCCCACAAACGCAATCTTAACAAATTAACTTTTGTCGACTTAAACATTTTCGTAAATTCATGTTGAATGATGGTTGAGGCAGTTCGACATATTTATTGCATATAAATGAGCGTTATGGTACTGCATTCAACTACAATAGTAACCATATGTAAATTTGGTAACATGACATATGTAGCAAAATAACAAAATTATTAATATTTTTTTCAGGATGGCATCGACGTCTGAACGACAGAGCCGGGGCCGCTCCTCCATTCTACCTGTTGGTCAGACTCCTCGCCGACGAAGGGCAGGTGGCACTACGCAACGTGAGCCTTGTAACGGAACTACAGTTGACTAGGTACCAGCGTCGCCAGTATAGAACAACCCAGAGCCAGACCTTCAATCTGTGGAAGAGATACGCAAGAGGGGAAGTTTCAGCAACCGGACTACTCAAGCAGATCAGCTGCACCTATAAGCCTTCAGTGAACCGTTGAGAGAGTAAGAACAGTTTAAAGTGTTTAAATGACTGATAGACAGTGTTGTGTGCTAGGGCTATGAATTAAGTGTTATATCAGAAATCAGTTAATAGGTATAAATGGAATATAAGTGTTTACATGATGGATAACATTGAATTCTTAAAGTGCCAGTTCCACTGAATCGTAAGCAATCATACGATTGTGCAATCATTAGTTTTGTGATAAGACTGCGCAAGCAAATTATGTGAAATGTTTTCTAGCGTATTAATGCTTTCTTAATTTCTCAAACCAACAATTTGAGATTCCGATCAGGTTCGACACAAACCAGGCTGTTCAGGCACACGTTAGCTAGACGGTGGAATTACATGTTTATGAAGTAGAGAGATTATACTATCTAGACTGTTAATGTTTATATTGTTATTTTATTTGTTGAACTGTAAAACAGAGGGAAAATAAATGTATAATTTATATGGCTTTTGTTTCTTAAACTTGCTGTATCGTATAAAAGTATCACAAACATCCCAAACCAAAGAATTCACCCCCATAGAACTCCATTCAGCATATGAACCTGTAAAAATAAAAGGGTACGAGTTGACCAAACTGGGTATGAGTTGACCAAAGCGGGTACGAGTTTACCAAAATGGGTACGAGTTGACTCGGGTACGAGTTGACTCGGGTACGAGTTGACCAAAATGGGTACGAGTTGACTTTGGTACGAGTTGACTCGGGTACGAGTTGACCAGTTACCCGCTTGAAAATCCAAGTCGTTTCGTCTCTTCTCCGCTGTGACTTTGCATATGTTCGGGGTCTCCCAATGGTACCATTGGTATTAACATTTTTACCATTTACGCCAATTCTTTTACCAATGGTACCATTGGAGAACCCCGTACACACGCATCTTCAGCAGATATCTTGATACATCCTTTCTATCTCTGGCAAACTATCTATCTATCTCTATATACTGTCATACATTCTAGACAGGGCTGTGCACCCTCATAGAGTCTGAAATAAGACTCTTTGTTGATGATTGTGTTTGTTATCGCGAAATCAAGACTGAAGAGGATACACTCAAGCTTCAGAGAGACATCGATCGTTTAGGCAGTTGGGCTAGGAAATGGGGAATGAGATTCAACCCGTCTTGAACATGATGCAGCTGACGAATAAACGGTCCAGTAAAGTACAGGCTAATTACACCCTTTAGCGTACTGTACGGGAAAATGTTGAAAGCATAAAATACTTGGGTGTAACTATCACAAACGATTTGAAATGGAATACACATATGTCCAATCTTTGTACAAAAGCAAACAGAACTCTCGGTTCTTGAGGAGAATTTTGTATTATTGTCCCTTATATGTGAAAGAATTATGAAAGACTGGTGTGGCCGGTCTTGGAATATGGAAGTTCAGTTTGGTGGCCTTCAGGAAAAAAACGGGAAAAGGTCCAAAATTTTGCTGCAAGGTTTGTGACTGGAATTTATGATTTTGAAACTGGGAGTATGACTGGCATTTTAGTGAAATGGGATCTCTTAAGAAAAGGAGGAAAGATAGTAGACTTGCATGTATATCGCTATACAAAGGTCTGAATGATTAAGCCAGAATACCTACTATGACCATCAGCTAGCAAAGAAGCGTACAAAAATAGTTTCTTTCCGCAGACTATCAGGGGCTGGAATGACCTCCCAGATTCTCCTCTGCTGAAATGTCTGATGACTGTGTGTCTTGTGAGAGCCAGGGACTGATTTCCCTCCTGGCACACCCCCTGGTGAAGTATTGTCACTAGTAAACCGTTCAGATTCAGATTCAGATGAACATTTTACGCAAAATAAATCTGGAGGCGATTGATAAATCATCACTTAGGCAGTTTCAAAAGTCTGACGAACGAAATTGTTGAGAATCATTGTGTCTGGAAAATATCCAAGTTCCAGAAACAGGAACCACTTGAAAAAGAAACATAAATAAGAGAAACACAATAAAAGATATGGGCCGCGCCACAAGAAAACCAGCTTTTGGGCGTTCTGGACAGATCAGACACAATCTGTCGAATTTCGGAAGAAGAGAAATTGTTCTATCCATGTAGCGAAAACAAAGGCGCTCATCAGCTGTGCATGCAGTTTTAGAGCCTCCACGATACCTTATCATTGTGAAAACGATACCACTCATCCGGTATTTTATTTTTAAACAGATTTTTGAGATGTTTTCGTTTCAAACTATATCATGTATATGTTTGTGCAAGTTTTCAAAAGTATGAAATAAGGCACTACCTTTGTAACGATGCTCTACCCCAAAGGCGCAGATAGTTTTACAATAAAAAGGTACAAGTGGGCAACGACCAGGATAAGGCGCAATCAGAAAAAGATTCCCACTCCAAAAACCGTGGTGGTGAAAAAACTACATTAACAATCAGGTACTTATACCGTGACAACATATCGTAAGCCGAATGAGCAGTTATTTTCCCTATATACGACGTACATATGAATGCTTTCTCACCCTGGTGACTATTTCCGACCATTTCCATTATAGAAAACACCACGAGGCGATGACGTTAACGTATACATGTATGATGCAAACGTCACGATGACGTCAAACTATGTGGAAGGTAATGGAGCAATTAGTATAATGCAGCGCGTGTTGAAACAAAACGTCAGGATGACGTCAAAAATAACGTCCGGTTCCGGTTGACGAAAGATTTTTTCTATCAATGTACAGAAGAACAGAATGGAACAGAATATTTTTACCACGTTCTACCATAAGAGCGACGCAGTCCTGAGCGTCGCTTTAATAAGATACAATAACAAAACCATAATCAAGCCGTACACAAAATTGTCATTTAAATACAGCTACGCTTCGGGTTGAGAGATGTCATGCATTTTCTTCAGTAGAACAAAAATTGGAGGTTGCGGAGAATAATGAAGCGATACATGTAAAAAAAAAAAATCCCGAAGTAAATATGTAATCCTATGTGTCACTTCCCATGCAGCTCTGATTTTATAAACCAGACACATGATCGTGTACGGCTTGATTATGGTTTAGTTATTCATCAGGAAAACATGTCCGTGTAAAGAATACCCCCTCAATCCCCACTTTTATATAGTAAAACTGGGGTATGCAGGGGTATACCTATTTTTCTTATTTTTGCTCCAAAACATAGATTGTGGGTACGCGTTAGAACCGCCTCGGCGAGGCGGTTCTAACGTGTACCCACAATCTATGTTTTGAGCAAAAATAAGAAAAATATCAAACTTTTTCAGCTGAAAATCTTCAATTTTTAAAGCTAAAAAAATCTCTGTATATTGCATGGGCAAGTTTTCGTAATGTGTAACTCCTAATGCTAGCTCTAAGAGAATACATTTACTATTTCTATAGTTACAGTTCGTGTTCCCATCTATTTGATAGATATTGTTTATTGTACGTAGTCTGTGAATACCAATAATTATTTTTATTTTATTATTATTATTATTATTATTATTATTATTATTATTATTATTATTATTATTATTATTTTAATTCCCCCTTTTTATGTTCGTAAATGAACATTCTGACGACCCAGTAGAAATGGTCTTCTTCCCGCCTAGTATCTTTGGTTTGAGGTTTTGGCCTCATTGCATCAATACTTTGTATTAATACATGCGTTAGCCATTGTTTAATTTTATTTAAATCCGTTTTTTTTAGAAATCATTAATACCCTTTCACTGTCCTAGTAGAAATGGTAATTTCGCTGTCCTAGTAAAAATGGTATTAAAATCGGCGTCCTGGTAAAAGTGAATTTTATTTTATACTTTACAGTGAAAATCAATGTATATCAAAACTTGATAAAATTGGTATTTTCATTGACATGAAATTTCATTGATATCAAATCTCACTGATATCAAAAGTCACTAGTGACTGACATCAGCCTATATCTTCACTGTAGATTTTGGATTACTTCTGACGTTTCCATTTACTTGACGTCATTAAATGTGTCTCACTTCAGAAATTCAAACGCTTATAACTCTGTTATTTATGAAGTAAAACATAAAGTGTGGGCATTCATTTTCTTAGTTAGAACGTAAGGAACAATGTGGTACCAAAATTATTTGTGTTTTCAAAAATGTTTGGTATTTGCATTTTCGTCGCTTGCCTTGTGAATTGGAAAATGCCCGTGTATTGTATAAGATAAAACGAAAATGTGCGTTTTTTTTCGGTGAACACCAAATATATTTAATCTCGTGAGTTGAAAATATAAAATTTTCCACTCGTGCTACGCAATCGTGAAAATTCTGATGTTTTCAACTCACTCGATGAAACAAGTGAGGCTTGGTTAGTGGGGTAGGCAATATCCTATATCCCAAAATAAACCGTCCAAAATATACCATATCCCAAAATTAATTTAACTCGTATTCAAAAATAAATTCCAATATCCCATATCCCAAAATTCCTGAATATCTCATATCCCAAAATAAAAAACACAAATATCCCAGTATCCCGTGAAAAAATAGGCCAATATCCCATATCCACAAGTCTCTGCTATATATCAACACATTACGAAAACTTGTCCATGCAATAATTAGAGATTTTTTCATGTGTAAAAATTAAAAAAAAAATCATAGGAAAATGTTTCATATTTTTCTTATTTTTTATCAACACATAGATTGTGAGTACACGTTAGAACCGCCTTGGCAAGGAGGTTCTAACGAGTACCCACAATCTATGTTTTGGAAGTACACGTTAGAACCGCCTTGGCAAGGCGATTCTAACGAGTACCCACAATCTATGTTTTGGAGCAAAAATAAGAAAAATAGGTATACCCCTGCATACCCCAGTTTTGCTATATAAAAGTGGGGTTCAGTGGGGTATACATTACACGGACATGTTTTCGAGATGATACATGGTTTTCAACCTGGTGAAGTTCATCGGCTGCTGCAGATAGAACCCCGATCGACTACTGTCTGCACAGCATCTTCCAGAAACTGCATTTTTCAAAATCTCACTTTTCTGAAAGACCTCATGAAAAATATTACCATGTCACCATTTTGCATTCCAAAAGTCTTAAAAAGTGCCACAAAAAGTTTGAAAATCGGTTAACAAATAAAAAATTTATGCCAGAAAATAGTTTTGAATAGGGCTTTTTCCATTGTAAAAATGTCAGCAAGGGAATTAACTATTTTCCCGCAAAAAATCTAAATTGGTTATTTTTCATTTAAAATGCACCAAACCAAAACAAAATTCTAGTGTATGGATAGCTGAGTGCCAAACTCTTAAAATTATTCCACAGATTTGCTTGATTTTCATTTTTAAGGTGTTTGGATTACCTCCCTAGCACATGCAAAAGGCCTATTCAAAATATTTTTTGAGCATAATTATTTTAATTGTGAACCGATTTTCAAAATTTTTGCGGCACTTTTTAGGACTTTTGGGTTGCAAAAAAATGACAGGGTCATATTTTTCTTGTGGTGTTTCAGAAAAGTGAGATTTTGAAAAATGCAGTTTCTGAAAGATGGTGTGCAGACAGTAGAGATGTCAATCGAATATCTACAGATCTCAAATATTTGTGTGGTGCTTATACACTCCTAAGTACCAGTCAAACAGAGCTGCATATAATAAAACAAGTTTACACAACTTGCCTGCCATGCGGTTATGGTGATGAAGATTTTGAACACTTCATACTAAACTGTTCCTATCTGGAATATACCAGAAACCAAATTATCAGTGAGATTAAACGGGGGGGGGGGGTATATTCATTGTTGGGCAAGACGTGTTTCCAGGAGATGTGTGACCAGAAAAGATAGACGTAATATTAGACTTTACAATGCTACTTGAACAAAAAAATATTAAGCTTAACATTGATCAGCTGAGCGATAATCAGACTATTCGGCACCAATACGAATTCGGGATCTAGACAAATCGGACCCTAGTCAAATCGGCACCTGTGCAAAATCGGCACCACTTTAGAACTAGAGGACCAATGGTCGTGTGAACGCTCACCTGAGATCTGGGATATACACCAATATACTTGTTTGACTATTATTTTCATGGGAGACCTATATTGACATTGCCATAAAATAGGTCAAGGTCATCACAGGTTTATATTTTATGTATACATTGTAGTACTCTAGTCCACAATACTACATGCCAAGTTGTGTAGTAATTGGTACACTGGTTCCGGAGAATATTTTAAAGGATTATTACCATATATGGACATCTTGGTCATGTGACCTGGATATTTACGCAATATGCACACAATGCTTCTCGCTTCCTATAGTTGATTCATGTCAAATTTGGCTTTGATTAGCCAAGCGGTTTCAGAGAAGAAGATCTTTGACTATTATGGTGATATATATGTTTATTATATGGCAAGTGATGAAATATAGAGAAATATGTATTAAATATAACCAATATTTGAAAAAGTTATATTTTCACATGTGAAAATATAAAAAAGTTATATTTTCACATGTGAAAATATAAGATTTGGGAATACGCAAATTACGATTCCACCGTTTCATTTCTAATTTATACATAACTAAATTTAATAATCTATGCTATTGTTGACGCAATGAACGTTCACACACAATAGCGACGTAATGACGTGACGTAATGACGTCATTTAAGATTTTGACGTCATATGCTTTAGCGCGCTACGTTACAATGACTACATGCAATATAATAAAAAGAAAATTCAAGTTTTTGTCGTGAATATGACTTTTATTTCATCTCGTGAAGTGAAAAATTATATATTTCATTTGTGCCTTCGGCACTCATGAAATATAAAAATTTTTCACTTCACTCAATGAAATAAAAGTCATATTCACTCCAAAAACTTGAATATCCTCTATATATTGCCCCGGGGTGGGAGCAGATCAGTCCCTGGGGTCCAATTTTTCACAATCATAAATCTTCAGTCCTTTTGCCCATTTCCTTCAAGTTTTTTTTCTTCAAATGACATTTTGACAATTTTCACTATTCAAATGCATGGGTCACCTATGTTGACCTTGTCGTAAAATAGGCCAAGGTCATCCCAGGGTCATGATTTATACAAACTTTGTAGAGCTCCTTTCCCTGATCTTCATGCGAAGTTTCAAAATCATAGGCTTTTCGGTTCTGGAGAAGATTTTTAAAGGTTTGTGCTATTTATAGCCATGGCGGCCATCTTGGTCATGTGACCTAGACCATTTATATAAAGTTTCGTTCCTCTTTCCTAAAGATGCTACACATGAAGTTTGGCTTTGATTGGCCAAGCGCTTTCACAGAAGAAGATGTTTGAATATTATAATAATATACATGCATATTGTCCCATGGTGGGAGCAGACCAGCCCCTTGGGTCCATTGTTTTCAGAATCATAAATCTTCAGTCCATTTGCCCATTTCCTTCAAGTTTTTCTCTTCAAATGACATTTTGACAATTCAAATGCATGGGTGCCTATGTTGACCTTGCCATAACATATGTCAAGGTCATCCCAGGGTCATGATTTATACACACTTTGTAGAGCCTCTCCCTGATGCTTCATGCCAACTTTCAAAATCATAGAAAGGTACAAGTAGGCAAAGATCAGGAAAAGGCGCAATCAGAAAAAGATTCCCACTCCAAAAACCGATGGGAAAAAACCAAACTAACAATCAGGTACTTATACCATGAAACATATCGTAAGGCGAATGAGCAGCTATTTTCCCAATAGGTGGCCACTCAGTTACCTTAACTTAACTGAAAACACACATAAGGCGCCAACAGCACAAAAAAAATTAAACACCAAGACATAAAACAAAAAGAACCACCACAGAAGTATCGCCTTGGAACGATCAGTAACACAAAGTTACTGGCGGGCTTAAATCGGTTTTACAGGCGCCTAACCTCACCCTCAGCTTCTGCAGTGGTCCATAACATTTAGTTAGCCTTCTGGTTCTGGAGAAGATATTTAGTGATTTTTGCTATTTATAGCCATGGCAACGATCTTTGTCTCTTGACCTAGACCATTTATATAAACTTTCGTTCCCTCTTCCTAGAGATGCTCTACATGAAGGCCAGGCGGTTCCAGAAGAGATGATTTTTGAAATTGTGGACGACGACGACGGACGGAAGACGGAGCATGGTCATCCTATAAGCTCACCTCAGGTGAGATAAAATACGTATCATTTCGGCCACTAGTCATTTCGAACCCTAGATACTTCGGCACCTATTTATTGGAAAAGGTCCCTCAGGAGGACCTTTTCCACAGTGTTTACTTTGAATATGAAGAAAATTGTACCCATGATCGACTGCTCTCTCTCAATTACGCGTTTTGTCACATAAAGAGCTTAATAAAAACTAGTGAACCCGTCTATGTTGACTAGACAGTTTACCGCAAACAATTTAATTTATCCATGGTTGACACTCTCTGTCAAAAAGCGGTAAATATCTAGCAAGCAGTCTCGATCGTGGTGACTTCTTATCATAGCGCATCTAAGTTACGATCGTAGATACCCTGATGAGGGGTACAGAAACTATAGGAACTCTATATGGCTGACTTTTAGTTCATCACATCGGACCCATGGGTCTCTTTCCGGTAGTGTGGCTGCAAGTAAAAATTCAGATCTCTGTCACAAATTGACTGCACTGCAAAATGGTTTTCTACACTGTGACATATCGACATATTTGATTGTAATCGTGTTCTCTTTAGAATTAGCTTTGATTCTGTAACATCAGAAATTTTAGTCAATGCCTTGAGTGACAGATACACACACTGGTCAAGCGTTCATAACAAGAAACGATATTTATACGAAACTGAAACGTATGGGAATCGAAATAAATGACAAACCAGAGAATCAACAACACTGAAATCTAGAGCAAAAGGAAGCTCTTATATCAAACTGCTGCTGACCTTTTCATTGGTTTCTTTTTAAAGAAGCCAACTTGTTTTATCATATTTCAAATCGGACTATTCGGCACCACTACGAATTCGGCACCTAGACAAATCGGAAAGTCATATCGGTACCACTGCCAAATCGGCACCACTTTAGAAAAATACCACTCATTTCGGCCCCTATTTATATCGGACCCTAGATATTTCGGCACCTATTTATTTCAGCGTATTTCATTTAAAACACCAGTTTCGTCGACCTTGGATGTCAATAAGACGTTGTGCTTAGTGTTGACATACACTGACAATTTGACGCGTTCCGGTCATTGTAGAAACGGCTAGCTTGAATAAGCATGTACGCATTTTTCATAAAGTTTTACCAGCAACCTCAAGACTTACTCAATCGAATGCTGATTATATATTTGCATACTGTTCGCACAAACACTTAAAGTGGTTTATAAGAAAATGAGATATCATTTTCAAAAATGATCAACGTAATGAATAATTTCCTCTTTTACACTTTTAAATCATAAACATTCAGTCAAAATAATCTTAAAATAACCGAGCCGTGGGCATTATATTGCAATTTATAATTTATGTCACAGAAGAGATCTAACATATGTTATAATAACACAGTTTTTTTTTTTTTTTTCGTTTCTTTGCTGAATTTTCATTTTCGACCAAGGGCTGAGTTGAGTATTTCCTATTTCCGTCGACGTGAAGAGGTCTAACAGAACACCGATGGAAATATTCCATCGAAAGTGTTGAAAGGTGCAATAACGATAGTTTTTGCATTAGTGTAGAAGCTTGTGAAGTTGAATAATGTTTTCGTCTATCAAAATGGTATTGACCAAGTTTATAATATTTACCCCCAATATGCACATTCTGTTCCTCAGAGTTCTGTTCAAAATGCAGGTAAATGACAAGAGCTACAAAGCCTCTAGAACCCGTGGTTGAACCAAATGAGCCGCATCGTGAGAAAACCGGAATTTTGCCTATACGAAAACAAAGGCGCAGATCAGCTTCGCAGTAACTGCGAAGCTGATCAGCGCCTTTGTTTTCGCCACTCGGATAGTACAATTTCTCTTCTTCTTAAATCCGAAATTTCAAGCTTCTAGCCTGCTTCTTTGACTGTACAGGTCGGTTTGTGTCAGACCTGGTCGGAAACCCGAAGACCGGTTTTCTTGCGTCGCGGCTCAAATGAGGATAATAAGGGATTAACGGGTTAGTGTATGGGTACCTTGAGGTGTACTCAAATGGTCCAAACAACTTAAGTAATTATTCAAAAGATTTGTTTGTATTGAGGCTTCACGTTCACAATTTTTCAGTCAGGTCGGGATGAAAAACGGTGCAATTTTCTGGAGCAGAGTTTTAACAAGGTACAAGTAGGCAATGATCAGGAAATGGTGCAATCAGAAAGAAAATCCCACTCAAAAACGGGCGGGAAAAAAAATAAATTGACAATTAAGTACGTACTTATACTAAGAAAACTTATCGTAAGCCGAGTGAGCAGCTATTTCCCAATAGGTTCCCAAACCTAACTAAGAATATGAAAAAGCACATAAGATGCAAACAGCACAAAAAATCAACACCAAGACATAAAGCAATAAGAACCACAACAGAAGTATCGCCTTGAAAAGATCAGTAATATAAAATTACTGGCGGGCTTAAATTAGTTTTATTTGGCCATAACCTCACCCACAGCTTAATTCTGCAGTGATTCTATTATATACAAATATAAACAAGAAATAAGGAAAAGCATGTTAAAAAAGGCATGTTTTAACCCTAGCCTGCTTTTCTGGCGAGTTCATTATCATTCACACGCCAGTCAGCCACCAGCTTGTTTATTCTTTGTTGCCATGGTTTCGCCCAATAGAAAAATCGTTTATGTTCATGAGCCAGTCAGTGCACTCTGAGTGCATAAAAGTACATCCACCAATCCTTGGATATAGTACTGTACAGCTGTCCGCTTGTGTCATTGGATTTTAAAATCCGGTTTAAAATGTTGTGCATTGCATGACAGAATAATACATGCATGTCTTTGCAATGGTATAAAAGGAATTTTGTAATTTCTCATGATTTTTGTGAAAAGATTGATGAATGGTACCATTGCGTTTCTTATTTTGTCGGGTATATGAACCGAGCCTGTCAACATTCCTGTATTCATTACAAAAAACCCGTTAAGTCCTACTTTTAAATAAAGCAGACTGGCCTACCCTAATAGCTAAAATGAAACTTTACCAACAGTCATTCTTATCAAATCATCTTGGAAAGACTGTGGACGAACTCTGGACGGACTTTACGAACACACTGGACAAACTATCACAAGAATGCATAACTTCTATTCTTGCACACCAGATAGAGAAATCCTACGTTTTACCCCATGTGAGAAATTCTTATCTCACCCTCGTTATCTCACCCCGTCGCACGCTGCGTTCAAGTGTTCTTTTTTAACATTGGTTGTATAGGACGTCACGTAATTTCGTCGCTAAGCGCACACGTCACAATGACGTCAAAACGTTTTAAATCAAAATGGCGGACGCCGCGATTTTATCATTTTTCTAGGTAAATAGTAAAAAATCAATCTTCGCAAGAAAAAGAATCCATCATTCGTGTCAGGTATGGATAGACAAATCTGTCCCTCGGGTCACAATTTGGCATCACTCGGCGAGCCTCGTGATGCCAAAATGTGACCCTCGGGACAGATTTGTCTATCCATGCCTGACACTCATGTAAGATTCTTATAAGCTTACCCGTGGCAAATCATCCTTGCCATGGATAACCCAAGAGATTAAACGTCTTATCCGTAAAAGATATAGCCTCTACGCAAAGTTTAAAAAAACTGGTGACTCTGACATTAGGACTAAATTTCAGACACTTAGACAGCAGATCAAAAAGAAAATCAAAGACTCGTACCAGGGATATCTCGAAAATTTCTCGGGACTCACCGACGATGACAGTACCTGCGATAGCAAAAAAACTCTTCTCATTCTTGAAAAACTCTTGTCGGGATCAGCAAGGCATTCCAACTTTGAAGCAAAATGATGTACTCCATTCTGACTCTAAGACTAAAGCAAATATTTTTAATCAGCAATTCAATTCTGTTTTCACTCCTAAATCTCCTTTATCACTCTCCCGCCTTGCCCAGATGCGTGTGCAGGTTCTGAATCTCTCAGGTGGACTGCCTTCTGACACCAGCCCAGACTCACGACAGAACCCTTCGACAACAATGCCAGTGATTGACATCTCACTCAATGGACTGCTAAAACTTCTAAAAAATCTCAAACCTGGTAAGGCTGCTGGACCAGACAGGCTGAAACCCCTTTTGCTTAGAGAGCTCAGAGAAGAGATTGCTCCGATCATCAAAATCATCTTTGATAGATCATTACAGACAGGCAAGCTCCCGGCAGAATGGCTAACAGCCAACGTCATGCCTGTCTTCAACAAGTAGCCCAGGGGCAACGATCGCTCACCTGAGAGTCAACAAGTACAGTCACAGGACAAAGTAATTGGGGTTTTTACCCCATATATGAGTATGGTGGCCATCTTGGTCATGTGACCTTGAAACCCTACTTACATCAGCAGAAGAGCTCTTGTCTGGATTGTGTATCCTCTTTTCTATCATTTTGGTTCACATGAAAAAATAATCTAACAAGGTCAGGGTCCTATAATGACCCCCGGGTTGGGGCCATATTTGACCCCAGGGGCAAGATTGGCAGGATTTATGTAGAGCTCCACATGACAATGATGTATTTCAAATATACAAGCTTTGTGTCATGCTGTTGCAGAGAAGATTTTTTCATATATTTCCATTTATATAAGTCTATGGTAGATAATGACATGTCTGGGGCACCCTTGGCAGCATTTATAAAGGAGAGGATTATACATTGGTCCACACAACATATGAAAGCTCTGGGCCATATGGTTTCGGAGAAGAAGGTTTGTTTATGTTTTTCCCATGAGGCCCCCGGGCGGGGCCCATATGGACCCCAGGGGCACAGTTGGCAGGATTTATAAAGAGGACCACTATACGTTGCTAAAAACAAAATATGAAAGCTTTGGGCCTTGTGGTTTCTGAGAAGAAGATTTTTTTTAAGTTTTTCCCATGACGCCCCTGGGGCGGGGCCCGTATAGACCCCAGGGGCACGGTTGGCAGGATTTATAAAGAGGAACACTATACATTGCTACAAACAAAATATGAAAGCTCTGGGGCTTGTGGTTTCGGAGAAGAAGATTTTTTATGTTTTTCCCATGACGCCCCCCGGGGCGGGGCCCGTATGGACCCCAGGGGCACGGTTGGCAGGATTTATAAAGAGGACCACTATACATTGCTACACACAAAATATGAAAGCTCTGGGCCTTGTGGTTTCGGAGAAGAAGATTTTTTTTATGTTTTTCCAATTGTAAGTCTATGGGAGCTAATGACCCCCGGGGCGGGGCCATTTTTGACCCCAGGGGCATGATTGGCAGGATTTATATAGAGGACCACTACATATTGCTACATACAAAATATGAAAGCTTTGGGCCTTGTGGTTTTCGAGGAGAAGATTTATTTATGTTTTTCCAAATGACCCCCGGGGCGGGGCCCGTATGGACCCCAGGGGCACAGTAGGCAGGATTTATAAAGAGGACCATTATACATTTCTACACACAAAATATGAAAGCTCTGGGCCTTATGGTTTCGGAGAAGAAGATTTTTTAAAGTTTTTCCCATGACGCCCCCGGGGCGTGGCCCGTATGGACCACAGGGGCACGGTTGGCAGGATTTACAAAGAGGAACACTATATATTGCTACAAACAAAATATGAAGCTCTGGGCCTTGTGGTTTCGGAGAAGTTTTTTTATGTATAACCCATGACACCCCTCCCCCCCCCCCTCCCCCGAGGGCAGGGCCTGTATGAACTCCAGGGGCACGGTTGGCAGGATTTTTAAAGAGGACCACTATACATTGCTACTGACAAAATATGAAAGCTCTGGGCCTTGTGGTTTTGGAGAAGAAGATTTTTTTATGTTTTCCCATTGTAAGTCTATGGGAGCTAATGACCCCCAGGGCGGGGCCATTTTTGACCCCAGGGGCATGATTGGCAGGATTTATAAAAAGGACCACTACACATTGCTACATACAAAATATGAAGGCTCTGGGCCATGTGGTTTCGGAGAAGAAGATTTTTTTATGTTTTACCCCATCACGCCCCCGGGGTGGGGCCTGTATGGACCCCAGGGGCACGGTTGGCAGGATTTATAAAGAGGACCACTATACATTGCTACACACAAAATATGAAAGGTCTGGGACTTGTGGTTTCGGAGAAGAAGATTTTTTTATGTTTTTCCCATTGTAGGTCTATGGGAGCTATCTGTTGCCATGGAAACCAGAGTTCCAATCCGACCTGGCCCAAAACCTAATGCAACCTTTCCCCCTCCTCAATGATGCTTTAGATAAAATTTGATCACGATCGGCATTGTTGTCTTAGAGATATTTGAGTTTGAAAATATGGACGCACAGACGCACGGACGCACGCACGGACGGACGGACGGACGGACGCCGGCTCGACTACTGTACTATAAGCTCACCTTGTGAGCCTTCGGCTCAGGTGAGCTAAAAAAGACGACAAATCTCTGGCAGCCAATTACAGACCAATTTCCCTCACTTGCATCCTTTGCAAGGTGCTTGAACATATCCTAGCATCTAATATAGTTAAGCATCTAGATGGGCATGGTATCTTGTATGACCTACAGCATGGCTTCAGAGAGAAGCGGTCATGCGAGACCCAGCTCATCATGCTCATAGAGGACCTTGCGAGGAATGTGAGTGCGGGAAAACAGACAGACATCATACTACTAGACCTTTCTAAAGCTTTTGACAAAGTAAATCACAGTAAACTCCTCTGGAAGCTGCATCAGTATGGCATACGTGGACATGTGTTGGACTGGGTCCGAGCTTTTCTTGGGAGCAGATCACAACAGGTAGTAATTGATGGGGAGGAATCCGTACCAGTAACATCAGGCGTACCCCTAGGTTCTGTCCTGGGACCTATTCTGTTCCTCATCTACATCAATGACTTGCCTGATGAGGTCTCCTCCCAGGTGCGTTTGTTTGCTGATGATACAGCCCTGTATCTCACGATAGAAAGCGAAGACCATGGTTCAATACTACAAAATGATTTGGACTTACTATCAAGGTGGGAGACCAGGTGGGACATGGAGTTCAACCCCTCGAAATGCCAGGTTGTACATGTGTCAGGCTGTAAAAAGCCCATTAAAAGAGACTACATACTGCAAGGGCAAATTCTGGAGTCTGTCACATGCGCAAAATATCTTGGGGTTGACATCTCCAGCTCCCTCTCCTGGAACTCCCGCATAAACCGGATTGTCTCTAATGCAAACCGTATACTAAATTTCGTGCGCCGTAACATCAAAACTAAGATGCCAAAGGTAGGTGAAACAATCTACAACTCCATAGTAAGACCACAGCTTGAGTACGCCTCAGCTGTGTGGGACCCAAACCATAAGAAGTAGATTTCAAAAATTGAGCAAGTGCAACGTAGAGCGGCACGTTGGACTGTAAACAATTTTGAACAAAAGGCCAGTGTAACTGAGATGGTTAAAAACCTAGGATGGCGTACATTGGAACAAAGGAGGGCTGATGCTCGTCTTTGTTTGTTTTACAAAGCTGTTCATGGCCTCGTCGCTGTACCTCTCCCTGACTATATACAGTACAGTAATAGAATATCTAGATACTGTCACTCCATGACCTTCAGGCAGGTCTCTACTTCTACAGATTATTACAAATACTCCTTCTTCCCCCCTCGCAATAGTACAATGGAATGCCCTCCCCGAGTCTGTTGCATGCTTGCAGAGCAGTGAGGTCTTTAAGACCGCAGTCTGCAAGCTGCAACACTCTCGCCCTTAGATCCCAATTCAGTTGTTTTTATCTGATTTTAGCTAAACTTAACTATTTTAACCTATCATCTGTTTTCATCCTCCCCTTATTAATGCTTTTAAATCCTTCTTTTTCTGTCTGATACTAACAGACGTTGCGCAGACCTGCCTAGAATGTCCGCGAGGGTGTATGGCAGTATATAGAGATAGGCGTTGTAGGAATCAACACTCCTTGGCATTTCAGATACCTTCAGCAAGTACAAATGCCTATTTACACAGTTTTTCCCCAGACTATTAGAGATTGTAATGAACTCACTGGTTCTCTGATCTCCTCTGCTGAATTGTCAGATGACTGTGCGTCTAAATTTACTTCTCTTGTGAGAGCTCGGGACTAATCCCCTCCGGTCAAGCCCCATCCCCCCTGGTGTGGTATTGTCAGTTTGACGTTTCACCGGTAAACTATTCTGATTCTGATTCTGAGAAAATGTGATGCCGATTTGAATAGGTACCGAAATAAAAGTGCTGCCGAATTGACTTGAGTCTGATGGTCTAGGTGCCGAAATTGTAGTGATGTCGAAGTGTCTTTAATTCATCTTGGGCTACATATTTCTATCAGGGGCCAATATGGGACCTATCTGGGCATCTTTGCCGGGTTTGGCCCATAATATGGGACCCACTTGGCTACATACATGAATACGGTTGTTCTCAGGATGTAAAGAAGATTTACTTGTACCTGCTTTATGCGTATATAGATACTTTTGGTGATAACTGGGCGCCAGTTAAGTAAAGAACAAGATCAAGATTGGCAGAACCAGGAACGCGCGCCCGGATACGACCGAAACGATCAAGATCTCAACATTTCGGTATTCCGTTGCACTGCACATTTGATTGACCGTCGAATGACAGAAAAAACAAGCTGCCTATAAACATTGGATTTTAATAATCATCTTTTTTGGAGAATAGAATAAATTGTCATATCTCGAGGCTGCTGTAACATGATCAACAATTTGGACCATGTGTCCTGCGGCCATGGACTGTCAAAATAGGGACCGTGGAAACAGCCCAAACCACCCCAAAACACACCAAACCACCCCAATCCACTTCAAAACCACCCCAAACCACCGCATAATGCACTAGTCATTTGTAAACAAGGCCCGGGGGAGGGTGGGGGATAGCCGTGGAAATGAGAGGGGCTTTGACCAAAGTGTTGCCACGGCAGTTATCTGTTATCTGTTATCTTCACCGCCTATAAAGGCGAACCTCGAATACTTTCGAGAAGTAATAGCTTGGTCGTATCCCTCCACCAAAAACGTTGGAACTCACTGAATGTTGATATTCACCAATGATAAAAAGTTTGTGCTACTATATACAGTTTTTTTTTTACACGTGTACTCAGTTTATAGATATGTACATTACTTTGGTATAAAAATGTCTGGTAAAATCTCAAGAGAAATATGTAGTGATTGGTACCGTGCCAGGCGCCCTATCGTTTTCTAGGCCTTATGGCACTCAGCATTCTGTATCGTGCAGCATCCAAGGAGTACACTAGTCTTTTACACTGAAACTCCAACTTCTGCAACTGATCTGTATTAACTTGTCTTATATGAGTACAGTCCAGTATAACATGTAGCTTATAGTCCATATCACATGTATCAAATGTACCACCAGTTAAAAGTTTATATTCTTCCTGAATGTCCACCAAGATCGGAGCTCTGACCGGGTTCAATATATCACAACGGAAAATGAAGTGTGATATATCCTCACTCTCAACCCCACACAGCAGACAAGTGGGATCTATATCATTCTGGTTGAAAGCTGCTCTTGTTGACTGGAATAGGTAGGACCCAGTGAGTAGTTTCACCTTAACTGGAACTCTGGTTATTTCTCTCACCGATACTAACGGAATCCTTAGAACTGGATGAATCTTTCCGGGTGTGTAGTCTTGCTTATTCAGATACTTCAAAGATTTATACAGGACTGCTATGTCAGTCAGATTTTGCTTGTACTTTTGAGAGACCTTATTAAAAACAGTTCTTTTCCACTGAAGTTTTGGAACTGGGCTACACAGGAGATCCTCGATTTCTCCTAGTTCATAATATCCACAGAATTTTCTTCACTTCAACAAACCAACTCGCACTATGCATTGGTTTGACAGTTGTCTGACGATAAGCAAGCCGTTTTTCAATGCTCGAGTCATTTTGATAACAAATATTGTTATTGAAAAAGTTCAACACTTTGATATGTAACTGTTCTTTGATTGGCAAGAATCCTGATAGTATATATACGGCTGGGTCTGCTGTATTTTGAGGTACTGATAGAATTTGTTTTAGGATTTTCTTATGAAACATTTCCAGCTGGTTCAAGTATTTATTTGGAGGCAGAATGATCTCCAACCCATACAACAAAACCGGCAGCACATAGATCTTCAGCAGGTGTAACGAGGTTTCTACATCAAGTCCATTTTCTCCGTGTAGACCCGTAGACAGTAGGCTGTACATTGTTCTCCTGGCTTTTGTAATATTCTGATTGACGGTGTCAGCTACTGTGTCATTATAGCCGCTAGATCTTTGTAGGCCGAGGTGGGTTGCTGATTGGACCACTGGAATTTCTTGGCTATTAAGAGAGATGTTGCACTGCTGACTATCTAGGCCTCTCCCGTGCGGGGTTACGACTGTAGCACTTTTGTCTGCTTGTATCTCGTAGAACTGTTTGCCAGCAAAGTCACCTGCCATGTCGGTCAATACTTGTGCTTCCTCCTGTGTATCAGCCTGGACCCCAATGTCATCTGCACAACCAGAGCCTGGACACTCGACATCTCCAATCTTGATCCCTATCCCTGACAGTTGTATCCGAGAAAGCAAGGGGTTCACATATATCTTATACAGATCTGTGCTGATTATCCCCCCTTGACGGATTCCCTGCTCCACCAAATATGGGTCAGATACTTCCCCTCTCCACTTGACTGAAGTAGTAGCATTTGTATGCAGGCTATTGATGAGGGACCAGTGAGTATCTTGGATTCCACAGTGGTACAGTCTTCTCATCATGTTTCCATGGTTGACGACATCAAAAGCGGGGGAAATACCCGGGGTTTGCTTTATATAGACAAAAAGGGCAGTGAAATGAAAAGATAGCGGGGGGGGGGGGGGGGGGGGTGTCATAGCAGGCTGTGGGGGAAAATAGCAGTGGTTTTACGGAACTTTTACCAACGAGCAGTCCCCGCAGGGTGGAGCTTTTAGCAGGGATTTTTTTTGCTGTACCAAAAGTCCCCGCTATTCCCTGGACCTGTGGGGGGCCGTCACAGGTTACAAATGACTGGTGCATAGCGTACACATTCAAACCATCTCAAAACACATTTTTAATAAGACATAGAAAGATCAGCATCCTCCAAAAGAACCGACAAACATTGCCAGGGTCGGTATCATAAAGGGACCAGCGGTGCGTTCCTTTACCGGAATGGACCGGAATGGGCCTGATTACCGGAATGGACTACCGGAATGGACATTTATATGCGTCCTGAAGTACTTTTCATTTGGTTTTTGAGGACAAATTGGCCTAGAATATACACAAACAGTGATTAATTTGAGAATCATGTGGTTTAAGTACAGTTAAATTGTGTTTTGCAAGATGGGGTAGCCAAGGTCAGGGGCTCATATACATATATACGTATTGGCTACTGTCACAGTGCCAGCACATTTTACTAATTTCCACTCATGTTCACCTCTGTATTTGCTGTAGAAAAACCACTGGTGATCTCTCTATATTTTAATCAAAGAAACCTCTGAACAGTGGCCTCACCCCGGACCCCACCATTGAGCTACCCTTACCACCCTGGGAAGTCAATTTTGCTATACTTGGATGAAATTCATCTTATGCAAACTATTTATATAACTACAGAAGCAAGTTTTATGCAGATAGAAAATATTTAAAACACCCAAATCCTAGGCATAATGTCCATTCCTGTAGTCCATTCCGGTAATCATGTCCATTCCGGTCCATTCCGGTAAAGGAACGCACCCCTCTCCCAGGGACCAGTGATCGATCAAAAATAGCCATGTTTGATAAATTTGCGGATCAGAAATATCGGACCTATTGAAGTCTATGGAGTTTTTAAAACTGACGAATACTTTTGTCCACCTTCTGTATATAACTAATATAAGTTCTTTTAGAAGTTGGTTTTAGACTAGAGGCTGTTTTTCCAGCATTTTATTGGAGTTTTATTCAACTACTTTTATCCACGTCCCTGTGGGACTGTGCTCCAACCAGAGGAGGATCATACAGTCAACAAAAACAAGAACAACTCAATGATTAGGGCTTTAAAAGCTTATTTGATGTTTTTAATACATATTTTCAAATGAGAAGGTCGCTTATGAGAATATTATTTTGCTTTCTTTATATTTAAGGTTATTTTTGTAACTTATTTCATCGTGAGAGATGTTGAAAATGAAATTCTCAAAAAAACAAAAAAAAAAAAACAATAACGTTATAGATAAAAAAAAAAAACACCCAAAAATTAAAGATAAGTGCCATCATCTTCAATAATTGACAAAATGCTACTTGTCATGAAAAATATACACTTACCAGTGGGGTAATACACCCCTTAGCCAAACACACCCCTTAAGTCGAACAATTTCAGCCTTATATCTTGACACTCAATTAGTATATTTTCTTACTTCTTTCAGATTATGAGTTAGTACGACCAGGCCTTTGACCCCAATATACTTATAGGTCACTGTGACCTAATTTCACGGTTCAGTGATTTTGCCTTATATCTTGACACTCAATTAGTATATTTTCATACTTTTTTCAGATTATGAGTGAGTATGACCAGAGCTTTGACCCCAATATACTTATAGGTCACTATGACCTAATTTCACGGTTCAGTGATTTTGCCTTATATCTCGGTACTCAAATGGTTTATGAACAAACTTCTTTCAAAGTATGTTTGCGTATGACAAAACCTTTGACCCTGAAGTAGTCCTAGGTCACTGTGACCTAATTTCACGGTTCAGTGATTTTGCCTTATATCTTGACACTCGATTAGTATATTTTCATACTTTTTTCAGATTATGAGTGAGTATGACCAGACCTTTGACCCCAATATACTTACAGGTCACTGTGACCTAATTTCACGCTTCAGTGATTTTGCCTTATATCTCGGTACTCAAATGGTTTATGAACAAACTTCTTTCAAAGTATGAATGTGTATGACAAGACCTTTGACCCTGAAGTAGTCCTAGGTCACTGTGACCTAATTTCACGGTTCAGTGATTTTGCCTTATATCTTGACACTCAATTAGTATATTTTCATACTTTTTCCAGATTATGAGTGAGTATGACCAGACCTTTGACCCCACTATACTTATAGGTCACTGTGACCTAATTTCATGGTTCAGTGACTTTGCCTTATATCTCGGCACTCAATTGGTTTATGAACAAACTTCTTTCACACTATGTTTGCGTATGACAAGACCTTTGACCCTAAAGTAGTCCTAGGTCAATATGACCTAATTTCACGGTTCAGTGATTTTCCTTTATATCTCGGCACTCAATTGGTATATGAACATACTTCTTTCACGATATGTATGAGTATGACAAGACCTTTGACCATAAAGTAGTCCTGGGTCACTGTGACCTAATTTCATGGTTCAGTGATTTTGCCTTATATCTCAACACTCAGTTGGTATTTTTTCATACTTCTTTCTGATTATGAATGAGTATGACCACACCTTTAACCCAAACATACTTATAGGTCAATATGACCTAATTTCATTGTTCAGTGATTTTGCTTTATATCTCAACACTGAATGGGTATATGATCATTTTTCTTTCACATTATGAGTAAGTATCACTAGACCTTTGACCCTGCAATACTTATAGGTCAGTGTGACCTTTTTTCACGGTTCAGTGATTTTGCCTTGTGTCTTGGCACTCAGTTGGTATATGAACACAATTCTTTCACAATATGAGTGAGACCTTTAAATCTTAGGTAGTTATAGTTAACTTTCATGGTTGTGATTTTGCCTTATTGCATCAAGGCAAAAAGATGTGAGCATAATGCTTTGGGTTACTGGTCGGGTTTGGCCTTATGCTTGACAAAGGTCAGAAGCAGTCGAGCATGCTGTCCTGCGACAGCTCTTATTGTTGTATTGTCATATATTTATGAATAAACATTCAAGAAACACGATTTCCGATCGCCAATGTTTTTCTTGGTATCGAAGCAAATGTTTTATTGAGGAATTTCTATTACAACGCACTGGGAGCATTTTTTTAATCATTGGTACAACGCACTGGTGGTTGCACAAACTTGCTTCAGGGTTGCTGATTTCACATAAACAAAGCATCTAACTCGCCCAATCATTAAGCAATCTTATATGAACATCAACATGACAAAATGTACCTTCGGACATTCTAACGTTTCTAGCAGAAAACTCCCAAATTTTAGCAGGACAATCATGTAATATATGTTTTAGAAATGAAACTGTATTTGTAATCATTGAACACTGTGCTATCGAATAAATGGGTTTTAAAACATATTTATTTTCAATATTTGAAGTGATCTGCCCTTGTCTTAGCACATAATACAATAAATTTTCCTATATGTATCGTCAAACGGTAACCATAGCAACCAGGATATCACAATAATAAACAAAATAATTCCGTCAGATTGCTTGTAATGATGAATTTTTGTGCTGTTTGAGCCTTATGTAAGTTTTCAAATTTTAAGTTCAGTTCGGGTAACTAAGTGGCCGCTTATTGGGGAATAGCTGCTCACTTGGCTTACGATATGTGTTCTTGGTATAAGTACTTAAGTGCCATTTTAGTTTTTTCTCAATCCTCGGTTTATGGAGTGGGAATTTCTTTCTGATTGCGCCATTTATGTATCATTGCCTGCTTGTGCCTTTCCATCCGTAGCGCAGATTATATTTCCTTTTGGTCCTTTGTGATCAGCGAGGGTATTCTGAGGAATCAGAAATTCATTATCGATTTAGAGTAATTTTCTAACCAATGTTTTAAATATTTGGTCTGTTTGGATAATACAAGTCTTTGTATCGACTTTCCTGTTGAAAGTTGCAAAATTACAGTATTTGTCTTTGGCTCCATTTTGCCAAATTATAAGGGTCACTGAAGAGGCTTAAATAACCGAAACCGCGGTAGGGCCCAACCCTTTTCTCATTTATATACTCACTGCTCTTAAAGGATCTAAGTTTTATTTTTATTCAAACTAATCAAAAGTTTCTGGCCAGTACTTGAATAATTTTAAGCGAATGTCTTGAGTTTTGTAGGCACGTCAAACATGCAGAAATGCATAACGCAACTTTGGCGTCATTTTTCGGGACAATGACCTCTGTATGGGTCATTTAGTAAATGTGTCATAACTCAAAAAATAACTTGAGTAATCTTGTCAAATAAAGGCTATTAGACTCAAGAAACAATATACACTCAAAGTAAAATTATTTTTGTAATGCCCAAAATATTGTCCGAAGGTTCATTTTCTCGCGTTGTGGCCCATATGCGGAGATTTATAAGACTGTAAAAATGATAGTTGTTAGACGAAAATTTGATTTTTGTTCTATTTTTCCTAAAAACATAGATGGTGGTTATATGTTAAGAGTCGATTCTTAAAGTACAGCCACTCTACGTGTCGAGCAAAAATAAGAAAGAAAGAAAAAACAACTTCTACCCATGTACCACCCATTTTGCTACATATAACGTGGAGTCTAAGGTTCACGGACATAATGTTATGAGGCATTTTCTTGCATTACTCTCCATGTTGTCAGACCTACATCCCGCTTATCATCTCACTAATCCATCAGAAAAGAAAGGTACATTTGCAATTATGACCTATTTTTAAAATGGGTCCATCTAAGTTTTTAATGAGTTTGTTTAGCTGGATATGGCGAAGACTGTGCCTTGTTTTATTTCTTACAAGTTAAAACTAGCTCTTTTATTTTGGGGATTTTGTTTGGTCTGCTGATGCTCTGATCGTTTTACTTGTATTTATACAAATTCTTTACAATGCTAATATTGCTATAATCCAGTTTACCCTCGCTGATTTCAAAGGTGCCAAAAGAAAAATATAATCTGCACTATGGATGGAAACCTTTCATCATTGCAAGCAATCTGTGGGAATTATTTTGTCTATTATTGTGAAATCCTGGTTGCTATGGTTACCGTTTGGCGATGCATATAGGAAAAGTAAGTGTACGTGTTATTGGCTAAAACAAGGGCAGATGATTCCAAATATTAAATATAAATATGGTTTAAAACTCATTTATTCGATAGCCCAGTGTTCAATGATTACAAATACAGACTATTTCTAAAACATATATAACATGATTGTCTTGCTTTTGGCAGTTTTCTACTAGAAACGTCAGAATTTCTGAAAGTACAATTTATCACATTGATGTTCATATAAGATTGCTTAATAATTGAGCGAGTCAGATGCTTTGTCTATTTGAAATCAGCAACCCTGAGGCAAGTTTGTGCAACCACCAGTGCGTTGTACCAATGATTCAAAAAATGCCCCCAGTGCGTTGTAATAGAAAATCCTCAATAAAACATTTGCTTCGATACCAAGAAAAACATTGGCGATCGGAAATCGTGTTTTCTTGAATGTTTATTCATAAATATATGACAATACAACAAAAATATGCCCAAACATGCATTTTCCTCTCAGCTTTGGCACGAAAACACATGCCATCGGTCATGCTGGTAGAACTGTATCGGATTTGGCTTCTAACCCATGAAATAAATCGCATATTGCGTGATAAAATCATAAACTGCAATATTGCCGCCCTTCTCTGCGCTAGGTGACATGATAAACCAAATACAAACAAGTTTATAAGGGAATGGTAAAGAAAAGAGGTATAAGATTTATTTACCTTTTCCGCCATTTTAATCTTACTCCAGTGCGTAATTTAGACTGCACCAGTTCGTTGCAACCAGCTCCAGTACTTTTACATTTACCAGTGTGAGGACACCTTCTTGTATGTTGGTTTTCTGAATAAAATAGTCTTGATTCTTGATTCAACCTGTTCCTATTTTAATGTATATAAAAGAAAATAAATCAGATACAAATGTTAAATGAGCCTTCACATGAAAAAACCAACAATTCGAGTTTCAGACCAGGCATGACACCAACCGGGCTGCACAGTGACAGAAGATAGCTAGAGGCTAGAAATTTTCAAAATGTATTCAGGAAGAAGAGGGAATGTACTATCATTCTGTGTAGCGATCAGCCGTGGTTACAGCATTATCTTATCTGCGCCTTTGTTTCACATATGCAAATTGTTGTTTTTCTCATGCAGTGGCTAAATAATACTTTTCATCCTCAACTCATACAGCTTAGCATGGCATTTATCCTGCTCATGATCATGTTAAAATGCTGGGATTGTTGGCAACTTTAATAGAATCTGTCTTTGATAATCTCACTCTTATAAAGGTAAGTTATAACTTTAACAACTAGTATGCATTATTAAATTTCATGCTCGGTTTAGTTTAGAAGGAAAAAGTTTTATGATCTTGGATCCAGGTCATGTTTTTATAACATTTGTCTTTTTGTTTCGGCTATAGAAATTGTCACATATACATTCCAGGTTTATGTCACTTCAGTCTTTGCATGAAAGTGATTCCATTTCATCCTGCGAGGCACTTGATTCCATTTCCATTTCATCCTGAGTGGCACTCGATTCCATTTCCATTTCATCCTGAGTGGCACTCGATTCCATTTCCATTTCATCCTGAGAGGCACTCGATTCCATTATGATTTTCTTCTGTCTCTTTGTTAGTCTGGGCCTATTAAATTGATGAACCTGTAGTTTCCAATTTTATTTTGCACTAGCTTGGTATAGATACCCTCAGTACGAACAAGTTCCAAACTCAAACACTTTGCATTCATGTACTCTGAAAAGAAAAGAAAAAGAAAACTGATGCATCACATTTGCATAAAATCACACACACGCACCGCACGCACATACACACACACACACATTTTCATGGGCATTAATGCTGTAAACATTACTAGGAGCTTACCAGAATTGCGCGGAAAAATTTTGTAGATTCATTTCCGCTTCACGCAGTTGGTTTAAAGATGAAATTGATTAATCATTTGGCAATATTTTCACTAGTTTTTAGTAAGCGCTTTACGTGACAAAACGCGTAATTGAGAGAGAGCAGTCGATCATGGGTACAATTTTCTTCATATTGAAAGTAAACAGTGTGGAAAAGGTCCTGAGGGACCTTTTCCAATAATGTACAATTATTGATACTTTGAGGTATTGAATATGATGTGATGTCCAACTACCAATATTGACCGAAGTGAACTGAAGCTGAGGTCAATATTGGTAGTCTCTGTTGGATATCTCATCATATTCAATGCCTCAAATTGTTTTATTATGCAACACTTTCTTTTTGGTAAACTTGATAAAAAACAACATCTGTATATGAATTCACTACTGTTAACAAATTCAAGCCCAATATTACTGGAAAATTGTTGACTAGGACATAAAGCCTGAAAAAAAAAAAACAGTATTATATGCATCTGTACCTCTCATCAGCATAGAAAAAGACATCAATCAATGTACTTTTCAAATAATAGCTGAAGTGTTTTATATTCAGGCCACATTTAAAATTATTTCTGTTTGCCCTCTCCCTACCCTGTCTAGAAAAGTTGGGTAGGTAGGTAGGATTTTTTTTTTTTTTATGAACTACTGTATTTTGCATTATTTTTGGTCAAAGGAATTAGCTACAATTTTGTCAAAGCTACTCACAATTACAGTTGCATTTTATGTTTTGTAGTGCTTGAACATAAGAACAAAATATATTCAATTGGTGAGGAGGGTCATGGTTTAATTGAAAAAACATTACTTTCTAGGGAAAACAATTTATCTTCTGACAGAAACATAAAAAAAAAAAAAAAAAAAAAAAAAAAAAAAAAAAAAAAAAAAAAAAAAATTTAGGTGAGTAGGTAGGGAGAGGGCAAACAAACAAATTTTTATTTTTGGCCTCAATGGGAAAAAAAGCCAGGTCATTGAATATCACAAAATATGCAATAGGCTGAAAGCACCTCTGAAATACTGTCTATTATAAGTTATTAAACAGTTATTTCAAGGCTGTTTGGTGAATAGTCAAAACTATGGCTCGAGGTGCCGTGGACAGCTCAATGCACTATCGCTCGAGGGCGCAAGGCCGAGGGCGATAGTGCATTGAGCTGTCCACGGCACCGAGGGCCATAGTTATAACTATTCTGCCAAACAGCCATGAAATAACTGATTTATTATCCAACCGAGCCCAAAATAATTAAAGAATTCATAGCTACTGCTTGCCTAATTGGCCTGTGTCGTTGGTGAGCTCATGTCATTCTACGTCATTCGCGTGACGTTGGACGTCACCGGCCAGTCAATAGTCAGAACTACTACACCCCAATTTCCCATTATGTTAACATGCGCAATGTCACGAGCCATGGCACCATTTTGTTGAATTGTATCAAAAAGACAGTCTTGCTCACTGTATTTTTTTAAGAATGTCTAAAACGAACGATTTAAGCGAATTACGACAAAAGCATTAATATGTCAGTTTTATAATAACAGATAAAGAAAAATAGGTCTACATGCATCAAAAGTATGCGTAAATGGCCATTTGAGATCATTTCACGTTAGCATTAGAATATTAGTCGCTGAGTGGTCAAACCGTCAGACTAATATATAGTTTTATATGCCGCAAAAAAGGGACTGGGGATGCAGCCGCGGAGAGTGTTTGGTGACATCTAGCGAGAATAAAAACGGCTCTACATGAAGCAGACAGAATCAACAAATGTTTGACAAATTTTTGAGAAAGCAATCTAGATGTCTGACGGAGTGAAATTGTTTAATCATTTGTAACTTATCTAATGCGCAAATTAATAGTAAGGGTATAAAATGTGTGTTTACTTACTTCCTGAGAAAATAGCTTCTCCCTCATAGGGTTTTTCTTCTGTTGTCTCAATTTAAGCCCTGCATCATCTAGAATGGTTGTTTTGAAATTAACTGTACAAATGTCATTGTCCGGAGACTTCCACGTTATCCTTTTCTTTGGAACATCTTGAAGGCTGTTATCGTATCCAAAAAACACAATAAAATGAGCACTGCCTCTGTCCAGCATATTGACGAGAAACACAGTTGTAGCACTGGAATGTCCAGCAGGTACTATTTCCCACTACAACTTAGTAATAATAATAATAACAATTATCCAAAAACACACATTTGAAATATGGCCGCTTTGTTTTAATATTAAGCGCGCGCACCATAAGTTTATGCATGCGAAGTATTTTGAAATACAAAGTGGCCAATCCCCGGTGAGGGTTTGGAAAAAAAATCGACATGCGAGACTGAAACTGTTATCAGCATCAACTAACTTTACCATATATCAAATATATCAAGCTTTGTTATGAGAAAATGTATATAGGTTTTGGTACTTTATACGACTTTCTGAAGGAAAATAACCATTACAATCATTGCAATAAACTGAACAAATTAACATTCAATTATTTCTACAATTGGTAAAATTGCTGATGACTATTGCAAAGTACAAAGCCTGTGTTTATAATCCAGCGTATTACTTCAGTTTTTCTCAAAAACACTAAAATCATCTAAAAGTACACCTCTCTGATAGTGTTGATTTATGTGACCGCTCATAATGGTTAAAATAACAAAATGAGTACAAATCCTAATTATTTTTACCAGACTCCCCTACAATTGATAACACATGCTTACAAACAGACACAAACCGGCCTGTTCGTTCACAAATCATAACTAGAGGCTTGAAATTTCGTATTGACAAAGTAGAGGGATCATTGTTCTAAATGTGGAGCTGATCAGCTCAGCTGTAACCGTGATCTGCGTCTTTTTTGCATATGTTGATTGATTGTTTTCTGATGCGGTGGCTCATTATTGACAGCGTGTGGGCTGTCTTGGTGTACTCAAGGAGATTCTTTACAAACTCCAGACCTGTGTACTATTGCAGAATGAAGTAGCTGATAGTTTGGCTGAATGCTGTATATAATAGCATGCCAAATAGTCAAATAGCGAGGCGCAGGGTTATTTATGGTTTGTTTACCTCGGGATCTATCTATGAATCATGAACTAATTAGATCTACGCTACTTTCTCTTTATTCTATATCAGTTAGTTTTTTTCTATTTGTCGTCCGTGAAAAGAGAACAAGATGTGTTTCGCCACTACTCGCAAATGGTCGACATACATACAATTACAATGTATGTATGTATACTTTCAAATACACTAGCTTACTTTCTCATAACATACGACAGGTGGTTCACGATAGGTTCATCCGTGATGGATTGTGACCATATCCCAACATATCTAATAAAACAGCGGAAATTTCGAGATGGAAAAAAATGGTTTGGTGGTGTAAATCCAAATTCAATGGTCTTTCCATACAATAGACAATGTCAAGTTTGAGTTCATCTGTGGAAACAAGCATTGTTCGAGCATTGTTCTAGTTAACTCCTAATTCAATGCTTTTGAAAAAATGGTTTAACCAACAGGTAGAGAAATTACAGACGAAAACAATCGTTAAGGAAGTAACAATGCTCCGGGAAGAGTAAAGGAATCTTAAATCCATGGAAAAATACCATTTATTTTTGCTAAGGGGTCACACAAGTACAAATGTAGCTGAACATTGGAGAAGGCCATTTTGTGCAAGTTGGCCAGCAGAGTATAAGGTTCAGATCTTTGTAAGGCTTTCAGTTTGGGGCAAATTACCCTATATTTGTGACAAAAACTTAAGACAAAAAATGCATGTGGCTAATGATTGTGAATACATTACCTGATTGCAATAAGTCTCATAAAATGAAATAAAACATATTATAAATTTTTTGTTAATCTTATTCACCATGCAGAAAGATACAGGAAAAACATGTAATATGAAATGACTAATGAAAATTTTATTCTCCTTTCAGAAAACATGGAAAATAAATGCAGTGAATGTGGAAAATGTTTTGGTAGTACATACAACCTGAAAAGACACAAAACAATCCACAGAGAGGATGCAAAACTGTACAGTTGTCCCATCTGCTCTAAAACATTTAACAGAAATCACAACCTTACACGTCATCTAAATCTACATACACAAGAGAGGAAATTTTTATGTGATATTTGTTACAGACCTTTCAATGATTACTCGTGTGTGAAAAAGCATCGACTAAGTCATTTCCCACCATCAAAATATACATGTGAATATTGTGGACAAAAGTTCAATAGACGCAGTAATTTACGCGTGCATTTGGTGAGTAAACATTTGGGCATTAAGAGAACTTGGCAAGACGTCCTAGATTCAGGCCCGGAACAGGATGATGATAAAGCAAAACCAGATATTAGTGAGGCTATTGTTGTAACCAATGAAACTATTGGAAAAAACAGTGATTTTATTGGAACAACCAATGAAAATATTGGAACAACCAATGAAAATATTATAACAACCAATGAAAATATTGGAACAACCACCAATGAAAATATTGGAACAACCAATGAAAATATTGGTAAAACCAATGCAAAAATTGGAAGAACAGAAGTTACTGGTGGAAGTTATGAACATGATACAATTGTATACAGTAAGCGGGAGACAAAATTTAAAATTGAAAAAATGAGTTCTGCATGTGAGGAAAATGTTGCAATGGATGATTTATTACATGAATATGAAATAAAGGTAGAATTGGCTGATGGCAGTGATGAGGAAATATCATTAGACAACCAAGCAGAGAAATCAAGGACTAATTCTATAGATCCCTCAGTCATTATGGCAGCCGTAGAAAGCGGTGAAGCATCTTCAAATTGCGAGAAATCTGAAAAGTCAAACACTTACTCTGTGGAACCTGTGGACAGAACAACAGACAGTTCTGCAAATGGTGAACTGAAGATAAGACTGGTAAATGGTAATGCTGCTAATGAAGAAGTGAGCTGTTGGCAGTGCTCTGTTTGTCAAAAAGTTTTAAGTTGTAAGTCACATCTTAAGTTGCACATGGAAAGACATGCGGCTATTAGGAAATATAGCTGTGACCATTGTACAAAGTCATTCAAGACAAAAGATGACCTCCAGAAACATCAGAAGACTTACCTGAATCCGCTAAGACTGGAGTGCGAGTATTGTAAAAAGATCTTCAATAAACATGTGAACCTTAAGAGGCATCTCAGACTGCATACAGGTGTGTTATTTTTTTTTTATCTTAGACTGAATACAGTTTTGTTTAATTATTTATAAAGTTTACACTTACAAATAGGTAAAAGGTAGCAGTGAACAGGAAATGGCACAATGAGAAAGAAATTCACATTCAAAACAGATGTTAAAAAAACAAATTGACAATCAGGTACTAAGAGAACTTATCATAAGCCGAGTAAGCAGCTATTTTCTCAATAGGCAGCCACTCATTTACCCGAACATAACTAAATATATGAAAACGTACATAAGGTGCAAACGGCACACACATTCATAACCAAAACATAAAACAATTAGATTACTTACAGGAAGATAAGCAATTCAAATATTTTATATTTGGATGTTTAATATTTTATATACGGGCAAATATTTCGTTTATTGATGCGAGCCACTTTGCTTCACAAAAGACCATACAAAGCCAGATTTATTGCAAATTCTAGCTCTTGTACTACCACTGCACTTTCTAAATCATTAACATCCTGTCTTACTGCTATCAAATCTCATGTTATAAGATACAGTGTATGAAACTTCAAATAAAAATTGGTTTTGGTCAATAAAAAAATCTGGTGAGGTTCTCAGTAAATTGAAGTGTAGAGGGTTCCGTGCGACAAGCTTGTCCACATATGATTTTTCTGCTCTGTATACAACATTACCACATAATCTAATTAAAGAAAAACTTCTGGATTTGATAGAGTGGACCTTCAAAAGGGCATTAAAAAACTATGGTTCACTTTATTTGGCATGTAATGACAGAAAGGCTTTTTTCACTTCCTCTGACCAAAGTCGGTATATACTTTGGTCATGTCAGAATGTGTGCGACGCCTTATCCTATCTCCTTGATAATATTTATATTAGATTTGGGCCCAAGTTATACAGACAAATTGTTGGAATTCCGATGGGTACAAATTGCGTACCTCTCGTAGCTGATTTATTTTTATACTGCTACGAAAGAGATTTCATGGATTCTCTTAACCATGATAATCAAGCTGATGTTATCGAGGCTTTTAATTCCACATCTAGGTACCTCGATGACCTTTTGAAAATTGACAACCCTTATTTTGAAGGTATGGTCAATCAAATTTATCCACCTGAACTTCAGTTAAACAAAGCCAATATCTCAGATACCGAAGCCCCCTTTTTAGATCTACATCTTTCTGTTGCAAATGGATTTGTTTCTTCTAAAATTTATGATAAGCGCGATGACTTTCATTTTGATATAGTAAATTTTCCTTTTTTGGATGGTGACGTTCCTCGTCGTGCTTCTTATGGTGTATATATTTCGCAACTTATTAGGTTTTCTAGAGTCTGCAATCATGTTACAGACTTCAACGCTCGAAATAAATCTTTAACGGCAAAACTTCTCCAACAGGGCTATCGGTATCATAAACTTGAAAAACCCTTTCTTAATTTTATCGTAGACACTATGAATTGATTTCCGAATATAATGTTGGGTTAAAGACGCTTTTAAGTGAGGGCCTTTCGGAACCTGAATTTTATGGTGACTTGGTCTACAAATTTAAGAAACTTAAAGGAATTATCGATTTTTCTTTTCAGTTCAGAAAAATCATAACACGTTACAGACGTATAGGTTATAACTTGAATGTTATGCGACAGTTTGCATGCTTAGTTTTTAACCCAATCAGGGTTGATAACTATGCTGCCTTCTTTAATTGCACGCCGGTGGGTCGGGCGTCAGACTCTATGATGGCCCCGACTTAAAGCTATTCATTTTAGTTGGTTAGGGCCGGAGCTTCTTGTCTGTTGCTTGGCCCACCGGGGTCCAACTGGTGTTTTTCTTTTGCTCCGGAGTTAGTAGGTTATTCGGCGCCCAGGGATCTCCATCGTCGGGCAGCTTGCTGAATCTGTGAGTCCTGGGTTTTGATTCATCAGGATGTTTATCATGATTAATTTGTTTGTTCTTGATGATGCATTGACTAGTTAGAGATTCACCACAAGGACCAAATAACTAACTAAATGTTATGAACCACTGCAGAAGCTGAGGGTGAGGTTAGGTACCTGTAAAACCGGTTTAACCGGTTTAAAAAGAACTTCTGTGGTGGTTCTTTTTGTTTTATGTCTTGGTGTTTAAAATTTTTTGTGCTGTTGGCGCCTTATGTATGTTTTCATATTTTTAGTTAAGTTAAGGTAACTGAGTGGCCACCTATTGGGAAAATAGCTGCCCATTTGGCTTACGATTGTTTTTTGGTATAAGTACCTGATTGTTAGTTTGGTTTTTTCCCACCTCGGTTTTTGGAGTGGGAATCTTTTTCTGATTGCGCCTTTTCCTGATCTTTGCCTACTTGTACCTTTTTAAGCCCGCCAGTAACTTTGTGTTACTGATCGTTCCAAGTCGATACTTCTGTGGTGGTTCTTTTTGTTTTATGTCTTGGTGTTTAAAATTTTTGTGCTGTTGGCGCCTTATGTATGTTTTCATATTTATAGTTAAGTTAAAGTAACTGAGTGTCCACTTATTGGGAAAATAGCTGCTCATTCGGCTTACGATATGTTTCATGGTATAAAGTACCTGATTGTTAGTTTGGTTTTTTCCCACCTCGGTTTTTGGAGTGGGAATCTTTTTCTGATTGCGCCTTTTCCTGATCTTTGCCTACTTGAACCTATTGCATTCAAGATAATATTTACTTTAAATGTTGATGTACCTTTTAACATCCCCTGCGAAGAAGTTCTAGGTAGAGATTTAGTGCAATGATAAATGAAAGATGTAATAAAACTTTTATTTGAGCTGTCGCATCAAAAACCAATAATCTGCATATGAGAGAACAAAGAAGCAGGTCAGCTGTGCAGTAATTGCCGAAATTTCGAGCTTATAGCCTTCTTCTCTCTGTGACTGTACATGTCGGCTTGTATCAGAAGGTACAAGTAGGCAAAGATCAGGAAAAGGCGCAATCAGAAAAAGATTTCCACTCCAAAAACCGAGGTGGGAAAAAACCAAACTAACAATCAAGTACTTATACCATGAAAACATTTCGTAAGCCGAATGAGCAGCTATTTTCTCAATAGGTGGCCACTCAGTTATCTTAACTTAACTAAAAATATGAAAACATACATAAGGCGCCAACAGCACAAAAATATTTTAAACACCAAGACATAAAACAAAAAGAACCACCACAGAAGTATCGACTTGGAACGATCAGTAACACAAAGTTACTGGCGGGTTTAAATCGATTTTACATGGCCATAACCTCACCCTCAGCTACTGCAGTGGTTCATAACATTTAGTTAGTTCTTCATCTCTAACTAGTCAATGAATCATCAAGAACAAAGAAATAAATCATGGTAAACATCCTGATGAATCAAAAACCAGGACTCACAGATTCAGTAAGCTGACCGACGATGGAGATCCCTGGGCGCCGAATAACTTACTAACTCCGGAGCAAAAGAAAAACATCAGTTGGACCCCGGTGGGCCAAGCAACAGACAAGAAGCTCCGGCCCCAACCAACTAAAATGAATAGCTTTAAGTCGGGGACATTATAGAGTCTGACGCCCGACCCACCGGTGTGCAATTAAAGAAGGCAGCAGAATTATCAACCGTGATTGGGTTAAAAACTAAGCATGCAGACTGTCGCAAACATTCAAGTTATAACCTATACGTCTGTAACGTGTTATGATTTTTCTAAACTGAAAAGAAAAATCACTACTTCCTATAAGTTTCTTAAATTTGTAAAGCAAGTCACCATAAAATTCTGGTTCCGAAAGGCCCTCATTTAAAAGCGTCTTTAACCCAACATTGTATTTGGAAATCAATTCATAGTGTCTACGATAAAATTTAGAAAAGGTTTTTCGAAGTTTATGATACCGAGAGCCCTGTTGGAGAAGTTTTGCCTTTAAACATTTATTTCGAGCGTTGAAGTCTGTAACATGATTGCAGACTCTAGCAAACCTAATAAGTTGCGAAATGTATACAGACCTGGTCTGAAACCCAGTTTGTTGGTTTTCTCATGCGAAGGCTCACTTTTCCATTCTAGGTGAGAGACCATACCACTGTTTTACCTGTAATCAGTCATTCAGCGATGCCACAAACTTCAAGAACCACAAATGGAAGCATGCCGACCAAAACCCTTGGCGCTGTGACAAATGTAACAAAACATACTCCAGCAAGAAATCCCTCGAAGTTCATGTATGCACAAACCCAGATTTGGCGGAGAAGGACAATTATAAATGTGACATTTGTCAAAAGAAGTACTCGAGTAGTGAAAGTCTGAGAAGCCATAGAAGTTCACACACAAGGAAGGTCACTCGTAAAACGTTGGAATGCCAGTTGTGCAGGAAGAAATTTAAATGGCAAACTAGGTATGAGAGTCACTTGATTGGACATGTGAGGGGTGAGGAGGAAAAACGAGCCCTGAGGGAGAGGTTGGAACAAGGTATGACTGAACTAGCTAATATTGCTAGGAAGGAAAATGAGATTAATGATAGTAAACAATCTACCCATAGACTTTTCTCTAGTCAGACCAATGCAGCAGCAAAAGACACTGGTCAAGATAGCAATAGCATAAATGACAAAACAGGAAAGACAGGTGTTTACAAACTTGGTGTAACAAGTGACAAAATGTGTTCATCTGAAAGTTTTATTGAGATTGAACCACTAGAAACTGAAAGTCAGGCTGATGCATTAGATGACAAGATGAGTGCAAGATATGATAATCATTTAATTAAATGCATCATTGCTGAGGAAGAGATGGTAACAGGGGAAGAAAAGGTTTAAAAGTTATCTTTAACAGGAATCTCGTCAGGAAAACATGTTCGTGAAATGTACATGGATACCCCTCAATCACAATTTTATATTGTAAAACGGGTGTGCAGTAGTACATGTATATAAATTTTATTATTTTTGACCCAAAAACACAGATTTTGGGTTCACGTTAGAACCGCCTGGGCCAAGCGGATCTACCTTGTACACAATTTTTTTGTGCAAAATTCAGAAAATATTAAATATTGTCAGCTGAAAATTTTCATTTTCACAGCCGAAGAAAATTGCTTTTCATTGCATTTGCTTGGTTTCTTAACATCAGAAAAACATGTCCGTGAAATAAATACCCCCTTAAACACCACTTTTATATAGCCAAACTGGGGTATGCAGGGGTATAACTATTGTTCTTATTTTTGCTCCAAAACATAGATTGTGGGTACTCGTTAGAACCCCTCCCTTTGTTTTGAGCAAAAATAAGAACAATATTTTTTTCCAGTAAAAATGATAATCCAGTAAAATTATCATTTTTACAACCAAAACATTTTCTGTATATTGCATGGGCATGTTTTTGTACTGATGTGGCTCTTTATGACTGTAACTGTTAGCCTACAACCCCAAATTTTTAGCCAGTTTGTTGTCTAGTCATCGGCTTGTCAAACATATTTTAGCTAAGTTTGTACATGTATTTAAAAATAAATTCTGGAGTTTTTTTCCATGTGCATTCTTCTGGTGCTTATTGAAGAATAACACTTGTCAGTTAGTTGTGAAAGAAATGGCCTACTTAGTCCTGGAAACCTGCCTCTGGTATTCAAGAACAGGCTAGCTGGGATTACTGTTAGCCCCAACATGACCTTAGTTGTCGATTTTCAAAAACAAAACAAAGAAACAAAACAATTCTTTATTTATAGAACATGGGTTAATTTGTATTCTTAATTGGGCACAAAACAGGTGTTACTTGAAATGTATACATACATCTTTCTTATGTTTTGATCCAAAACATAGACTGTGAGTGCAAAATGATATTTTATTTTCTCACTTAAGGGAAATGGTTAATTTGCAAATTGCTCTGTGTAAAAACGAAGTGACAGCCTCAACACTTGAACCCAATTCAGAGTCAAAATGAGTTGAAAGATGAGTGAGGAAACTACAATTATAGTAAGCTGAGGCCCCAACAGCAAAACTGAATAATCTGAAAACTTAACTGAGATTTCCTTGTTGAGGTCTCAACTCTATCATTGATTCATTTATTCTTGCATAGATATCTATGCGCATAGCTGTTTGAAGCCGTTTTCGATTGGTCAAAAGCCGTGTTCAAACCGCAAAAGCCATGTTCAAATCATGAAATTCACGTGCCGTTTGAACATGGGTTTTGGCCGACGTCATTGGTCATTGCGACGTGACGTCATGTGTTGGGTAGAAACAAAATGGCCGACGTTGAAGAAGCTCCGCGGTTTTCGGTGAGTTTTTACGTTGTTAATGTTATTTTCACGAGATTTCAAGTGGATTAGAGTGAAAATGCAAGAATAGCGATCAACCATGGTTTGTTTTAGTGTTCAAACATTCGCTGGATCACTCGGAAGGTGTTTGAACACGCGGCCTGCGGCCTTGTGTTCAAACACCTTCCTCGTGATCCATCGAATGTTTAAACACTGAAAACCATGGTTGATCCCTATAATCTCGGAAAAAATAAACTTTCAAAACCAACAGAAAAAATATCCTCGGCTGGGCGACATAAGCATTAAAATAATAATAATAATAATAATAATAATAATAATAATAATAATGATAAATATATATATATATACTCAGTACAAAAAGACACACAAATTTTTCATTTTCATTTTTGGTGTAAATATAAAATATTTTCAAAATCTAAAATTTATCTAAATTTTCTAAGGATTTATCATTCATATGAGCGTTTCACAATGTTAGTTTCGTTGCAATATAAAAAAGGGTGAAATTTGTAAGGAGGAAACTTGTGAAATCAACATTTTTCCCAAAAAATCTCAATTGAGAGAAAAATTAAACAAACTTTAATCTTTAGTATGGTCATTACGGACCACCAAATCAGAAAAAACACAAATTAATTGAATTTCATTAACAGGAAAATTTTCTTTGAGTTTTTAGAAAATGTGTTTTACAAAAAATTTCAATCCCTTTGGAAATTCGACATTTTGATCAAAGTTTTGGAAAAGTATGTCCCTTTTTCGATAACGTTACTTTACATAAAGGTGACTCTCTTTTATCTCTTAATGCTTACCCTCAGTTGGAATTTCGAGTCGTTTTTTCCGAACTTCCGTCTCATTAAAAAAGCTCTCTTAGTGATGCAGTCCAGGTTAAGGCAAACATTTAGAAGTTGACAGCCTAATACTTTAGCACAGTTCATGGCGCCAATATAACGTAATTTGCAATTTGCTGCTATCCCGAATTTAATTTTTAGGCGTTCTTGCAATTTTGTTAATTTTTTGGCAAAATGTAACGTGCCTTACAATTTTATGGACAGTATACAACTGCGTTTTATACAGTATTAATCTTTTGGAAGAGGGTTTGGCAAATTTCATGAGCAGCCAAGCCCGAAATTTTACTTATGGAACAAATTTCTTTAGTGTGCCAGTTTGGCCACCGTTTTGGGCATCTTGGCCTCTTATTCATGTTGTTGACTATAGCAGCCCAAGTTAGTCTGAGTTACTCACAAACTCAATTCTGATATACGAGAAGCAATCAGAAAATTATTAAATATCGTTTTAGGAAAACAAGGTGACCATAAGAAGTTTGTTTGAAGGAGTGAAAAGAGTTTTCATCACCATATACTCTTTTTTTCTAGCTCACCTGAGTAGTATGACTGAATATTAATGATTCTGAAAAAAAATGGACCCAAGGGCTCATATGCCCCCACCCCGGGGCAATATACATGTATATTACCAAAATATTCAAACATCTTCTCTGAAACCACTTGGCCAATCAAAGCCAAATTGTATGTGAAGCATTTATAGACTGGGGGAACCAATGTGTATATAAATAATCCAGGTCACATGACCAAGATGGCCGCCATGCCCATATATGGTAAAAACCCTTCCACAATCTTCTTCTCTGGAACCGGTGGACCGATTTCTACAAAACTTGGCATGAAACATCAATGGCTTAAGTACTACAATGTATATATAAATCATGACCCTGTGATGACCTTGACCTATTTTATGACAAGGTCAACATAGGTTGCCTATGCCTTTGAATGGGGATAACTGTTATTTGTCGGTTGAAGGGAAAGACTTGCAGGAAATTGGCAAATGGACAGGATATTGATTATTATGAAGAAAAATAATTGACACCAGGGAATAATCTGCCCCTTTACTGGGTTTTTTTTCCATAATATGCAAACATGTTTATTTGTATATACAACAGATCTCAGGTGAGCGTTTACAGGACCATTGGTCCTCTGGTGTTTATGGGAAGTCTTGATTGACACATAAAAAACATAACGTCTACGGGTTCGGAACGTTATGGATACCAGTCTGCGGGTAGGAGACATGTCAGTCTTTAATTTCTGAGAAATGGTTATCATTAAAATTGTATAAGTTATAGCCGAAAATATACGTTTTGTGTTTCTTTATGTACTGAGTATATATATAAAAACTTTAAGGACTTAAGGATCTTAATTGATGAGAAGGACTTAAGGATCTTAATTGATGAGAGTAACTGATTTTTTTCGGTGGTGCTTATGAAAATGGTGAAATGCTGAAAAGTACATGATTCCTAAAGCACTTATCTCACTGGAATGCGACAACTGGAGACTAGTTCGTGAATAGTTCGCGACTATTTCGCGACAAAGATTAAGGATATAAGCACAACTTTCACGTTGCAGTCTCATTGAATGGACAATTATGCGACAAATTCGCGAATTTTGGTCTTATTTTGAAAATATATCTCGCGACTGTCGCGCGATACTTGCGCGACTGTCGCACGACAGTTGCAAGACATTCGTGAGAGTGTCTCACGACTTTCCCACGAATGAAGCTTATTTTCGTTTTCATTCGCTCAACAGTCGCGCGACATTCGCGAGAGTGTCGCATGACATTCGTACGAATGTCGCTTAGCTTCATTTTCTCGCCAGATAGTCGCGAGGTGTTCGCATGTTTTCGCAAGACTGTCGCGCGACCGTCGTACGACACTGGCACGACATTCGTACAAGTGTCACCAAAAATTCGATCGTAAAATTGCCAAAATTTCGTGAAGACAGGTTCTCGACACTCGCAGGAACGTCGCACGACAATCGCGCGACGGTCTTGCAAAAAATTTTGGCGAAAAAAATTGCATAAAATTTCTAAACATGTTTAAAATCTTCGCAACCACGGTTCCCGACTAGTTCGAGACACATGAAAATTCTCACGACACTCGTACAAAGTCGTGGGAAAGTCCACGACAAAATTCTTAAAACGATCGCGAGAAATTCGCATGCCAGTGAGATACTACATGTAGCTTAAAATACGCTCTGTGATATCATGAAAACATGTCCATGAATTAGAGAAACTGGGGTTTGTAAGGGCATACAATTATTCAACCATGGCATACAACCCATTCCGGATCAAGTTCATGAAAATCGCTGCGCATGCGCATGTTAATGATTTGAGTATTATAACCTTAGTATTATCTTGAAGCCAATTTAGTTCCTCATCAACTGTAATGGTTTTGATCTTTGATCAAGCACGCGACTGTGGCCACTGGAGCGTCAAAGCCAATGCATAATTGAAGTCAAAGCGAATCAATTGGAGGTAATCCGAATCATGGACTATACATCACCACCGATGTGTTTTTCCTTCAAATCATGTGCATGTAGTCATACATTGAACCTTATGAAATATTCCGAGGACCAAAAACATATGCCTTTTTCGGCGGCATTTCCCCATAGCCATGTTTGCTCAACCCCACCCCCACCAAACACACGATGATCCATGAATGATTCGAATAACGTCGGAATGTTATATGATACTTGTTAAAAACGCAGATTATTTCATTGTTAACACTTAATTTTATAACATAACACACAGAATGTAAAAGTATACCTTAAGTCCCAAACATCAAACAATCCAAGTCATTTTAGAGCATAAAATGACAGCATGCGGTTAAACGTGATTCGGAGTAACTACAATGGCACCGTTTCAAAGTTTTTAATTAAATATGTCGTAATATTAGATTTTTGGACGGAAACTTCGTCAAAATGACAGAAAATAATTGGAAAACATATTAGCAACCAATATCGAGAGATAACTTACATGGTACCTTTCATTTTCGGGGAAATTCGGTGAACCGCCTTTTATAAAAGAAAGCTTTTTCCATCCTGTTTCTGTATATTAGCCGGAACCATTGACGCGAACAAGATGTTGACGTCATTATCCACGATCATTGGGCGATGGAATGAAACATGTTTGAATCAAGAGTCAAGTGGCCAAGTTCGTTTTAAAAAATTCTTATTTTATATCATTGTAAAATTCTTTTGAAAATTATTTTGATCCGGATCATCTACAGATCCGCTATGGCTACAACAAGTGTACCTATTTTGTCTTTAAAAATCTCTGTATATATCATGGGCATGTTTTCATAATGCTCAAAGCAGATTCAAAGCAAGTCACACTCTTTGTTTCTAGGTAACCAGAATGGGTTATCTCGGCATGTCATTGTGACGCCTCCCCCAATGTCGTGCTCCATGAAATTCAGTGGGAAAAGTCGGTACAGAAGCAATCCAAATACACTTTGGTCGTACCGGTGGCATGTGTGATAGTGCACGTGCTTGTAACACAGTCTGTTGAAAAAGTGTGACCAGTCAGAACGCTTAGTCGTCATGCACTCTTGGATCAATGCGCAGCCGACCCAAGGCCTGATAAAATAGTCCCTGATTAATTCGGTTTCACTATGAATTAAAATAAACGATGCTGAAAATTCACCACAGTTTTTGAACGCACACGGCGCTTCGCCAAAGAATTCAAAAGTATCCCTAAATGTGTGTGCTGATATAAGGTTCTCTCCGCGCTGATCGTCGTATCTCGCCATGACACCATTTTGCTTCGCCTTTATGAAAAGTAGGTCAAGGTCACCGGTCCGGAATTTAACTGAAGAATCCATCCATAGCACAAAACGATATTGACGGAGCATCATCTGAAACGGCAATAAAGTGATTACAAACGAAAATCAATATGAATTTGCGAGGACATTTAAAATGGAGCTGATCAAATGGCTGACCCATGTCCACCATTTGAGGACTGGTCCGCTTTTCTTGCTATCATAGTTTTATTATTACAGTCTCAAGTTCGCACGCCATCTCTGATTCTATTCTGGAATTATGCGCGTGTATGGATTACATGCGCTTTTAACATGAAAATATTCGAATCCCTTCCCGTAAGTCCTGTATGGGCATATATATGACTTCATCTTTTATGCTTACGTCATTGTTTTGTCGCACTATACATGTAACTAAAACGACAGGAAAGAGAAAGGAAAGAGAGAGACCTACCGCGATCAGTATGGGCTTCCAGCTATACCCCTTCAAGTTTGAGACGTGTGAGGGGAACAGCTCAACCGGAAACGGCGTCACTGTGCAGCAGCATAGTCCCTCTACCTAGTATGGTGGCAAACCAGATAGTCATTACGACAGCTCTACCCATATACAGCGATTTTAGCAACTTCAAAAATGACGAAAATTTATTGTAGTTGGGACGATGAAACTCGTACGACGCTTAGTTTTGACGAAAAATACACCCATGATTCTAAAGGCTAAATTGGATATCAAACTAAAGGTTATTATGTCTCCTTTCATTTCCCGGTTGTTGTTGGGTCAAAAAAGTGTAGCGTCATATTGGAAAATGGGGAGATAACTCTGTGCTGCATTACACTTCATATGTGCTAGCATGGATGTATCTCAGCCAATCTTCAAGATAGATCAGCAAATAAGGTACCAAATTAAAGTGAAGACAATTATCCTTCATCTGAAAATAAATATGCAAATAATTCATAATTCTGAATCTATGAATATTCATGAATACTCATAAATACTGACGATTTTATCAAATTATTGATCAAAATGTCCAAATTAAGCACAGTTTGATGCCAAGGCGATAGATATATTCAACAAATACAACAAGAATTTCTTCCAGTATGTCAAACATCTATAATAAAACTAATATGTGTACGTTTGCTAACGTAACTCCCAGCTAATTTGCATACTAATTAGCTTAATACATTATCCTATTTTACCCCGGGAGCTAATTTGACCTAGCTTGCACCCCAGGTCAATTTTTCATGGGTGCCAAATCGTTCATTGGTACCCAGGAAATGCAAATAATTTTTGTCATCAAATATTATCTTATTTGCACTATGAAAAAGAAAACCGCATGGTTTCCATGACAACCGTTAGCGTGATTCTTGAGCATGGGGTGTGCATACAAAATTGCTCATGTTTCCACTATTACCTATCCTAGACCATTGCATCTGGTCTCATTTTAAAGCTTAGACATGACCCTTTTATCCTATTGTAAGTAATCCAAGTTAACCTATTTTTAATTCAGTTTTACGTCCCTTTCAAGATTATTTCAGCTCATATGAGACGGGCCAATCAGTAGGTGGGCGAAAACGGGAGGACCTCGAGAAAAACCACCTGGCACTCAGGCAAGCAGAACTTGGCTTATCTCACATGTGGCCAGAGCGGGGCTCGAACCCACACCAGACACAGCGGTGAGTTGATCGAGTGATTAAGAAACAGCGCTCTCTCTTAACCGCTCGGCCACGGGGGCCGCGTTACCTAATTTGCATATTCATGAAATATAATGAAAACACTAAAATGACAGAAAAATCGTTAAAATCCATAAACTGATCTCAGGTCCAAACTATAACTGTGACACTTTGTTATTAACCAGTAATATCATATTACAAATTCATTGATGTCATGGGCCTAAATGAAAATTATCTCATTTGCATATTCATGAATATTAACAAAAATGTCGAAAGCAGAGGAAAAACGAGGGAAAAGCTATAGCCATTGCAAAGTTTTGGATGGGTTATAAGATGGTTTATTTTATACTTACAGTGAAAACCAATGTATATCAAAAACTTGATAAAATTGGTATTTTCATTGATATGAAATTTCACTGATATCAAATCTCACTGATATCAAAAGTCACTAGTGACTAATATCAGCCTATATCTTCACTGTAGATTTTTTCTGACGTTTCCATTTACTTGACGTCATTAAATGTGTCTCACTTCAGAAATTCATACGCCTATAACTCCGTTATTTATGAACGAGAACATAAAGTGTGGGTATTCATTTTCTTAGTTAGAACGTAAGGACCAACACAATGTGGTACCAAAATTATTTGTGTTTTCAAAAAAATTTGGTTTTTGCATTTTCACCGCCTGCCTTATGAATTGGAAAATGCCCGTGTATTGTATAAAATAAAAAGAAAATTTGCTTTTTTCAGTGAATACCAAATATATTTCATCTCGTGAGTTGAAAACATAAAAAATTTCACTCGTGCTGCGCACTCGTGAAAATTCTGATGTTTTCAACTCACTCGATGAAATATATTTGGTAATCACCTCAAAAAAGGAAATATCCTCTATTTATCTTGCATCACTGACACCAATTTTCATTACTAATAGTGTGGTCAGAGGGACCACACTCAATGCCATAAATATAGTCCTTAATGAACACATTTGCATGATGTAATGTTACATAGTTTCCACACCCACCCTCAGTGTGATTCTAAAGAATAGGATGTACTCCCAAAATATTCATATACCAACAATAGCATGCTCTGAAATACTTTTATTGGTCTGATAGTGATGCAACGACCTAGCGATTTGACCTTAATACCTATTATTCAAATCGTTGAATTTGCTTATTCATGAAAATTAATAAAACCCACAAGCAATCGAGGAAATATCTTGGAAAAAATAGGGGGCATACGTACAAAATCACTTGTATCAGAGTTGTTAACAAACCCAGGGTGCTAAAAGAAGTATCAAGTGAATGCTATGGTAATGTACTATGACCCTAATGTCTCATATAAGAATGATCTGAAATTCAATTTCACGAATTTTATGGAAAACATCGTAAAAAGGAATGAAAAAGTGGAAAAATTAAACGACATAGTGACTTGTATCTTGGCAACCAAAAGCCCTAACATGCTTATTCTTATATGAGACTTTAGGGTCACAGGATATTGCCATAGCATTCATTTGATACTTCTCTCAGCATCCTGGATTTGTTAACAGCTCTGGTACAAGTGGTTTTGTACGTATACCCCCTATTTTTCCAACATTTTTCTCCGGTATCTTGTGTGTTTTGTTGATTTTCATGAATAAGCAAATTCAACGATTTGAAAAATAGGTATGAAGGTTAAGGTCATTGCATCTTTATCAAACAAATTATAGTATTCAAGAACATGCTATTGTTGGTTTATGAATATTTTTGTGAGTGCGCCATATTCTTTAGAATTACATCAGAAGTGTGTGGAAATATGTAATTTTACATCGTGCAAATGTGTTCATTGTTGAGGACAATATTTTATGGCATTAAGGGGGTCCATCTGACCACACTGGCAGTGTAGCGTAGTTGTGGAATAGTACCCAAAGGAGGACCTCAGATGGCCCAACACAGATATCAAAGTCTTGTAACGAACTACATATTTAATTATTTAAATCATTCCAACAAAAAAGTAAAATAATGTAATCGTATAGTGGTAACATCAAAATCTAAATCTTAAAAAAGTACAAATAGGCAAAGATCAGGAAAAGGCGCAATCAGAAAAAGACTCCCACTCCAAGAACCAAGGTGGGAAAAAACCAAACTAACAATTAGGTACTTATACCATGAAAACATTTCGTAAGCCGAATGAGCAGCTATTTTCCCAATAGGTGGCCACTCAGTTACCTTAACTTAACTAAAAATATGCAAACATACATAAGGCGCCAACAGCACAAAAATATTTTAAACACCAAGGCATAAAACAAAAAGAACCACCACAGAAGTATCGACTTGGAACGATCAGTAACACAGAGTTACTGGCGGGTTTAAATCGATTTTACACGGCCGTAACCTCACCCTCAGCTTCTGCAGTGGTTCATAACATTTAGTTAGTTCTTCGGTCCTCGTGGTGAATCTCTAACTAGTAAATGAATCATCAAGAACAAACAAATAAATCATGATAAACATCCCGATGAATCAAAAACCAGGACTCACAGATTCAGTAAGCTGCCCGACGATGGAGTCTCAAATCTAACTTCTCCCACGGAGACATCATCTTATATACTCTCTGGCCAAGCGCCCTCTATGCTATCAAGGCGCCATCTACTTACGTCATGGCTAGCCAATCAAAATAAAGGTCAGTCACTCAGCGCCATCTATATACGTAATGTACTAAAGATATAAACCAATCACACGGCAGCTGAATGACGCAGTAGTTAACATTTGCTAAATATCACAAAGTTGGCGGAGCTGCCAAAATGCACAGATGTTCTTAGTTTCGATGCCAAAAATGTAACCTTTATTTATATCGCTTACTTCATTTGTTCCCCTGGTATTTGGAGGTGTTAACAAGTTGTTTATCAATTGAAATGTCAAATACCAGGTGCCTAAATGTCAGTCATGTTCTACAAGTTTCATCATCTAAATCGAAATGTCAAAAGATATTGCACTAAACATGTGACTGATTATGCAACTATGTACTCTTGTAGATGATACAAGGTACAAAATATACATGTAGCTAATTAAGCTCATTATTAATTAACCCAATTAACTGCTTAATTAGCAGAGGTCGGTATTGGCTATGTTATAGCAGCCATGAAAATTGGTTTCAGGGATGCAAGATAGATCTTAAAACCCATCGAAAACCTTGCAATGGCTATACATTTTCCCTCGTTTTTCCTCTGTTTTCGAATTTTTTATAAAAATTCATGAATATGCAAATGAGATATTCATTTAGGCCCATGACATCAATAAATTAGTAAAACGATATAACCTGGTTCAATAACAAAGTGGCACAATAATAGTTTGGGCCTTAAATCAGTCTATTTATAGATTTTTAACGATTTTCTTGTCATTTCTAATGTTTTCATTGGAATTCATGAATATGCAAATTAGGTAACTTGCATAAATACTTACATTAAGATGAAAGGACAATCTTAGCTTTTAAATTAGACAAGGTTTAGTGCTCTAGGATAAGTTATAGCGGAGATATGAGCAATTTCGTATGTACAACCCCATACTCAAGAATCACGTTAACGATTGCCATGGAAACCATGATTTTTTTCATGGTGTGAATAATTTTATCTTTGAGGACAAATATTCTTTGCATTTCTGGGGTCCCAATAAACGATTTGGCACCAATGAAAAATTGTCCTGAGGTGCAAGGTAGGTCAAATTAGCTCATGGGGTATAGGCTGAGATATGCTTGATTGCGCTGATAGACAGCCCGTGTGTATAAAAATGTACTATTGGGTTATCTCCCCATTTTGCAATATGACGCTACACTTCATGGAACCAAGAACAAATGTAAATCGATTGGAGATGTACTATGGTTTAAATAAAGGTAATTTTGTTCTTTAAATCGATATATTAGCTGATTCAATGGGTAAAACATAGGAGTGATCCGTCGTAAAATAAGTGATAGATGAGTAAAATTTGCATATTCATTAATATGCAAAATAGGTTATTTGCATATTAAAACATCATTCCGAAACAAAATACATACCCTTTACTTTGATACTAAATTTATTAATTTAAGAAGAACGTAGGCTGAGATAGGCTTGATTTTGTTGGTAAATTGCATGTATGCATACACTGTACTACTGGATTATCTCCCCATTTTTTCAATATGACGCTATCCTTCTTGGAAGCAAGAAAAATGTAAAACAAGATGGAAGAGATATCAAGGTTTTATTTAAGACACGTCTTGTTCTTTAAAACAATATTTTACCTGGTTTAATGGGGTAAGACATCGGAGTCATGTATCAAACAATATGTGATAAATAAGTAAAATTTGCATATTCGTTTATATGCAAATCAGATAATTAGCATATTAAACCATTATTCTAAAGCACAATCGCCTAGCCTTTATTTTGATACTAAATTTATCAATTTAAGGCGAAGGTATGCGGAGATATGCTTAAATGAGTTGGTAGACCGCCTGTATGTATAAAAATGTACTATTGGGTTATCTCCCTATTTGCAGTATCACGCTACACTTCTTGGAACCAAGAAAAAGTGCAAATCGATAGAAGATGTACACAGGTTCAATTCAAGACAAGTTTTGTTCTTTAAATCGATATATTAGCTGATTCAATGGGTAAAACAAACGAGTCATCTATTGTTAGATAAGTGATAGATGAGCAAAATTTGCATATTCAGTAATATGCAAATCGGGTACATTTGCATATTTAAACATCATTCTGAAACACAATGCCTACCCTTTACACTGATACTAAATTTATTAATTCAAGACGGACGTAGGCTGAGATAGGCTTAATTTTGTTGGTCAATTTCATGTATGCATATACTGTTCTACTGGGTTATCTCTCCATTATGCAATATGACGATACACTTCTTGGAAGCCAGGGTAAATGTAAAAAGATGGAAGAGGTACCATGGTTAAATTTAAGACTCTTTCTGTTCTTTAAAACGAAATTTTACCTGATTAAATGGGGTAAGACCTCGGAGTCATCTATCGAACAATATGTGATAAATAAGTAAAAATTGCATATTCGTTAATATGCAAATCAGCTAATTTGCATATTAAAACATTATTCTGAAGAACAATCGCATACCCTTTACTTTGAAACTAAATCTATAAATTTAAGGCGAACGTAGGCTGAGATATGCTAGATTGTGTTGGTAGACCGCCTGTATGTATAAAAATGCACTATTGGGTTATCTCCCCATTTTGCAATATGACGCTACACTTCTTGGCACCAAGAACAAATGTAAATCAATAGAATATGTACTAATGTTTAATTTAATACAACTTTTGTTCTTTAAATCGACATATTAGCTGATTCAGTGGGTAAAACATAAGAGTCATCTATCGTTAAATAAGTGATAGATGAGTAACATTTGCATATTCATTAATATGCAAATCAGATAATTTGCATATTAAAACATCATTCTGAAGCACAATGTCTATCCTTTACTTTGATACTTAATTTATTATTTTAAGACGAACGTAGGCTGAGATATGCTTGATTTTGTTGGTTTACTGTCTGTATTCAAAATACGCGTTCTATAGAGTTATCTCCCCATTTTACAATATGACGCTACACTTTTTGGAACCAACAACAACCGGAAATCGACAGAAGAGGTAATAAGCTTTAATTTGAGACCAAGTTTGTTCTTTAGAATGATGGGTGTATTTTATCCCTCAGAAATCGGGGTCATCGTCCCAACTATTGAAAAAAAAATCGATAATTTTAATATTTTTGCTCAAAACATTGATTGTGGGTTAATGTTAGAACCGCATCAGCGGTCCTAGCGAGTACCCACAATCTATGTTTTGGATTTGAAATAAGAAACCAGAGGACCAATGGTCCTGTAAACGCTCACCTGAGATCTGCTGCATATAACAATAAACATGTTTGAATATTATGGTATTTAACTCCAGAGCAGAGGCAGATGAAGCCCTTGGGCCATTTTCTTTTTTTTTTAGAATCTTCAATAGTCTGTCCATTTGCCAATTTCCTGCTGGCTTTTCCCTTCAAATGACATTTTAACAGTTTTCCCAATTCAAATGCATAGGCAACCCATGTTGACCTTGCCATAAACTTGGTCATCACAGGGTCATGATTTATATATACATTTGTGTACTTTAGCCATCGATGCTTCAGGCCAAGTTTCCTTGAAATCAGATTATTGGTTTCAGCGAAGATTTTTGATGGGTTTTTACCATATATGGGCAAAGTGGCCATCTTTGTCATGTGACCTAGATTATTTATATACACATTGATTCTCCCATTCAATAGATGCTTCACATATAATTTGGCTTTGATTGGCCAAGCGGTTTCAGAGGAGAAGACGTTTGAATATTATGGAAATATACATGTATATTGCCCTGGGGTGGGGGCATATGAGCCCCCGGGTTCCAATTTTTTTCAGAATCATCAATATTCAGTCTTACTGCCCATTTCCTGCAAGATTTTCACTTAAAATGACATTTTAAAATTTTCCCCCATTCCAGTGCATTGGCGACCTATGTTGACCTTGCTGTAAAATAGGTCAAGATCATCACAGGGTCATGATTTATATATGCATCACAGTGCTTGGGCCATAGATGCTTCATGCCAAGTTTCGTTGAAATCGGTCCATCGATTCTGGAGAAGAAGATTTTTGAAGGGCTTTTACCATATATGGGCATGGCGGCCATCTTGGTCATGTGACCTGGATTTCTTATATATTGATGCTTCACATAAAATTTGGCTTTGATCGGCCAAGCGGTTTCAGAGGAGATGATGTTTGAATATTATGGTAATGTACAGGTATATTGCCCCGGAGTGGGGGCTGATGAACCCCTGGGGTCCAATTTTTTTCAGAATCATCAAGATTCAGTCCTACTGCCCATTTCCTGCACATTGTAGTACGTGAGCCATCGATGCTTCATGCCAAGTTTCGTTGAAATCGGTCCACCGGTTCTGGAGAAGAAGATTTTTGAAGGGTTTTTACTATATATGGGCATGGCGGCCATCTTGGTCATGTGACCTGGATTTCTTATATACACATTGGTTCCCCCTTCCTATAGATGCTTCATATAAAATTTGGCTTTGATTGGCCAAGCGGTTTTAGAGAAGAAGATCTTTGAAAATGGTGGACGACGGACGGACGACGACGGACGGACGCCGGGTGCCTGCCTATCCTATAAGCTCACCTGTGAGCCTTCGGCTCAGGTGAGCTAAAAAGCACACCCCTGGATACCACGGTTTCACTACATGAAAGAGGGTAAACGTTGCACGGGCATGTTATACTGGTGTTTAAACAAGCCGTTTAGCATCAACTCAAACAGACAAAGAAGCAAGACGATTTAAACAACTCAAACAGACAAACAAACAAGACGTGACTTTAAACATGATAGATGTTTCTAAGAGGGTGCAATTGAATTTTTATACGTGGCTATTCCTTATCCACAGTTATAGCAAAAATAATCATTCGGTCATCATGATATCATCATATCTAGTTTATAGTCTATTTTCCTCTATTGAGGGTTAGACTTTTCTGACAAGCCATCTCATCCTGCTGGATGCCAAGCTCTGACAGTCCCAGCTTAGTTCATCCCTTGCTTTTACATTACAACGAAGAATTTTACTCTTTTTTTTTTTCCTAGAAAGTACATGTATATTACCTTAATTTTCTCCCACTTGGATAGCCCTAAATCATAGAAAACCACCTTGATCGTTGGGTAGGCATTTCGTACTACGGTGTTTAAGTTGAGGAACATCGACTCAACTTCGTACAAATGGTCACTAGAAGCCGCGCTCAATATTACTGGCAGTTCGACCGTGTTTTTGTCATTTTCTTTGAAAAGTAGTTCCGGATGTGACGTTGATTTGAGGATTTCGAGGTATTTCTCCGCGGGCTGAAGGGGATAGGTTTTGATTTTCCGTATGCCGTCATTGAAAGAGTCACCCAATGTTTCCCTGCAAGTGTCGTTTTGCGACATTTCTGAAAATAATTTGACATGAAAACCATAAAAAAAAACCCCTGAAAATGATTCGTATCTGACTGCCCAGCAGGCACATGACGTCACAATGACGTCAGATCGACGTCGATGCGACGTAATGACGTCGCATCGACGTTGATATGACGTCATTTTGACGTCATGTGCCCGCTGGGTGGTAAGAAGTCTAATGTTAAAGCATATGCTGATATTGTTGTTGTTGTTGTTGCTGCCTAGATAATTTTAAAATGACATGATTTTCAACATGCTTTTTTCATTTTTTACAGATTTCGGATAAATATCCATATCATGCAATAACTTGTGATAGTCTATGTATATTGTCAGAACACGTACATACCTGTAAGATATAGTTCCGGAAACAAGATCAACACAAAGTTGAACCCAGCATCTGTAAAGAAAAAGGCAGGCAAAATGAAATATTAGATCAGGGGTGGATCCATGATTTCTGAAGAGGGGTTTCAGATGTAGAAAAGAGGGGGTTCATTTGATCATTTCCCGATTGTACACAAAATTTCTAGAATGAAATAATTTGGCTCCACAGCGAGGTTCGAGTGAACCCCTAGAACCCCCTCTAAATCCACCAATGTAGATCTACATTAAAACACATACGAGCTCGAGCATACGAGTATATACAATAAAATGGCGACCAATATAGCCGTAAAGCCAAATTAAGATTGCTCGAAACACCTACAAGCAACCACCTGCTGCGAGCCAGTTTGTTTGGCGACGCCACCATTAAATCAGTACGTAATAGAGGGACCAAACATGATACAATACCGAGGGCACGTGATTTAGCATGCGCTTTTCATAGCGTCCGGTAAGAGCATAACTAAAACCGTGTATAATAAAATATAAAAGTTTGATCCTTTGGAAGCAGTAAAAACATTCAAAGGGAGAAAGTATGGACTATATTGCGCAATTTCGGGTAATGAACCCTCATCAGTAGCCCTTTTAAATCCGGCAACGAAAGCCAGACTTTTGTACTGTAATTTCGAAAAATTTACACGAGAAGTCTAAATCAAAGACACTTTACAAAACGGGGTCAAATATTTTAAACATTGCTTAGAAGTATTTTTGTAAACGTGAGTGTTTTGAACACTCTGAATATCTTTACTGATCTCAAAGGACCTAAATGAAAATATAATTTGCACTATGGATGATGTACGGGGAGACTTTTTAGGGCCTCCACACGGCACAACACCAGCTACAGTAATAGCAAATAAAATATAAAATTTTGATCCTTTGGAAGCAGTAAAAACATTCAAAGGGAGAAAGTATGGACTATATTGCGCAATTTCGCGCGCGCGCACGGCTTTATTGATACACGGCTTTTTTCTTCACCAAATACACTCCTATTAATATCGTGTGGCACTAGTAAACCGTTGAAATGATAGTTTTATGTTTAGATAAAACTATGGCTAAACTAAAATATTTATGTAATAACATGATACAAAATTTAATGATAGTTTTATGTTTAGATAGAACCATGGCTAAACTAAAATATTTATGTAATAACTTGATACAAATGATAGTTTTATGTTTAGATAGAACTATGGCTAAATGTAATAACTTGATACAAAATAATAGTTTTATTTTTAGATAGAATTATGGCTAAACTAAAATATTTATGTACTAACTTGATACAAATGATAGCTTTATGTTTAGATAGAACTATGGCTAAATGTAATAACTTGATGGAAATGATAGTTTTATGATGGCTAAACGGTGACTTATCTAGGGCAAAATCTTATCTAAATCCTTCAACAACAGCATTTTAGCTCACCTGAGCCGAAGGCTAACAAGGTGAGCTTATAGTATACCAATCAGTCCGGCGTCCGTCCGATAGAACTATGGCTAAATGTAATAACTTGATGGAAATGATAGTTTTATGATGGCTAAACGGTGACTTATCTAGGGCAAAATCTTATCTAAATCACTCAACAACAGCATTTTAGCTCACCTGAGCCGAAGGCTCACAAGGTGAGCATAGTATACCAATCAGTCCGGCGTCCGTCCGATAGAACTATGGCTAAATGTAATAACTTGATGGAAATGATAGTTTTATGATGGCTAAACGGTGACTTATCTAGGGCAAAATCTTATCTAAATCATTCAACAACAGCATTTTTAGCTCACCTGAGCCGAAGGCTCACAAGGTGAGCTTATAGTATACCAATCAGTCCGGCGTCCGTCCATCCATCCGTCGTCCACAATTTCAAAGATCTTCTTCTCTGAAACCGCTTAGCCAATCAAAGTGAAATTTTATGTGGAGCATCCATGGGTAAGGGGAACGAAAGTTTGATCGCGAAATCCAGGTCACATGACCAAGATGGCAGAGACGCCCATATATGGTAAAAACCACTCAAAAATCTTCTCCAGAACCGACGAAACTTGGTATGGGGCATTTGGAACTCCAGCCCATCATAGTTTGATGAAATGATGACCATAGGATGACCTTGACCTATTTTACGGCAAAGTCAATTTTGGAAACGTAGGCTTCTATATGGGAAAAAGTGAAAACTATGGATTTTTTGAAAACTATTGCAGCCTGAGACCTGAAAAGTGGCAGATGCAAACAACTAATGGAGTAGATGAAGGTATGTGATTAATTTAGGTCAAGGTCATCTCTTGACCTTGGCCTGTCTGTCCTCTGTACACACTTTTCAAAGATCTTCTTCTCTGAAACCGCATGGCCAATCAAACTGATATTTTATGTGTATCATCCATGGGTAGGGGTTTCGAAAGTTTGGTCGCGAAATCCAGGTCACATGACCAAGATGGCCGCCATGCGCATATTTGGTAAAAACCACTCAAAAATCTTCTCCCGAATCGGCAGGCCGATTTTCATGAAACTTGGTATGTAGCATTTGGGACTACAGCCCATCACAGTTTGATCAAATGATGACCCTAGGATGACCTTGACCTATTTAACAGCAAGGTCAATTTTGGAAACATTGGCTTTTACATGGGAAAAAGTGAAAATTATGGATTTTTTGAAAACTATTGCTGCCTGAGACCTGAAAAGTGGTAGATGCAAAACAACTTATGAAAGTATGTGATTAATTTAGGTCAAGGTCATCTCTTGACCTTGACCGGTCTGTCGTCCATACACACTTTTCAAAAATCTTCTTCTTTGAAACCGCATGGCCAATCAAACTGAAATTTTATGTGGAGCATCTATGGGTAGGGGGAACGAAAGTTTGATCGCCAAATCCAGGTCACATGAAGAAGGTGGCCGCCACGCCCATATATGGTAAAAACACTCAAAAAGCCTCTCCAGAATCGGCCGGCCGATTTTCACGAAACTTGGTATTTAGCATTTGGGACTCCAGCCCATCATAGTTTGATAAAACGATGACCCTAGGATGACCTTGACCTATATAACAGCAAGGTCAATTTTGGAAACATAGGCTTTTACATGGGAAAAAGTGAAAACTATGGATTTTTTTTTAAAACTGTTGCAGCCTGAGACCTGAAAAGTGGCAGATGCAAACGACTAATGGAGTAGATGAATTTGTGATTAATTTAGGTCAAGGTCATCTCTTGACCGTGGCCTGTCTGTCATCCATACATAGTTTGATCAAATGTAGCCTTGGATGACCTTGACCTGTTTTACGGCAAGGTCAATTTTGGAAACATAGGCTTTTCCCACCTCGGTTTTTGGAGTGGGAATCTTTTTCTGATTGTGCCTTTTCCTGATCTTTGCCTACTTGTACCTTTTTACATGGGGAAAAAGTGAAAATTATGGATTTTTTGAAAACTATTGCAGCCTGAGACCTGAAAAGTGGTAGATGCAAAACAACTAATGAAAGTATGTGATTAATTTAGGTCAAGGTCATCTCTTGACCTTGGCCTGTCTGGCGTCCATACACACTTTTCAAAGATCTTCTCTGAAACCGCATGGCCAATCAAACTGATATTTTATGTGTATCATCGATGGGTAGGGCTAACGAAAGTTCGATCGCGAAATCCAGGTCACATGACCAAGATGGCCGCCACGCCCAAATATGGTAAAAACCACTCAAAAATCTTCTTCTCTAGAACCAGCCGGCAGATTTATGTAGTATTTGGGACTACAGCCCATCATAGTTTGATAAAATGATGACCTTGGGATGACCTTGACCTATTTTACAGCAAGGTCAGTTTTGGAAACATAGGCATTTACATGGGAAAAAGTGAAAATTATGGATTTTTAGCTCGACTGCACGAAGTGCATAGAGCTATTGCAGTCACCCCGGTCGTCCACGTTCCCGTTCCCGTGCGCGTGCGTGTGCGCGTGCGCGTCACACTTGCGTTAAAGTTTTCTAGAAGTCCATATCTTGACAACCACTCATCAGAAAGCATTCATACTTGGACCATAGATACCCTGTAGGGTTAGCTTTCATTCCATGGCATCGGGCCCCTGGGTCCAGGCCAGGGGGGTGGGGCTAGAGGTTAAAATCTAGAACACCTTCAAAAATGGCAATTCTTGTGTTAAAGTTTTCTAGAAGTCCATATCTTGACAACCACTCATCAGAAAGCATTGATACTTGGGCCATTGACACCCTGTAGGGTCGGCTTTCATTCCATGGTATCAGATCCCTGGGTCCATACCAGGGGGTTGGGCTAGAGGTTAAAATCTAGAACACCATTAATAATAATGGCTTTTCTGTGATATAGTATTCTAGAAGTCTATATCTTGAAAACTTTTTATCAGAGGGCTTTCATACTCGGATCATAGGTACCCTGTAGGGTTGAGTTTCATTTCATGGCATCGGATCTCAGGGTCCATGCCTAGGGGGTGGGGCTGGAGGTTAAAAACTAGAACACTGTAAAAAAATAGATGTACTGCTGTGTAACTTTTACAAGGAGTCCATATCTTGACAACAACTTATCATAAAGCATTCATACTTCATACACTTTAGGTTCCATGACATCGGACCTCTGGGTCGGAGTCAGGGGGGTGGGGCTAGAGGTCAAAATCTAGAACTCCCCCAATTATTGTTTTCTTTTTTATTTCTTAATAGAAACAACTTTGGAAGATGGTTGGTCATTCATCTTTTGACTTTGTGACACTGACTTGTGTGCCATGACGGTAAGGGTCGGTTGACCTACTTTCCATGGATCAGTGATTTTGCCTTATATCTTGACACTCAATTAGTATATTTTCTTACTTCTTTCAGATTATGAGTGAGTACGACCAGGCATTTGACCCCAATATACTTATAGGTCAGTGTGACCTAATTTCACGGTTCAGTGATTTTGTCTTATATCTTGACACTCAATTAGTATATTTTCATCCTTTGTTTTAGATTATGAGTGAGTATGACCAGACCTTTGACCCCAATATACTTATAGGTCACTGTGACCTAATTTCACGGTTCAGTGATTTTGCCTTATATCTCGGTACTCAAATGGTTTATGGACAAACTTCTTTCAAAGTATGTTTGCGTATGACAAGACCTTTGACCCTGAAGTAGTCCTAGGTCACTGTGACCTAATTTCACGGTTCAGTGATTTTGCCTTATATCTTGACACTCAATTAGTATATTTTCATACTTTTTCAGATTATGAGTGAGTATGACCAGACCGTTGACCCCAATATACTTATAGGTCACTGTGATTTTATTTCACGGTTCAGTGACTTTGCCTTACATCTCGGCACTCAAGTGGTTTATGAACAAACTTCATTCACACTATGTATGCGTATGACAAGACCTTTGACCCTTAAGTAGTCCTAGGTCAATATGACCTAATTTCACGGTTCAGTGATTTTCTTTTATATCTCGGCACTCAATTGGTATATGAACATACTTCTTTCATGATATGTATGAGTATGCCAAGACCTTTGGCAGTAAAGTATTCCTGGGTCACTGTGACCTTATTTCATGGTTCAGTGATTTTGCCTTATATCTCGACACTCAGTTGGTATTTTTTCATACTTCTTTCTGATTATGAATGAGTATGACCAGACCTTTAACTCAAACATACCTATAGGTCACTATGACCTAATTTCATGGTTCAGTGATTTTGCTTTATATCTCAACACTGAATGGGTATATGATCATATTTCTTTCACATTATGAGTAAGTATCACCTTTGACCCTGAAATAGTAATAGGTCAGTGTGACCTTATTTCACGGTTCAGTGATTTTGCCTTGTGTCTTGGCACTCAGTTGGTATATAAACACACTTCTTTCACAATATGAGCGAGACCTTTAAATCTTAGGTAGTTATAGTTAACTTTCATGGTTCAGTGATTTTGCCTTATTGCATCAAGGCAAAACGATGTATGAGCATAATGCTTTGGGTTACTGGTCGGGTTTGGCCGTATGTTTGACAAAGGTCAGAAGCAGTCGAGCACGCTGTCCTGCAACAGCTCTTATTTTGAAAACAGTTGCAGCCTGAGACCTGAAAATCGGTAGATGCAAAACAACTAATGGAGTCAATGAAGGTATGTGATTAATTTAGGTCAAGGTCATCTCTTGACCTTGGCCGGTCTGTTGTCCATACACACTTTCCAAAGATCTTCTCTGAAACCTCTTGGCCAATCAAAGTGAAATTTTATGTGGAGCAACCATGTGTAGGGGGAACGAAAGTCTGATCGCAAAATCCGGGTGACATGACCAAGTTGGCTGCCATGCCCATATATAGTAACAAGAAACATCTTTAAAAAAGATAATTGTCGAAGATTAATATCTGTTCTGCAATAGGGTACAGGATGCAGGAGAGAGAGAGAGAGACAGACAGACAGACAGACACAGTATGACTCTTGCAGAGCCAACTCCAGACATGACTGAGAGGAAATGCTTTTCAAATGTCCTTACGGCGAGAGTCCTTAAGAGTCGCTGGACCGAAACGACTCGTTCTGTTGAGCAGAGCCTTTGATCCGAACACGCCTATATTTAATGGAGAAAATCCGAACGCATCTTATCTACGATGGCCTGCATGGATCATAAAATTTCAAAATCCACAGATTTTAGATTTTAATTTTTCTTTGCAAAAGCTTTCGTCACACAAAAAGCGATTAAAATGAATAACCATAAAGACCAATGATGGCTTGTATAGTAAAAAACATCATCTTAAAGTACTTTTTAAAGAGATGCAGTTTGTTGCCTTTTTCATCTTCCATATGGGAAAAACCCGGATGCAGGTCAAAAATGATCTGAGATGTCTTCGACAAAAAACCACTCAAAAATCCCATTCTCCAGAACCGGCGGTCCGATTTTCATGAAACTTGGTATGTAGCATTTTGGACTCCAGCCCATCATAGTTTGATCAAATGATGACCCTAGGATGACCTTGACCTATTTTACGGCAAGGTCAATTTCAGAAACATAGGCTTTTACATGGGGAAAAGTGAAAACAATGGATATTTTGAAAACTATTGCTGCCTGAGACCTGAAAAGTGGTAGATGCAAACAACTAATAAAGTAGATGAAGGTATGTGATTAATTTAGGTCAAGGTCAATTTTGGAAACATAGGCAAACATGGAAACATGGGAAAAAGTGACAACTAGGTCTCAGGTAAGCGTTTACAGGACCAATGATCCTTTGGTAACTATTGCAGCCATAGACCTGAAACATGACCAAGATGGCCGTCATACCCATTTATGGTAAAAAAAAATATCACTTTGTCCAGTGACTACTTGTTGACTCTCAGGTGAGCGATCGTTGCCCTTGGGCTACTTGTTGTTATTTGCGTAACTAGGAATTACTTGTTTAGTTCTCTTATTTAACATCTTTCAATCTTTACATTTTTATTGCAATCGCTCTAGATGAAAGTATCTTTCTTCATGTTCTTCATTTCCCAATGAAAAACATTAAGTCACGTGATCTAGAGGCCACGCCTATGGGCGGGGCGACGTCAAAACCCATCCAGTGACGTTGCTTGTTTACTCTTGCTGTTGTGACGTTGGTCGCGTATCGCCATGACGTTAGGCGCGAAATTTGACGTTTTGGCTGTTCCAAAATTACGTTAAGTGGGATTTAATTAATGTCAAATAACATGAAAATGAACGGTGATATGCGCAATTAAAAATCTGATACTTGATTGAAAATATAAATGTAAATATAAGTATTGAAATTCAGATTTTAGCTTTCACTGGATGATGAAAAACAGCTGTTTTAATGTTTCCGAGAAGCCCTTCGGGCTTCACAGACATTAAAACAGCCTAATGTTTTTCATCATCCAGTGAAAGCTAAAATCTGAATTTCAATCCTTAAATGAATAGAGTCGCGTCATGAGAAAATCGGATGTTTGCATATGCGAAAACAAAAACGCAAATCAGCGCCTTTGTTTTCGCTGCACGGATAGTAAAATTCCTCTTCTTCCTAAATCCGAAATTTCAAACTCATCAGGAAAACATGTCCGTGTAAAGTATACCTCCTTAAACCCCACATTTATATAGAAAAACGGGGGTATGCAGGGGTATACCTATTTTTCTTATTTTTGCTCCAACACAGATTGCGGATACTCGTTAGAAACGCCTCGGCGAGGCGGTTCTAACGTCTACCCACAATCTATGTTTTGAGCAAAAATAAGAAAAATATCTTCTTTTTTTCCTAATGAAATTTTCATTTTTTTCCTCTGAAAAAATATCTGTATATTGCATGGGCAAGTTTTCGTAATGTCTAGCCATATTCTGTAGCTGCACAGTCCGGTTTGTGTCAGAAATGCCGGTCGGAAACCCAGAAATCCAGTTTTCTCGCGTCGCGGCTCAATTATGAATACTTACATATGAATGCACAGAGCGGGAAAAACAGCAGAAATAATAAAATTTTCCGTATTTTCCAGTTTAATAGAAACATGATCTTGATGAACGCTTATAAGGTTTGAGCTTGACTCGTTTCATTCCTACCATGTCAGAATTATTTGCATGCAAGAAATCCTTGAAAAAAAATGCATCTGAACCACTTTACAGACATTACGAAAACTTGCCCATGCAATAAACAGAGAATTTTCGAGCTTTAAAAATTGAAAATTTTCAACCGAAAAAGTTTGATATTTTTCTTATTTTTGCTCGAAACATAGATTGTGGGTACAAGTTAGAACCGCCTCGCCGAGGCGGTTCTAACGAGTACCCACAATCTATGTTTTGGAGCAAAAATAAGAAAAATAGGTATACCCCTGCATACCCCAGTTTTGCTATATAAAAGTGGGGTTCAAGGGGGTATACATTACACAGACATGTTTTCGTGATATTTTCAGATTTCTGGATTGTAGCGCCGCTCAGGTAATCACTAATAGACGTATCTTTTGTATAACTTGCTGTATATCCTATTTGTTTTTATCTAATTATTGGCTCAGGCATTTCTGACCGAATAGAAAGTCGGTGTTTTAATTTTTAATGACAAAAATGAAGAAACCCGCGGAAATCAATATGTCGATATTTTTTTTAACTTTACGTCTCGTATACATATAATGCACCAGTCATTTAATACACGCATTAATCAAAGCCCCTCTGTTGTTCCACATTATGGTCAGCCTCCGGGGAGCCGGGGCTTTTAGCAGGGATTTTACCACAAAACTGGCCCCACAGTGCTGGGCTTTTAGCGGGGCTTTGAAAATTAAAAAAGTTAAAAGCCCCGCTATTCCCCGGCCCTGGGGGAGACGGAGATACAAATGACTGGTGCATAAGATGAATTCTAACACACCTCGCCTATATAGCCAATGGTAAAAAACGTGTTATATTGTGCAACAATTTCACTGGGCGAATAAGCGTGACGTTACTTTGCGGCATTTGTGACGTCAGCTATCCCACAAAGCAGCGTTAGACGGTGAAACGTCGTTTTAGCGCACAACAAACGTAATAAGTGTGTGTAAATACCAGCATTACAGTCAAATATTTGGCGGGATATCTGCAATGCAATGGCGGAAATCTGAACGATATCGACGGTTTCAGCAATATTTATTCCGTTTATTGTGTGTTAGAATCGAAATAGATCAGCTCAAGTGCGTGAATTGTTGAGTAATAATTCACTGTTTGTCGGTCAGTTGTAAGAAGATAAATCACTCGCGCTACGCGCTCGTGATTTGATCTTCTTTACAACTGACCTCCAAACAGTGAATTATTACTCAACAATTCACTGCTAGAGCTGATCTATTTCTTAATCACAGCGCTAGTGCACACTGCGACGCCTGCGCAATCTGTAATTTAGTGAAGCTGGGGCGTTTTTCCCATTTTATTTATGCACCGGTTCTTAGAAGCTGAGGATGAGGTAAGGCCTGTAAAACTATTTTATATTACTAATCGTTCCAAGGCGATACTTCTATGGTGGTTCTTCTTGTTTTATGTCTTGGTGTTTAATTTTTACATGCCGTTAGCACCTTATGTACGTTTTCAAATTTTAGTTAAGTTTGGGTAACTGAGTGGCCACCTATTGGGAAAATAGCTGCTCACTCGGCTTGCTATATGTTTTCTTAGTATCAGTACCTGATTGTTAATTTTGTTTTTTCCCACATCGATTTTTGGAATGGGAAATTCTTTCTGATTGCGCCATTTCCTGATCACTGCCTTCTTTTACCTCGGTAATTTCGGTCCCTATGGGACCGAGGATAGCGGGGCTTAAGTCAAGTGCGGGGATTAATATTTTGTTGTCAATATATTCGGGAAAACATCACGCAAACATGTCCATGTAAATTATTGATCAATGCGCAAGATTTTATTAAGTCTTGGATATACCCTCGGTGGCGGGGGGGGGGGGGGGGCGGGGGGGGGGGGTAATTGTGGTACGGGTGTGTGACTCAAATTTCTGAAACATACCTGGTCATTGAAAAAATAGACCCATATACTTGATTTATCAAAATATTGACCCATTCATATACTGTCCTTTGATTTTTTTATACCCATTCATATATTGTCCTTTGATTTTTTTATACCCATTCATATACTAATTGCTGCTTCGTATCATCTGCGCAGAGATTCTGAGCTCGATTCTGAGGGCGTATACTGAGTGCGTATATCTCGTGACTGAGTCTCGTGACAGGAAATCTTTGCATATACAGGGATGCCAGAAATGATGGGTCATTGATATACCACACAGAAAATCTAGGGCTATTCATATACTGTTGTGTGAAAAAATGGGGCCACTCGTATACTTTTACTTGGAAATTGAAGCCTATTCATATACTGGCGAGGCTGAAAAAGGGGGCTATTCGGGCGGCACATCCCTACTATGTCATATATAGGTAGTTACCCCCCCCCCCACACTCCCGAGGATATACCATAATACGTACGCCTGTGCGTAGCGATAATACAAAAGTTTTAACGAGTGCATTGTCGCAAGTACACCCGCACGGATCATGATATAGCTGATTTATAACATTTTAGCAGCCTATAGGTCATTATGGTCCAGAGATAAATGGTGTTAAAAGTTGTATAAAGTATAATTATGCTTTTAGTACTCTGTGTGCACATACACAATAGGATGCGGATCCACACCCAGAGTACTGTATAAAGACCAGTGGCTTATGAGCCGCCTCATGGGAAAACCAACAATGTGGTTTTCGAATAGGTTTTGTACAAGCACAGAAGATGGCTAGAGGCTGGAAATTTTGGATTTAGAAGTAGAGTCATTGTACTATACCTGTAGCGAAGACAAAGGCGCTGATCAGCTTCGCAGTTACTCATGATGTGGCTACCATATTATTTTCACACTAAAAGTGGCAGAGTATCCCCACTGGTGGCACAATGTTGTGTCCTTGAGCAAGACGCATTAAGTCCCTAAAGCACTGGTTAAAACACAGGAAGCGGTGGCTCTGAAAAAGCTGAAAAAATTGTTGACTTTAACGTTAAACTTCAAAACAAACACAAAAAGAGGCATAAAGCCTCAGCTAGTACCGGTAATTGATTAAGATTCGACTTCGTATTTTTTTTTACAATTTTATTGACAATTTAGTTAATATATTGTCATATTCCATGGTTTACGCTTAAATCATGTTAAATGATGCACTTTTGCAATCGTGTATTGTCAAGTTAGACACATGGTTGGGTAAAGCACGGTTAGACACATGGTTGGGTAAAGCACGGTAAGACACATGGTTGGGTAAAGCACGGTTAGACACATGGTTGGGTAAAGCACGGTTAGACACATGGTTGGGTAAAGCACGGCTTTTCGCTGAATGGGCTGCCTGGACAGTCAGTCACGTGAGTTCCATAAGTGCAGTTTCTCTGCAACATGACCACACCTTCACCGCACGTGACTGAACATGACGACACGTCATAGAATGCACTCCAATCTGTAACATCCAAAACAAGAAATATCTTTTAAAATGGCTTTAACAACGAAGGTATCTTGGCGATGCCTTAACCGCACTTGACCGACGACGATTCCTTAACCGCACGCCGGTGACCGAAGATGCCGTCACATCACTCCAATTTAGAAATTACTAGACTAGTTTGATCTTTTTTTTTTAAAGAGAAAATTCCTTACTTTAATTGCCTTAATTCTTTCTTAATGTAAATATCCAAAATCTATGAGTATATTTTAAAACAGGAATAAGAAACAAAATCAGCGATAAGTTGCACATTGTCATTTTGCAGTCATAAAGCAGTAGATAATTATTGCATGGGCGTGTAAAGCTGCACACAGAATTTACAAAAAAAATAACTGTTAAATTATTTACTTACAAGGACACGGTTTTGCGTTGCAGGCCTCGGTTTGGGTTGCATTGCCATGACAACCAGCACCATTGTTCTTTGGGGCGGGGTTATTGCACGTGCGTGACCTTGACATTTGACCTCCAGCACAAGACAGTGAGCAAGCGCCCCAGTCTCCCCATGCACCCCAATTACCGTTTACTAGAAAGATAAAATGTACATATAACCCGGGCAATGTCCGTTGTTACACTCAACATATATCTCTACCTTCCTTTACATCTTAACCTCCAAAGAGGCAACATGTCCCAGGGCCGTCGCATGAGTGCAATCTTCTTCCGTCCAGTATTAAATAAAACCCAAACATTTTCACTATTCACTTGACAGGGCCTATTCGGACCTATCATTGCCAAGCCCACACTGTGATGAGTTCAAGATTTTTACTATGCACATACCAGGGCATGGTCCGTTGCTCTAAGGCCGTCTTAATGCAGTCTTTATCACATGCAAACCTTTTATTTTGCGTATATCATGGCCGACCCAAGCTGATAATTGGCAAACCCACTCTGTGATGATTTCAAGATTTTACTATGCACATACCAGGGCATGGTCCGTTGTTACACCCAACATGCTCCAGGGCCGTCCCGGTGCAGTCTTCGTCATGCCCGGTACTACAGCGCCGGATTCGATCCGTGGTACCGTTCCCACACGTAGCAGAACATTGGCCATAAAACCAGGACGACCAGACTGAAAAATTACGAAAACTTGCCCATGCAATATACAGTGATTTTTTTTTTTCAGCAGTAAAAATGTAAAAGCAATCAGACAAAATATGATATTTTTGTTCAAAACATGGATCGTGGGCACACGTTAGAACCGCTTCGGCGAGGCGGTTCTAACGGGTGCCCTAAATTATGTTAAAGAGCGAAAGTAAGAAAAATAATGTATACCTCTGTATACCCCAGTTTCACTATATGGGTCATTATCAAAAAATGGAGCAATCCAGAAAGGCAAAATGAAAAAAAAAATAATTGTCCATTTTTAGCTCGACTGCACGAAGTGCATAGAGCTATTGCAGTCACCCCGGTCGTCCACGTTCCCGTTCCCGTTCCCGTGCGCGTGCGCGTGCGCGTCACACTTGTGTTAAAGTTTTCTAGAAGTCCATATCTTGACAACCACTCAGCAGAAAGCATTCATACTTGGACCATAGATACCCTGTAGGGTTAGCTTTCATTCCATGGCATCGGGCCCCTGGGTCCAGGCCAGGGGGTGGGGCTGGAGGTTAAAATCTAGAACACCTTCAAAAATGGCAATTCTTATGTTAAAGTTTTCTAGAAGTCCATATCTTGACAACCACTCATCAGAAAGCATTGATACTCGGGCCATTGACACCCTGTAGGGTCGGCTTTCATTCCATGGCATCAGATCCCTGGGTCCATGCCAGGGGGTGGGGCTAGAGGTTAAAATCTAGAACACCATTAATAATAATGGCTTTTCTGTGATATAGTATTCTAGAAGTCTATATCTTGAAAACTTTTTATCAGAGGGCTTTCATACTCGGACCATAGGTACCCTGTAGGGTTGAGTTTCATTCCATGGCATCGGGCCCCTGGGTCCATGCCTGTGGGGTGGGGCTGGAGGTTAAAAACTAGAACACTAAAAAATAGATGTACTGCTGTGTAACTTTTACAAGGAGGCATATCTTGACAACAACTTATCATAAAGCATTCATACTTCATACACTTTAGGTTCCATGACATCGGACCTCTGGGTCGGAGTCAGGGGGCGGGGCTAGAGGTCAAAATCTAGAACTCTTCGATTTTTTTTCTTTTTATTTCTTAATAGAAACAACTTAGGAGGATGGTTGGTCATTCATCTTTTGACTTTGTGACACTGACTTGTGTGTCATGACGGTAAGGGTCGGTTGACCTACTTTCCATGGTTCAGTGATTTTGCCTTATATCTTGACACTCAATTAGTATATTTTCTTACTTCTTTCAGATTATGAGTTAGTACGACCAGGCCTTTGACCCCAATATACTTATAGGTCACTGTGACCTAATTTCACGGTTCATTGATTTTGCCTTATATCTTGACACTCAATTAGTATATTTTCATACTTTTTTCAGATTATGAGTGAGTATGACCAGACCTTTGACCCCAATATACTTATAGGTCACTGTGACCTAATTTCACGGTTCAGTGATTTTGCCTTATATCTCGGTACTCAAATGGTTTATGAACAAACTTCTTTCAAAGTATGTTTGCGTATGACAAGACCTTTGACCCTGAAGTAGTCCTAGGTCACTGTGACCTAATTTCACGGTTCAGTGATTTTGCCTTGTATCTTGACACTCGATTAGTATATTTTCATACTTTTTTCAGATTATGAGTGAGTATGACCTGACCTTTGACCCCAATATACTTACAGGTCACTGTGACCTAATTTCACGCTTCAGTGATTTTTGCCTTATATCTCGGTACTCAAATGGTTTATGAACAAACTTCTTTCAAAGTATGTTTGCGTATGACAAGACCTTTGACCCTGAAGTAGTCCTAGGTCACTGTGACCTAATTTCACGGTTCAGTGATTTTGCCTTATATCTTGACACTCAATTAGTATATTTTCATACTTTTTTCAGATTATGAGTAAGTATGACCAGACCTTTGACCCAAATATACTTATAGGTCACTGTGACCTAATTTCATGGTTCAGTGACTTTGCCTTATATCTCGGCACTCAAGTGGTTTATGAACAAACTTCTTTCACACTATGTTTGCGTATGACAAGACCTTTGACCCTAAAGTAGTCCTAGGTCAATATGACCTAATTTCACGGTTCAGTGATTTTCCTTTATATCTCGGCACTCAATTGGTATATGAACATACTTCTTTCACGATATGTATGAGAATGACAAGACCTTTGACCATAAAGTAGTCCTGGGTCACTGTGACCTAATTTCATGGTTCAGTGATTTTGCCTTATATCTCAACACTCAGTTGGTATTTTTTCATACTTCTTTCTGATTATGAATGAGTATGACCACACCTTTAACCCAAACATACTTATAGGTCAATATGACCTAATTTCATGGTTCAGTGATTTTGCTTTATATCTCAACAATGAATGGGTATATGATCATTTTTCTTTCACATTATGAGTAAGTATCACTAGACCTTTGACCCTGCAATACTTATAGGTCAGTGTGACCTTTTTTCACGGTTCAGTGATTTTGCCTTGTGTCTTGGCACTCAGTTGGTATATGAACACACTTCTTTCACAATATGAGTGAGACCTTTAAATCTTAACTTTCATGGTTGTGATTTTGCCTTATTGCATCAAGGCAAAAAGATGTGAGCATAATGCTTTGGGTTACTGGTCAGGTTTGGCCTTATGCTTGACAAAGGTCAGAAGCAGTCGAGCACGCTGTCCTGCGACAGCTCTTATTTTTCTTTTTTAATGGGATAGTTTTATTAACAGGAGCATATAGAATATAGAAATAAAATATGCCGAATTTAACTGAACAAATAGTGCACCAGCATTAATTAATTGTATGGTACCCTTTAAAAAATCAGTGCTGTCACGAACAAACTTTCTTGCGTAAATCGCTCATGTGATAAGACTTCCCCAATCTGTAAGTGGGGGCATATATAACTTGTCACGAACAATAGTTCACACAAATCTTAAATACTTTCAATGAATTAACGAGGAAGAGATCTTCAATGAAAATCACATACTGTGATTTGTTCTGTTTCTGAAACGCTTTATTTTTGTAGACATTATCTTGTAGGATTAAACCAAAAATTAGTTCTGCTAAACGTTTACTATTTCAGTATGGTATCATTACATACCAACAGCAATTACTTTTATATGATGCATTTTGAGTATTTTAAATAATTATGACCGTGACAGCACTGATATCGTGACAGCACTGACGTCGCGACAGCATTGATAATTATCCGATCTCGCCTTTTTCATTCCAATGTTTGCGGAAATGATTAATTTCTGACCATTTACCGATGAGCTTAGAGGCATTGAAAAAAAGTACAAGTAGGCAAAGATCAGGAAAAGGCGCAATCAGAAAAAGACTCCCACTCCAAAAACCAAGGTGGGAAAAAACCAAACTAACAATCAGGTACTTATACCATGAATACATTTCGTAAGCCGAATGAGCAGCTATTTTCCCAATAGGTGGCCACTCAGTTACCTTAACTAAAAATATGCAAACATACATAAGGCGCCAACTCACTTTAGGTCGCAACCAACGAAGCCTTGGCTGACGCTCTAACCAGGGACCTTTGCGTAGATCCAATGCTCTATTCTAACACACCTCGCCTATATAGCCAATGGTAAAAAAACGTGTTATATTGTGCAACAATTTCACTGGGCGAATAAGCGTGACATTACTTTGCGGCATTTGTGACGTCAGCTATCCCACAAAGCAGCGTTAGACGGTGAAACGTCGTTTTAGCGCACAACAAACGTAATAAGTGTGTGTAAATACCAGCATTACAGTCAAATATTTGGCGGGATATCTGCAATGCAATGGCGGAAAGCTGAACAATATCAGCAACATTTATTCCGTTTATTGTGTGTTAGAATCGAAATAGATCAGCTCAAGTGCGTGAATTGTTGAGTAATAATTCACTGTTTGTCGGTCAGTTGTAAGAAGATAAATCACTCGCGCTACGCGCTCGTGATTTGATCTTCTTTACAACTGACCTCCAAACAGTGAATTATTACTCAACAATTCACTGCTAGAGCTGATCTATTTCTTAAACAAAGCACGTTCGCTTCACGCAAACCAAACGCGATGTAACACACAAAGCCCAGTAGAGGCGCTCTTCATTTAAGCTGCAGCATGCGAAAATGTGCCTTTGGGGCTTTCGACCAGGTTTGAGACAACCAGGATTGTTCACGACAAAAGACCGCATTAAATTTGGAACCCTATCACGGGTTTTAGGCAGCTGGGTAGCAGGGCCATTTTGTTTGTTTGTGTCTGTGTTAACGTCCCAGTCAACAATTTTTCAGTCATGTCGGGACAAGCCCAACGCTTCCTGAGTTTAACCAGTACTGTGGGAAGTTAATGTGTCTTGCCCAAGGACACATCACGATGACGCCTGTGGGGATCGTACCCAGGACCTCTCGATTCAGTCCGACGCTCTACCAAAACGCCACCGCGCTCCCCAGGGCCATTTTGTTTTCAGGGAGCTTGGAAATACTGGAAAACAATGGAAGGGAATTGGGGGTTACTGGAAGAGAACACTCTTGGTTTTAGGAAGCTAGGAGCAAGGAAAAGATTTTTAGGGAGCTAGGGAGAAAGACCATTTTTCTTATAGTGAGCTTGGATCTAATACCCCCTTGGATGGGCCTTAAATTTAGGTTAACTTGCAGCTGAGCTGCACATTTGCTTTCACATATATCCCATTAAATCCCACATTTATGTACTGAGGTACTCAGGGTAAAATGGGGTATACAATGTTACTTCTTTTTGTTTCTTAAATTTGATCCTAGGCGGTTCTAACGTGTACACACTCAGATATATTTTTTCTTCAATTTTTAAAGCTATAAAAATCTCTGGGTAACACATTTTCGTAATGGTATGCAACATATCGTACAAACACACTTAAAGACACATGCGTCAGAGAAGGTTAAAAGGGGTGGTCTCACGGTATATGAAATTTACATTGGGTTCTGCACACGCACCGATTTTTTTTGATATTATGCAAATTGCTTACTTGGTGCATAACCACTTCATTAGTAATATAGATTTTCTCTTAACTACTTAAAAGTTTTAATTACAACATTTTGTATTAGAGGGGGTCTGAATATAGGGGTATGTGTAATTAAAGTCGCCAATAACCGTCATAATAGCATCTTCCTGGTTCTATTTGTTTGTAAAATAATCTAGAATGATCACTGATCATATTTGTATTGCATATATGTTGATAGCTATAATATTGAATTCAGCTGATAATCATTTGTTTAGCAGATGACCCCAAATTTTAGCTCCATAATGGTGTAATCACAAGTTTGATTTTCAATTTTGACATGTTCCCGGTTTTGTCAACCTATAATTTTAACCATAAATTAGGCTACACATATATAGATTATTTGCTGAAAATTTCGTAAAATTTGAAGACCGGTAACATCTTTTTCTAGAACATTGAATGATACAAGTCAGAATTCTGAAGAACGTAAAATTAATAATGATTTTATCCAATTATAAATATTTCATGTTATCAACATGTTACAAAGCAAACTTTTTGTGAAAAAAATTTCCAGGTAAGCAATTTTGTGTCTTGCGTGACCATCAATGCTATTTTACATATTTTGAATATTGATTTAAGTAAGAAAATTGCACCCTGTCTTGGACCTTAAAATGCATATCTGCCCATCATTGTTAGTTTTCATAATTAGTTTTAGAACATGATTCTATCTATTAATTAGCCATTCTCTATAATTTATTCGTGTTTATGTTGCAATTACCTAGTTTTTACTGTTTTTGTTTATTTTATTTATTTTGTTTTCAAAAAACAAGTTGTTTAGGTTTTAATTATTTGAATGAACTTATACAGCTATATTGCTGATTTCCACATCCTTTAACTTGTGCCACATGGAAAACCTAAAGGATTTAGCAGTTTGTATAAAATAATCAGATGAGGCTAAGGACATTTTCCCCCTGCTGCTTATATCATGATCTCAGAAAAAACATCCCACTCACCCAAGTATATAATGAAGGAAAACCAATAGGATGAAGAGAGAAAATGAAATCTCAATAGATAAAATTATATGATAAGCTACTAACAACAGGAACCGGTTAACTACTTCCGTGTGTTTTTCTTTTCTCCTCCATTTGATGCATAATATACATGTACTTGACAGCATTTTAACAATACATAATAGCATGTTTGAAACAGGTTATACCATATATTAAATCTGAGATGAAAGTTATTAATCTTATGCAAGCATTTAATCATCTGCCACAGCAGGTAGACCTTTTGCTGGAAGTTTAAAACATACTTCCAACACTTCACAATTGGAAACCCTAACCCACAATGGAGCTTTTGAACTTATAAACTTACATGTAGCCGAGAGGGTTTTTTTACCTAGCTGACAGATAATTGACATAACAGCCATAATTTCTAACCAAAGGATAGGATTAAAGAAGAGTATCTAGACAACTATCAGCATGAAATTACAAAGGTTTCGCTGTATTTATAATTGACTATTAAACGTCATAAATGGTGAGATTTGTAAACATCAAGTTTGGATATTTGTCTGAGTGTTCAGTAACTTCAGTTGCATGATCCATTACCCTAATATTCATTTCACAAATAGAAAAAAGAACCACATTTAAAATGTAGATAATAATGTCAATAATGGATGTTTTTAATGAAAAATTAAAACAATCTGATATTTAAAATGAAAGCTATACCTGAGCATCACATCTGAACACTTCCACAGAGAAAAGCCTATCGCATAGTTGAAATATGTACCGTAGTTACTGGATAAGTATAAAGATGACGGTGATAGAAATATTAGAAAGTGCCACTGTATTTGGTATTCTTGTCAGTCTTTTAACTAAAGTTGGCATCAACAACAGTTAAATAAGTAAAGTTATGTACAATCTTATAAACAACATTACAAGATGGTAAAACAAATCGAGGAATCAATCAAATGTCTATTACCATTATGGTGGTCGATCACAAATTAAATAAATGTTACTCCAATAGAATTATCCAAATACAAACCTAAAGAAATATTTAGTGATGAAATTATAGAACCTTTCATTGATATATTTGAAATTTTTGTTGAGACCTAAAAATGTTTGCTGATCATTTGAATAGATATTAATAATAAATTGAGGTAGGTCAGTATTATATATGTGAAATTTCCAAATCAAATAAGCATTATTACACTAAGTATTCATATTACTTATGAGTTTTATCATTTCTAGTGATAAAGTTGTGGAATAATATGATTTTAGACGAAAAAACAGCAAAAAAAATTGAGATCCATTTTTGTCTAAAATTGACCAACATGTATATCATGTACATTTCAACAGTGTTACCGGCTTTGAAAATTTATAAAACTTTACCAGCATGAAGAGGATACCACTGGCCAATTTTATAGACAGTATCATAGGTTGACAAGCACTAAAACATATAAAAATATGAGACACAATTTGTCATTCTTGAAAATAATTTTGATAAAATTTTGACAATTTCAAGTTTAAGTTTCCATAGAAAATCTATCTGTCTATCTATTTAAGCCAAAATGGTATCAAAGTAAGCCTTATGGAGTCCTTTTTTAATTACAGTTTTAATTGGGTTAATAAAAGTTATTTAAGTGATAAAATATAGGCAAAGTATCAGGCAGGTATGGTCACAAAGTTGGAGTACGTCAGGGTGCTATCCTGAGACCTAAAAGTGTTTTTCAAAATAAATAAGTGCATTTTTATAGGTGTTAGAATGAAGGCATTCACCATGCAAAGCAAGAGCAAAATTGGTGCGTGGGCGCATATGAGACCCCCCCTTTTCGTATTTTTATGTACCATAGACCCCTAGTGTGTATATTACCGGGTCCCTTTTTCGAGATGTATGAATTTGGTAGGTTTTACGGCACATCCGTACCAACATTACCCCGAGTTGCCCCTCAAACCCCTCAAGGAAAGGGATGGCGTTTTAAACAAAAAGGCGATTTTTTTTTTCGTGTAAAGTGGGGGCTCAAAATGTCTTTTTTTTTTTACTGAAAAGGGGTAATCTAATTTGGAATGGACTACCAAAAAGGGCATTTATCGCGCGACATACACAAACTGTCTAAATATCATTATGGGAGTACCACCCCCGAGGCTAATTGTATACAGTGGTCGACGAAGCATTTTGAATTTGTAGTTTTGTATCACCCACACCCACCTCAAATGATTTTCAAAGCGATATAAATTGGCCACTTCTGGCTGCTGCTGGCGTTAGTAGCCGAGACCCTCACGTGAAAGGCGATCTAACTGTTGTCAGCCTAGGAAATTAACTGAATCCACACCTGCTGACAGAAGTCAACTCAGTGCTGTCACATCATTACTGTCACGACCGTGACAGCACTGATCCGTGACAGTACTGAGTTTCAGACAGAAATTTAATTCTAATGACTAACAACAGAATGCAGGATGAAAACTTTGCATGTCTATTATAACTGCTCCTAAGTTGAAATTCAGTCATGGTTTTAAAATGTATGTGATATTTACAAGAAGCGGCAAAATGCACGTGATAGGACTGATGCTTGTAAAATTCCCACTCCAATTTTGACATTTCTTTATGGTATAGGAACGGAGTAATGCGATTTGTTAAAAAGTTTTTACCATTACTTCTTCAGCTTGGTGTCGTCTACAAAACGCGATGGTTTTGATCTGAGAAAATGATTCGTAGCTCTGGTCAAAATCAATTTTCAATAAATGTGACAGCACTGATACGTTTTCCAGGGACAACACTATATATGTGCCCCCACTCTTAAATAGCACTTTATATATCACATGGTTTCTGAGTTTGACTTCAATAACATTATATGCAATAGATGGTCACAGAAAATGTGATTTCTGTCAAGCTTCTTTTGCAATGGAAACAAATAAAACTACTTACCCTGACCCGGGGACACGGTCAAAATCGATAAAATAGCACTTCTTGCATCTCTTCTTTACAAATAACATACTCGGAAACGTGAAATCGCGTGTGGTTCCAGTAAAGCACCGCGGATAATAATATTATACATGGAAAAAGCAAACCTCGGACATCGCGCTTGTGAAAAAAACATCAGGGACAAGGATTGCTCCATTTTTTGATAATGACCCGTATACATTGCATAGACATGTTATCGTGATGTTGTTTTATTCTGTTCTCTTCCCAATCCTACATGATGGAAGTAATCTTGACAATAGTCCCTTGGTCTCAAAAAGAACTTCACCATATAAATTTTCTGTATACATGTAGTAGAAGTTTACAGTGAATAAGTACTTTTCAAACGACAAAAATGTTGCGAGTGTTCTTTTATTAAAATATTCTGAACAGTGTACAATCCCATATTAATGTTAATGCTTAAGCAACTGAAAATAACAACAACAAAAAATAATCATAATACCTGGGCACGCGCCCATGTCACATGACCTCGTCTCTTTGGTAGCACCTGTGCACGGTTTCCCGCCATGTGCTGGAGCAGGCGCACTGCAGGTTCGAGCACGTGACTTGGTACCGGCGAGACAGGTTACCGAGCACTTGGACCAACTAGACCAGGCCGAGAAGTTTCCGTTTACTGTAAAGTAAGAATAGAAGATCCAAGATTTGTTATAAATAATGAAGAGAAATGGTTATACAGTAAATCACCAAATTTCTAATAGCATGCATGAATAACAAGCTGTCAAGCTCTTTTTAAGCGCGGTAGCCACCTGGTTGTATTAGCCAAAATAAAGGTGATATGTAAATCATATCTAAAGAATTATTGTGCATTCGATATTTTCTTCAAAATACCCATCCTCTCTTTATCCGCTGTCGGTTAAGGCCTGATTCCTTGAAACAATGATGAGATTTAACATGTTTCACAAATGTACAAACTTCGGGACCACCAAAACTACGAAATGGACAGTGTGTCCAAACTTGCTACAGTAGCGTAGCCACTTCCGCAAATATTTCCAGTTGTACAAATACCTTAAGTTTACTCGTATCAATGTACATGAAATGTGATCACTCCAGTTTTACACTTCTCGCTGTAAAACGTGCGTTTCTAGCTGTATATACTTTGAAATGAGCCGTTGCCTAAGAAAATCATCGACTGACTGCACAGCTGATCAGCGCCTTTGTTTTCGCTTCATAGATAGTATAATACCTCTTATTCCTAAATCGAAACTTTCAAGCTTCCAGCCTGCTTCCGTGACTTTACAGACCAGTTTGTGTTGTGCCTGGTGGGAAATTCAGATTGTTGGATTTCTCATGCGAAAGCTCAAATAGAATAACTAGTTACCAGGACATGCGTTTGTGTTGCATGTTTCCGTATGAGTGCTACTTCCGCTGCATTTAGTGCCTCCGTACGCAGGCGCAGGGTTGTCACATGACCTATGACGTGTTTTGTAGCCACTCCCACATGATTTGGAACACTTCGAATAACTTCCCCAGGAACCCCAAACGCCGTTGCCTTTGTGTTGGAAAGGATGTAATAATATGAGAAGCCAAATATAAACTGTTGTTAAGAATCAGATACTCATTAAAACTTGTTTGATTTAGATATACATGTACTGGCGTTTACGCTGCATGTTTGATAAAAAGCTTCCCGCGCGCGCTGGCGCTGAGAGTGTATGTTACATACTTCACATTATTGTGAAAGATTAACGTTAATAAAACAATTTCATTTTGAGGCACAGAGTACATGTAGCCGAGAGCATTACTTCCTATTTCGCTCTGTTATATGCGGATAATATGAAATAAGGCACTACCTTTTTCGCGACGCTCTACTCCCATTGCGCAGAAAATTCTAAAATAAGCTACATGTATGACAGCTCCCTCACCCTGGTGGCCATTTCCGACCATTACCATTATGGAAAGTTAATTCTTCAATTAGTATAACGCAGCGCGTGTTGAAACGTGAACGTGACCAGACGGCGACGTAAAACTATATGGAAAGTTAATTGATCAATTAATATTATGCAGCAGCGCGTGTTGCAACGTCACGGTGACGTCAATATAATAATTCCGGTTCCGGCTGACGAAAGATTTTTTCTCTATCAATGTACAGAAGAGCAGAATAGAACAGAACATTTTTACCACGTTCTACCATAAGAGCGACGCAGGAGCGTCGCTATTAAACTGATAAGAGCAAAATCTAAGGTCACGCAGAACGTTTATATTAACCATTACAAAATGACTAAACTACAAAATGACTTTTTACAAATAAAAATACAATAAATAAGTTTTCTGATACTCACGAGGGCAATTACTAGTGTGGCATGTCACCAGTTTCGTATCTGTACTACTTCCGGAGCACGTGTGGCCGCCATATTTGGGGGCGGGGTTAGTGCATGACCTGTGTCTCGTGACATGCGCAGTTCCACAGGTTTTGGAGCAAGATGACCAATGAGACCAAGAGGCCCATTTACCGTCGACTTGTGTGATTACGTCATGAAAGTATAACACGAAGTATGTTTCTATATAGATGACTGATGGTTCGATTTGCTTTCATTAATATAAGAACAATTTAACAGTAGAAGAACTACTTATTATCACCTCCTGTCAACTACTTATTGTCAATTGCTTTTAGGCTCATGTTCGTTTTAGTTAAGTTGGGGTAACTGAGTGACCACCTGTGGGGAAGTAGCTGCTCACTCGGCTTACGACAGGTTTTCTTAGTATAAGTACTTAATTGTCAATTTAGTTTTTCCCACCTCGGTTTTTGGAGTGTGAATTTCTATCTGATTGTGCCTTTTCCTGATCATTGCCTTCTTGTATCCATTTGCCCTCATTTATCTTTCAAACTGGACTTAAAAACTGTTTCCAAACTGGATGAAATGCTATTAACATACTTATAAATCTTTCGTCAAAATTGTAGATTGCCGTATACCTTCAAGAATCCATTAAGATTATAATACCTTAATCTACGCGAAAGGTTTTTTTTTACAAATAAGATTGACAGTGACAGACCCCACAGTGGGTGTGTCTCTATCAGTTTCATTGCCGATGTTTCTCACCTGCCCCTGCAACAAAAACTATCTATTTATTTATATATTTATGAATTTATTTATATATTTATTTATGATTTTATTTATTTTTGTATTTACTTATATATTTATTTATAATTTTATTCATCTATCTATTTTTTTTATTTCTATTTTTTCATTTATTAATTTATTTATTCATTTTTGATCACTCCACGACATGAAACTTTTGAACTAATCGTAAAATGCAGCTCATGTATGCTACTCCTTAACGTTACATCAGGATAACATTTCTGTGTAATATACCTATTATACCCCACTTTTATATAGCAAAACTGTGGTATGCAGGGGCAAACCTATTTTCCTTATTTTTGCTCCAAAATAAAGATTGTGGCGAGGTGTTTCTAACTTGGCGAGGTGTTTCTAACTTGTACTCACACTTAATGTTTTGAGCGAAAATAAGAAAAATATCAAACATTTTCTACTAAAAATTTTCAAGTTTTACAACTTGGGGAAATTTTGTATATTATATGGGCATGTTGTTGTAACGACTTACTTATTTTATTCAAGAAAGTATTCATCTTTGAGTAAATAGAATAATCTGGAATAAAATATTTTCACATTTTACTCATTGACGCCAAAGAGTTCCCTATACTACTCTATATAATACATATCGAGTCGCGACGCGCTATATGATAATTTAAATAAGCCGCATCATGAGAAAAGCGGTTTTTTCCACATGCCAAAGCAAAGACGCAGATTAGCTGTGCAGAAACTGTACAGCTGACCAGCGTCTTTGTTTTCTCTTCACAAATAGCACAATCCCTCTTCTTCTTAAATCCTAAATTTCAAGCTTCTAGCCATCTTCTGTGGCTGCGCAAGCCCGGTTTTTGTCGGAAATCCTGAGGATCGGTTTTATCACGTCGCGACTAAAGTAGTATAGGGGACTCTTCGGCGTCATTGAGTAAAAATATTGTTTCGACGATCAGTATGGATTTCATACTGAATTAAAAAGTCAATTCCTATTATAACTATCATTTCTACAACACAAACTATGAAGGTCAGATTTGAAACCAGATTAAAAACAAAATCAAAAACAAAACAAAACAAAAAATAATAGTTTTTTTTTTTTTTTTTTTTTTTTTTTTTTTTAAGGAACACTGCGAACAAAATGTTAATTACACTACCCCTGTTGCAAGCGTCAGCTGTGTACGTATGGACAGTGTAATTAACTTTGGTTTGTTTGCAAGCGCCAGCTGTGTACGTATGGACAGTGTAGTTAACTTTGGTTTGTTTATGGCTGTCTCAAATTATTATTATTATTATTATTATTATTATTATTATTATTATTATTATTATTATTTTAAATTGTGACATGAACACTGCAAACAAAATGTTGAATACACTACCCCTGTTGCAAGCGTCAGTTGTACATGTATAGAGAGTATAGTTAGCTCTGGTATGTTTATGGCTGTCTGTAACTTTATATCTGTAGTGCTGAAATGCAGAGAAAGCTTGTGTTCTCCTTACATCGAAAGACTACAATCTTTGGACAACGAAACTGTTTGGTTCTTTGTGTATTTCTTAGTCTTAAAATCGATCAGTGTGACCAAACTTGTATGTTGAATTTTTCATCCGTGCTAGGATAAGCCAGCGCCCCGCCCCCACACCGTATACTCACGTAGTGACATTTTGAGTCCGAACTTGGATTACAACATCCATGGTAGACAGCATGCGGGTGCAATGATGACAACATTCCTGTATTGTGGGAGCTGTAGTCATTGTTGTAACCTCGGTAACAAACCTAGGAATACAACAAAGTTAAAACATGATTTTTGTTCACGGGTCCCTGTGTTCGAATATCGTAAGAATGATTTTGCCATTCATCAATATGGACAAGCTACAAATTCGATGAAAATTGATGAGGGAATAGTGCAAGGATTTTTAGGAAAATGTATGAGCCAGTCACAAACCCATCATTATATTGTTTGCCGTCCAAGAAAAGCAGGTGAAACTATAATACAAAGTGAAAATGTTGCATTTTAGTTTGCTTGTCCTAGGAGACGATTCAAGGCATTGGTATCAACTTGTTAGCATGAACTCTCACTAGTGAGAAAGACCATCATTATTTCTTGAATAGGTTCGTGTGTGTTGGGGAGTTCTTTGATGGCTGACTAGGCCAATTCTAGCTCTAAACTGTCGGTTGCAAGTAGAGCAATTAAATGTCATTGAATCAGCTGGTGGCCCATTGGTATGGGCTTTGCGTTCTCTGTGCTTTCTTTCAGCTTCACAGATTCACTTTTTTTTCACAGAGAGCTGCTCCTTTGTTGATGAGACCTCGCCACTTTGATCGCTCCTGTGCAGACTGTTCCCAAGACCCAAATGGTGTGTCGAAATCCCTCAGAGAGGTTTTGAGGGTGTCTTTGTAGCGTTTCTTCTGGCCACCTTGAGAGCGCTTTCCCTCTTGTTTATTTATTAGAAATTTCTCGACACACATATATATATACAGACAGTTCAATACATTTGTATACATACATATAACAGCATTCTATTAATGTATATTATAAGCATCAAAGGATCGGATGGTAGGCGTAGCCTATATTTATCCTTTCCCAAGATGGTGAAATAGTGACAGTTTTTTTTAACGAGTTGCTATATATTTGAGCATACATATACATGCTAGATTTCAAAACAATGTTTATAGAAGAAGAAGAAGAAAAGAAGAAGGAGAAGAAGAAGAGGAAGAAGAAGAAGAGGAAGAAGAAGAAGAAGAGAGCTTGGACTACTTGGACTTTCCCTCTTGTAGTTCTCCAAAGAAGAATTTCTTTGGCGGTCGCTCATCAGGAATTCTTATAACATGGCCAGTCCATCTTAGCTGTGCTCGCTTTAAGACAGTATGCATGCTTTGCATTCCTGCTTTCTTCAGGACCTCTGTGTCTGGGATCTTGTCTTGCCACTTGATTTTAACAGCTTTCTCAAACAGCTTAAGTGGAAATGGTTTAGTCTCCGTGCATGACGCTGGTATACTGTCCAGGTTTCACATGCATACAAGAGGGTTGGCAGTACCACGGCCTTGTAGACTTTCAGCTTGGTGTCAAGCTTGATTCCATTTCGCTCCAAGACATTTGCACGGAGTCTTTCGAATGCCACACTGGCTTTTGCAATTCTGGCAGTGACATCATAATCAATGTGCACTGCTCTGGAAAGAGTGCTTCCCAGGTAGGTAAATTTATCAACAACTTTCAGTTTTTCTCCATTCACAGTGATGGTTGGTTCATTGTACGGTTTTCCAGGTGTTGGTTGGTGTACAACCTCTGTCTTTTTGTGCTGATTGTGAGATCATAGTTATCACATGACTGTGAGACTTGATCTATGGCTCTTTGCATTTTTATACCCCCCCCCCCCCCCGCAGAACGAAGTTTTAGGGGGGTATACTGTTTTCAGCCTGTCTGTGATTCCGTGATTCCGTCATTCCGTCAACATTTTGACATCTTTGCTGAATATCCTAAGTAGTTTTTGCCCGATGTTCTTCAAATTTTCAACACACCTGCACCATTAGACAACACATGTGTGATATGAATTTATGGGCCAAAGGGTCAGTTTTGCAAGAGTTATGGGACTTTTTAATCCTATTCATAGAATGTTTGCCATAGTGCTAATAGTGCATACTTTGTGAAATCAACTCCTCCTACAGCTTTCAATATTCTCTTTTGATACTTTTCAGATTTGTGCCAGAGATATTGGAAATATGCATGAAGAAGTATAAGGCTGAAAAAATTTTGACAAATTTACAGCATTTTGAACTTAGCCAATTTTCGATAATTGCCATATTCAACAATGGTTGGTAGTGCATAGTTTGTGAAATCAACTCCTCCTAGGGCGTTCAGTATTTCTTTTCAATACTTTGCAGACATGTTCCACACATATTGAAGATGTGCATGAAGAATTATAATTTGATTAAAAAATAATTTTTGACAAATTTACAGCATTTTTCAACACAGCCATTTTTTGACCATTGCTTATATACAATAATGGTTGGTAGTTCATAGTTTGTGAAATCAACTTCTCCTAGGGCTTTCAGTATTTCTTTTTAATACTTTGCAGACATGTTCCACACATATTGAAGATGTGCATGAAGAATTATAATGATGAAAAAATAATTTTTGACAAATTTACAGCAATTTTTAACATAGCCATTTTTTGACCATTGCTTATACAATATGGTTAGTAGTGCATATTTTGTGAAATCAACTCCTCCTAGGGCTTTCAGTATTTGTTTTCAATACTTTGCAGACATGTTTCACACATATTGAAGATGTGCATGAAGAATTTTAATACTAAAAAGATAATTTCTGACAAATTTACAGTATTTTTTAACATAGCCATTTTTTGACCATTGCTTATATACAATAATGGTTGGTAGTGCATAGTTTGTGAAATCAACTCCTCCTAGGGCTTTCAGTATTTCTTTTCAATACTTTGCAGACATGTTCCTCACATATTGAAGATGTGCATGAAGAATTATAATACTGAAAAAGTGAATTTTGACAAATTTACATCATTTTTCAACATAGCCATTTCTTGACCAGTTCTTATATACAATAATTGTTGGTAGTGCATACTTTGTGAAATCAACTCCTCTTAGGGCTTTCAGTGTTTCTTTTAAATTCTTTGTAGATTTGTTCCAGATATATTTTAGATGTGCATGAATAATTTTCATGCTGAAAAAATAACTTTTGACAAATTTACAGCTTTTCTTTAACTTAGCCATTTTTTACCATTTCTCATGATAAACAATAATGATCATAGTGCATACAGTGAAATCAACCTCAAGCTTTCAATACATTCTTTTAATATCTTATAGATGTGACTGGCATAGTGAGGATGTACATGAAGAATTATAATGCTAAAAAGATATCTTTGACAAATTTTCTGAGTGTTTGACTAAAGAAGTTATTGGCCAGTTTCAGATAATTTTGCGGGGGATATACTGAAAGCCTTGCTTGCAGCCAATTTCTAGTTGCCTCTGAGCTGGCATTTTTATCCATATCATCTGCAAGGAGGAGCTCATCTAGCACATCAGTCTACACCTTAGTTTTGGCTTGCAACCTTAGAAGGTTGAATATATTGCCATCAAAACGGTACCTGATTGGAAAACCAGTGTCACTGTCCTGAAAAGCATCCATGAGCATGGTAGAAAACATCATCGCTGAGCAGTATTGGTGCCATAACACAGCCCTGTTTGACCCCATTTGTTACCGCAAAGGGTTCAGGGAACTCTCCATCATTTTGCACACGTGCCTGCATGCCATCATAAAAATGGCCGCACCATTGTTATAAATCTGGGTGGACAGCCAAACTTGGTCATGATTTTCCAGAGTCCATCACGACTCACTGTGTCAAACGCTTTGGTGAGTTCGACAAACGTCATGTATAGATCTACATTCTGCTCTTGGCATTTCTCCTGGAGCTGTCTTGTTGTGAAGATCATGTTTGTTGTCCCCCTGTCTTTTCTGAATCCACATTGACTTTCTGGGATAAGGCCCTTCTGATCAAGATGAAAATATAGGCGGTTCAACAGAACTTTTGCCAGTATTTTCCCTGCAATGGATAGGAGGGAAATGCCTCTGCGGTTGTCACAGACTTGTGGATTTCCTTTCCGCGTGTATAGGTGGATTATGGACGCATTCTTAAATTCTTGTGGGATAGCCTCCTTCCTCCACATACAGTGAAACAACTCTGTCAGTTTCTCTGCCATGGGTAGCCCCACGGCCTTATAAACCTCTGCAGGAATTGCATCTGCACCTTTTGCTTTGCCAGATGACAGTTGTTGAACTGCTTTTCTTGATTCCATGACGGTTGGAAATTCATGTAACAGCACATTGCACTCTTATCTGTGGACGTCTGTCGATTGCATCCTCATTGATGCTTGATGGTCGATTCAGCACAATATTGAAATGTTCTTCTCACATTTTCAAGATAGCCTCTTTATCTGTGAGAAGAGTGTTTCCATCAGCACTGAGCAATGTGGTGGCTCCAGAACTCTTTGGGCCATAAATGTTTTTCAGTGGATCATGAAATGTCTTCATGGCCTTTCTGTCCGCAAAAGACTGAATTTCTTCTGTTTTCTTCCTCAGCTAAGAATCTTGCATGTTCCTAAGCTTGGTCTTGACTGTCCTGTCTTACAAATGTTGCTGTAGGCTGCTTTCTTGGATACTGAGCTAGTATCATCTTGATGTGCCTTGTGCAATCGGTGTTTTTCTTCAAGAAACGTCTGAATTTCGTCATCATTCTCATCAAACCAGTCTTGATGTTTGCGATATGGATGTCCTAAAGTAGTAGCAGATGAAGAATGAACTGTTTTAAGGAAAACTGTCCAGTTTTCTTCGGGGTTCTCTGAACTGAGATTTATTGCATCTAGTTGGTTGCAAATGTCTGTTAAGAAAACTTGTCTCATGCTGCCTTGATTCAGCTTTGAGACATCCCGTCTTTTAGCAGCTTTCTTGCCTTGAGGTCGCCTCGCAGATTGGATTCTTAGGTTGAGTTTGCTGACAACCAGTCTATGATCTGTCAAGCAGTCTGCACCACACAGTCTTTGTAACTCTGACATCCTGCCTGTCTGTTCTCCGCACTATAACATAGTCTATGAGATGTCAATGTTTGGAACGGGGATGCATCCAGGATGTTTTATTTTTGTTGGGTAGACGAAAGACTGTGTTGGTAATTAGACGATCATGTTCAGCATAATTCCTTAGAAGCAAGAGACTATTGCTGTTGCACTTTCCAGCACCTTCTGGACCTATAACTCCTTCCCATGTATGGTGGTCTGTACTGACTCTGGCATTAAAGTCGCCAAGAATGATAAACTTGTCTGTACGGGGTGTTGCAAAAATAACGTCATCTAAGTCATTATAGAACTTGTCTTTTAACCTCATCTGGATTGGTCATCGTGGGCGCATAGGCACTGACAATAGTTGCATGTTTTTGCCTGACAGAGGAAGTCTCAATGTCATTAGGCGGTCATTGATGCCTTTTGGCAATCCTGAAAGCTTATCAACAAGTTCTGTTTTAATTAATGGCAAAGCCAACTCCTGCTTCACGCCTCTTTTCACGTTTGCGCCCACTCCAGAAGAATGTGTATCCAGCACCAACTTCTTTGATCTCCCCGACATCTGCCAACCGAGTCTTACTCAGTGCAGCTATCCCAAGTTCTTTGCCCACAAGGGCCGTTCTACGCTGCGGTCTATCTGATCCAGCACTGTCCATCAATGTTCGCACATTCCATGTGCCAATCCTCCTTTGAGGATAGCATGAATACTGGCTATATCATCATCATCTGATTACTGGTTAACTGCTCATGTCTGAGTTTGCCCAGGAAAAGTGGTTTAGTCAAACCATCTATAAATATAAGCCATATCGGCTTAGTTGGGTGGTTATATTTTTGGAGCACATTTTGAGTGTCATGACAGCCTTATGTTGGGGCAAAAGTCCTATAAAATGGAGGCACCGTCCCGACATGACCATTGCTGTTGACTGGGACGTAAGGCATCAATTCTAACAAACAAACCAATATATCATTTTCATAGTTATATGTAGTATTCTAAACCGATTTGCATGTAAGCATGAATATGCCTGTTCGAAACAATCAGGAAAATATGTCTGCGAAATGTATACCTCATTAAATCCTACTTTTGTACAGTAAAATTGGAAATAAAAATTAAATTTACTGCTGAAAAATTCTCTGTATTTTTCATGGGCAAGTTTTCGTAATGAACTAACAACACTTACCGCAGAATGTGAGCAAACCCCGACGGTATCGCACGTGCCTGTGCCATTGTCAAATTTATCACACACTGTACACAGTTTCAAACCAATCTTGTAGAGCTGCTTGAGTAAAGCTGTGTGAGGAAACATGAGTAAGCTTATGTGTGCGGAAACACGAGTTAACCTATCAGTGGAAACATTTTCGATATCGGAGGAAGAAGAAGAAGAAGAAGAAAAGAAGAAGAAGAAGATCACAGTCGCGTGTTAGAGATATCATTAGTGATACATGTTTAAAATGACGAATAGATAAGTCATTTGTGTCTTCTGATTTCGTTTTATTCAGGTCATCAGGAATGACTCGTCAAAATTATTATGACATGTTGGTTAATACTATTTGGGTCCAATTGAGCAGACAGATGTCGGAACATGTATATGGTTAAACCGGAGACGTTGTTAACGTCCTATCTTTTAAAAAAATATATAAATACGTAAATATTATTCAAATATTTAATTATGTGTAGCACAAACTGGTAAGATCAATTTCGAACTTACCGATGTCGGTGGACGAGGCATGGTCGATGTCTGTGAATAAATAATATTTTATGAAAATGTACTGGTTTATTATTATATTTTATATATAAAGAACACAGTTAAAGTGCGATTTCGTTGACCATGCCGGTTGGCCTTTGATACAGATACATGTATATATTTGTTGATCTGACCGCATCAAACGTATATTTTAAGTATTGTCATACTGCACGCACTTCATGAGACACTTGAAAGATAAGAAACCCCTTCGCTTATACTCGTATAAAAATGTTATCACGTAAGGTCAACGGGTACGGTCAAAGTGTTTTTACTAAGGCTGTGTTTAAAAATCGTGGTGGTGTGCAAAGTAAGAACAGCTGGCCTTGAGGTTATGAAACTTTAAAACTTTTTTTCAAGCTCAACTGAGCATGAAATTTCAATTGCTCATAAATGTTGAATTGTCAAAATTAGTGGAAAATTCTGGCTAGCATCACAAATTTTAAAGGTGGCGAGGAATAACAGATGCAAACAGTAAAATAGAACACACGAAGTTAAATCACAACAGATCCGTATTGGAACGGCCAGTATAGAAATAACTTGGGGGGGGGGGGGGGGGTTAGATCCGTATTGGAACGGCCAGTATAGAAATAACTTCGGGGATTTAATCGATCTTACTTGCTAGCATACCTAGGTACATGTAGGTACTAGTGGTTAATCACGCTTTTTTCTTCAATAATTCACATGCATTGATTGCATATGCCCCCTGTCAACATATTGTCCCGCTCTGGCCACATGTGAGACAAGCCAAGTTCTGCTTGCGGGTGTGTCAGGTGGTTTTCCTAGGGGTTCTCTCGTTTTCGCCCCACCTACTGATTAGCCCGTCTCATAGTGTATGAGCTGAAATAATCTTGAAAAGGACGTAAAACTGAATTTAAAAAAAAAATTGTCTTTTACTCACCAAATCTGCATGTTTTCTCCACCTCTGCCGATTCTGAAATGTAAAGATCATCCAATAAGCCAGAAATAAAAATAAAAATAATTGATACAGGCAACTCGCGTTACCTCGAATTCGTGGGGACCATGCTACATGTAGTTAAGACGAGTAATAAGTATTTCGGGTAAACATATGAAAGTCCTCGACGTAGACTTGCTCGTCACTGCGAAAAATGTATGATTTATTGCTTTCAACAGCTAACGTTCTGACATTACCATGACTGTTTGCTGATAAAGCAACATCTAAACAAAAAAAAAGTACTTTTCGCAATAAAACGCAAGTCTGCGTCGAGCGATTTTCACTTAGCAGCTTGTTCTGCGTTAGTTTTTGTGTTTCCGCACGCCATGATCCTAGTGTTCAAAACTCGTGCAAAGAACTCCTCGTTCAAAACTCGCGATGCCCTTAAGCATAAAGTACAGAAGTACAGAAACAAAACAGAACATACTTGGCAAGGTACCATTGATGGCAGTCAGTACTGATGACTCCACCAAATGCATCAATGCCTGGGAGTGAGTGTCCAGAAACAGTCGTTTGCCTTCTGACTTGATAGAACCCGAGGGGAGAGCGTGGATTATGTGCGGTGGACGTAACAAGTGTGGGTATGGGTGGTAATATGCTGAAATTTGGAAATTAACTCGTATAAGCCTGACGTCCTTTATATGGAACATAGGCAAACAGTATAGCCACAGATGTGACCCCGCAAAAAGCGTCGTCCCATGCAAAAAGCGTCGTCCCATCTGGAGCTATTCTGTGTAAGTAGCGGAATTTCATCGAAAACTGGAATGAAAAATTAAATTTACTCCTGATTCTCCTTAAAATGAAAGTGGACTCACTCAACTGATGATGATGGGCGAATCAATTCGTCAAAATGGGTTTATATTTAGATACAGCGTGTAACTACAATAGAATATGAGCCTGTGCATGAGAAAACCAACAATTTGCATATGCGAAAACAAAGGCGCAGACCAGCTTCGCGGTAACCGCGAAGCTGATCAGCGCCTTTGTTTTCGCTACATGGATAGTACAATCCCTCTTCTTCTTAAATCCGAAATTTCACGTTTCTAGCCTGCTTCTGTGACAGTACAGCCCGGTTTGTGTCGGACCTGGTCGGAACCCAAATTGTTGGTTTTGTCATGCACAGGCTCATATTATAGGAGTGTGTGTCCTGTCCATAAACAGGCGTTTTGCACAGACTTGATGGAACCCGAAGGGAGAGCGTGGATTTTGTGCAGTGTGTGGGTATTAATATGCTGAAATTTGGAAAATAACAAAATAAATTCGATTATAGTAAACGATGGTGAGTGAGCCTCACCCCCTACCTCCAGGGGGGGGGGGGGGGGTCTTTGCTCCCTGAAAGAAAAATGACCTTTCTCCCCAGCTCCCTCAAATGTTTTTCCTCAGCCCCCTGCTCCCTGCTCCCTAAAACCCCCAAAATTTATGCTTTCTCCCCAAATCCCTGAAAATAAATGACCCCTCTCCCCAAATCCCTGAAAATAAATAGCCCTTCCCCCTGAATCCCCAAAACCCATGGGAGGGCCTCGATGGTAGAGCGGGTAGAGAATCAGTCGTTTTCATCGTGGATCTGGTTTATCAGATGCCGGTGGTGTTATGATGAAATTTCAAATACATGTGGAACAAATAAAATATTATCATAACAGTAGAGAATACAGTAGAGAATATAAGTCTAACACAAAAGTCGTTTTGTCCTGGGCTATAATTTTAATTATTAATTAACTTATTAGTATAGAGTACTTTTACGGAGAATTTGGTCTGTGTGATACTGGTGGTGTTTCTTTTTTCGTATAGTCTATACTGGATTTCACCTCGACCTAATACAGCTGACCTCGCACTAATACGGTTGACCTCGTATCTATACGGATTGACCTGCTATCTATATGGAAATCCCTACGTCTGATTGGTCAAAATTCACGTGCAAGGTCACGTGACGCGTTGAATGAGTTGAGAGAAAAAAACAATGGCGGCGATTCAGCCGATCAGTAAAATAGTGAACAAACAAACAAAAATAATGTCAACATCTTTGAAAGGAATGTCAGACATGGGCGCTAAGAATGGCGAAGATATGTTTGATGTGATAGAGGATGATATGGACTTTTGACAGTTAATTAATAAAAATCTCATTAATCAAGTTATTTCGTATTGGACCAGTTACAGGTCCTCGGTCAGCTGTATTGGACCTCGGCCTCCGGCCTCGGTCCAATACAGCTAACCTCGGACCTGTAACTGGTCCAATACGAAATAACTTGATTAATAACATTATATCACAGTAGAGTATGGGAGAGCGAGTACAGAATCAGTCCTTTTCACCGTGGATTTGATGAAACCCGGCAGGAGGGTGTGGGTATGGTGTGATGGTATCAGTTGAGTCAGGTGCGGATGGTAATTATATGCTGAAATTTGGAATAAAACAACATAGATATAATTACATCTACAGTATATTATGTTTTGTTTGTTTGTTTGTTTGTTTGTTTGTTTGCTTGTTTGTTTGTAACATTCTCAATCATTGTCGCTGACAGGTAGCGCTTCACGCACTGACCTGCCTCAGTTGACCAATGGAGAATTTCATGCGGGATGCTTTTGCTTTCTTCGTTAGCAACGTTTAATTATAGCCTACTTCTGTGACTGTACAGATCGGTTTGTATCAGCCCTGGTCGGGAAACCCCGAAGACTGATTTTCTCGTGTCGTGGCACATTAACTCATTTAAGCCTGGCTTCATTTTATGTTACATAGGCAAACAGAATAGCCCCAGATGTGACGCCGCAGAACGCGGCGTCCCATCTGGGGCTTTTCTGTTGCTTAGAAAAAATGGAATAAAAATTTAAAGTCAAACCTGAAGCCCCTAAAAATAAAAGTAAAAGTAAAAGTGTGTTCACCCAAATGATAACCATGGGTGATAGTGGAGCAAATATCAGGGGCTATCTTTCAAGGGGGTGGTCTACGGAGTACCACATTTGTTTCTATATACCAAAATGTTCGTATTGGTCTGTAGTTTAAAAATCCAGCGTTTGCCACCTTGGCAAACCTTGCATAACTCCAGTATTCAAGATGGCGTCCAAGATGGCTGCCATTTCTTAAAATCAACCCCTATACAAAAATGCATCATAATTTTCATGTGTTTGCATTGTAATGGTATTTTAATGCCCCATTTCATGTAAGAATGATGTATTTGTCTATTTCAAGTAAAAACCTGACAATTTAGGTAAAACAGTTGTAAAAATCATATTTAAATTCACAAATGCACGTGCCCAAGGTTTTTCACCTCGGAATGTTTGTTTAATGGCTCATTATTTATGATCAGATAGTTATGGCTGCTATTTTACTTCTTTTCTATCAAATATAATATCTGTAAAGATTTTATAGAAACAAAAATTGTTTCTATATATAATATTCATGCTTAAAAACAGGTTTTAGACATCCAACCCAACACGGAAAAAACAACAAAAAGTACATATTTTCCTATACAAAGTACGCTCTAAAATCTAATTAGTTATTGATTCTATATACCATAGTGTTTGTGTTGATCTTGGTTTGTAGCATAAAAATAAAGTGTCTGCCACCTCTGTAAAACACAAGATAGCTCCAGTATTCAAGATGGCATCCAAGAAGGCCGTCAAAATTTACAATTCTGAAAAAATGAGACACATATGTCCCTTGACTTTCGTTTAGAAACAAATGTGCTTAAATTGAGCTAGAGTTATCTTATTATTGTTATTTTCATCTGTTTTCCATTGTTAAAACTACATTATGCATATATATTCTAGATATGAATTGGGTAAGGTCTCACTGACAAGGCAAAAAAGAACAAAAAATACATATTTCCCTATACATTATAGGCTCTTGAATCGTGATTGTTATTGATTCTATATACCAAATATTTTGTCTTGCAAGCTTATGAAGGTTTGAAGCTTTTAAATCCAGCGTTGGCCGCCTCTGCTAACCCAGCATAACACCGGTTTTCAAAAGGGCATCCAAGAAGGCCGTCAAAATAAAACATTTCGAAAAATAAGTCGCATGTGTCCTTTAACCTTTGTTTACTAACAAAACAGTTAAAAATCAAGCTAAAACACTTAGATCTATCTTTTTAAAAATATTTTCATGTATATATTTCTTTTTCAATATTACATTATGCATACAAATCTAGAAATGCATGGGGTAAGGGCTGGAGTATGTTTGAAAAGATGCTACTTAAATTCCTTTTAATAATCTGAATCACTGCAATTTTCCTCTGTCAACATGCCTGAAAAGATAGTATGCACATTTGTGTATATAACTACATGCACATTAATTTCTACAGTGTATGGTTGTCGACACATAGAGCTTGTGCAGTATTCATCACTCATTTCTTTACGTTAGCAAACAGTGTCATTCAATAGCTCTGGAGCTGCAACTGATAGTGTTACCAATAATACTAAGCATTTTATTTTATCATTCATTGTCCTATTCAAATCTAAAGTCTGATGGTGATTTCAGTTCTTGAACGTAGTGCAACCCATTCCGCCAAATATGCAGTTGATAGGCACACCTCAGGCAATGAAACCCGAAACTTTTATCTGTCGATGTAGCTTTTTAGCCATCAACAATATTGCCTTCTCTGCGCACAGTGAGTTTAAAGACAAACTGTTTTTGTTACGAACTTAGACCACCTATGATCCTCCGAATGTTCTAAATCTTCACCTAGATGGTGCCGATCTATGTTCGTTTCAGGACCCTGCATAATGTGATAACAAAGCTAAATGAAAATAACAATCAGGAATTGGTGCAATCAGAACGATAGAGGTCATTGCATGTTTGGTAAGTTTACATCTACTGCCTTTTCGTTATTGTCAAAGTTATCGGTAACTCCCAGTATAAGCATACCCCCTGATTTCTGACGTAATTTCTGAAGGGATGGTTCCACTGAGGGAGCGTTAGCTTGTGTGCTGATGATAAAATTCGCCTCATTTCAGGGTATGTAATCGTATATGGAAGATAAGCTATTTGTTAAATCAAAGAGTCTACTCCAGATTTGATCATGAACAGCAAGACCTACATGTTTTGGGTATGCAATAGAAATTGCTGCTTTGTAATATTACAAGCAACTTAAAGACAGTGCAAGTCTACTGAAGCTCAGCCTATATGTCTGAAGCATTAGCAAATCTTTCATTGCTTACACTTGAAGCCGACCATTTGTCTAGTACAGTAAAATATCTTGAAAGGCTTGCAATGGTGGCATATTGATCCATTACAATTTCAATGTTTCTAAGAATACCATTTATAAACATACCGATAGTTTTATGATTTATCGTATCTTCTGCTATTATTTACAAGAAGCCTGTGTGTATAATTAGCTGAAATGGTTTGGTTTAATTTTCATAGTTGATCAAACATATTCAGCGCTTCAGCCACACTGATTCGTACCAAATCAATCTCAATACGTAAATGATAATTTGGACCATAACTAAATAAAAAGGCTCTTTTATAAGTACCTAATTGTCAATTTAGTTTTCCCACATCGGTTTTCGGAGTGGAAATTTCTTCCTGATTGCTCATTTTCCTGATCATTGGCTACTTGTACCTTCTCTATATTGTTTGTTTTATAACATTCTATGTCACATAACCCAGCTTTCTTTTAAGTGGATAACTATGTAAATGATAATTCTGACCATAATTAAATAAAAAGGCTCTTTATATGGATTGTTTTTATAACATTCTATGTTATATAACCCAGCTTTCTAACTCCAGGTGTTTAAATTTGTCTATTAATTGGATAACTCTACAACTTGATTTTCGTTCATTATTGAACTTTCATAATCAGTGCCATTGAGCAAACAGCTCTTTTTACTGCACAATATATTGCTCCAGCTGCAACTAAGTCACCATGTGGAAGGTCCATTAGTACATGTATGTATAGCACTTTGAAGTAATTGCCTTTCCCTGTTGCTTCAACAACTCTTATAAATACATCAATGTTACAATCACCAATTGCGCATGCTAACATCGACCAGCTTCCACTTACTTTACTTTCATTTCTAACAGGTCACAAATCTCGCCACAAATAAGCAATTATTCTTTCAATAAAAATACTTTGTAAATGATATGGTACTTCTAGGGTTAGTCTAATCATTTCTTATGTTTGACTTTACCTCTCTACTGTTTTTGCTTTAATTCTCTGATAAGTGGATTTACAGTTCTTATGGCACCACAGTTTGCATAAACCTTGTACATAAATACTCAAAGCATAATCAGTAAATGAGGAATTAGAACTTACATATGATTATAGTGTCGAAACAAAACATGGTTTGGTATTTTTTGTTTTATATAGTGCCATATCGTACATCCATGTCTGCACCAAGGTTTTATTAATTGTAAGATTAATACTGCACCAAAGTTATATTAAGAATTGCAGAACCAGAATTTGTGAATAACATTTGTAATAAGATTGCGGAGCTAATGATGTACAAGAAAATAAGTTTTCTTTGTTGATCTTTTTCTTGCCGGTCAAGAAAATTCCACTCGTTTCTAGAATAGATACATCTGTACCTTCCTTTTTGGAATGGGAATCTTTTTCTGATTGCGCCTTTTCCTGATCTTTGCCTACTTGTACCTTTTCCTATAACTCGATTCAAGAAACATAGTTTTGGATATAGCACTGATCATAGCTGGACTCCAAATGGTCATTTCATACTACCTTTGGTATATGTCTATATACTTTACTCTCGTTATAACAAAAATTGAATATAGCTAACACAAAGATTGGTTTGAACCCCAACAATAGTGTTATAAAAAGGTTATGGTGTCTGAATAACTTTGTTTTAACAAGGAAAAACACACATGAAGATAACATTAAGAAAATGTTCTAAGTGTTTTGCAACTTGATTTTAGCTTTTTATTACTTAATGAAAGTCAGTGGACATATCTGGCTCATTTTTCAAAATTCTATATTTTGACGGCCTTCCTGAATGCCATCTTCAATACTGGAGCTATCCTGTGCTTTGCTAAGGTGGCAAACACTGGATTTTATGCTACAAACTAGGACTGAGACAAACACTATGGTATATAGAATCAAAAACATATACGATTGAAGAGCATATTTTATATAAGAGAATATGTACTTTTTGTTCTTTTTGTCGTGTTGGATTGGATGTCTAAAACCTGTTTTTAAGCATGAAGCTTATATATAGAAACAATTTCTGTTTCTCTAAAGTCTTTACAGATATTATATTTGATAGAAAAGAAGTAAAAAAGCAGCCATAACTATCTGATCATAAATTATGAGCCATTAAACAAACATTCCTAGGTGAAAAACCTTGGGCACGTGCATTTGTGAATTTAAACATGATTTTTACAACTGTTTTACCTAAATTGTCAGGTTTTTCACTTGAAATATACAAATATATCATTCTTACATGAAATGGGACTGTAAAATACCATTACAATGCAAACACATGAAAAATATGATGCATTTTTGGAGTAGGGGTTAGTTTTAGGAAACGGCAGCCATCTTTGACGCCATCTTGAATACTGGAGTTATGCAAGGTTTGCCAAGGTGGCAAACGCTGGATTTCAAAACTACAGACCAAGACGAACATTTTGGTATATAGAAACAAATGTGGTACTCCGTAGACCACCTACTCCTATTTCTAAGCTACTTTTTGAACCATATTTGCTCCACTATGAATGGGTAAATGTAAACTTACCAAGAAAGTTAAGATGTGCACATCCTGATCTGGAACCCAGTGTCATATCCAAACCCCAGGCGCATAATGCCAAAACTGTGAAACAGAAATGTAAATGTTGCACAGTTTTTCGTAAAACTTGCCCATGCATTATTTGGTTTTCAAAAAATAAATAAATAAATAAATAAATAAATAAATAAATAAATAAATAAATAAATAAATAAAATACGCATGATTATTTTTCTCAATACATAGATTGTGGGTATACGTACGTTTGTGGGTTCTAAATAGGTATACCCCTGCATACCACAGTTTTGCTATATAAAAATGGGGTATGATGGGGTATACTTTGACGCTAAGCTAATGTATCGACACATGTTGAGTAGACCCCCTCCTGCCACGTAGACGCTGCCCAGCGGGCACATGACGTCAAAATGACGTCATATCAACGTCGATGCTACGTAATGACGGCGCATCGACGTCAATCTGACGTCATTTAATGACGTCGCATCGACGTCTATCTGACGTCATTTTGACGTCATGTGCCTGCTGGGTGGCGGGTGAATTACGAAAACTTGCCCATTAAATATACAGATAATTTTTCAGCTGTAAAAAATGAAAATTCCATTCGAAAATTGTTAATATTCTTAATATTTTTGCTTAAAACATTGATTGTGGGACTGCCAATCTATGTTTTGGAAAACAAGAAAAAGTATTTACCCATATACCCCAGTTTTACTGTAAAAGTGGGGGGACAAGGGGATATACATTTCATTATGGACATTTTTTTCTGATGGGGGAATAAATGCATATAAACTTACCAAAGTAAGACAAATGCGCCATTTCTGTGACAGATGTAACATATGTCCACTGACTAAGTCTTGGACTTTGAAAGATAAGACATGAAAAACAGTTAGATCCGCGTCAAGAGAAAGTCTACATTCCGTCGAAATCGCGAATACATGCGTATATCAATATAAGCTGCGAGGTAGTGCACTAAAAACCGGGCATAAATATTTCCCGACAATCTATGCGCTTGGCTGAGGTTTTTTACAACTGCACAGTAACAGGATTTTAACAAAAGTGAATAATTATGGGTTTTGTTGTATATCTTTATCTTTTCGACAATATATACGTGTATAGAAGTCAAGTTTGAAAATTCGTCTAACTGAAGATGTTATTGTCAAGTTTGTCTAATTTTTCAAACTCACGGCTTCAGGATTTGTTGGATCAATCCTGATGCGGTTTACTTGTCGGCGTGTCGGAAAGCGCCTTTGCCCAGCGGGCACATGACGTCAGAATTACGTCAGATCAACGTCGATGCGACGTCATGACGTCGCATCGACGTTGATATGACGTCATTTTGACGTCATGTGCCCGCTGGGAGCTGTGTCGGGATATCAAGTCCATGGTACCCTGCTGTAATGACCATATATAGGGGTATACATTTCCCCTTATTTTTTGCTCTAAAACATAGATAGTGAGTACTTTTTATGCATTAGTCATTTGTAACCATGTACCTCCACCCCCGGGGGAGGGCGGGGAATGGCCGTGGAAATGAGCAAGGCTTTGACTATAGGTGATGCCACGGCAGTGCGGGGAAAATACCCGGGGTTTGCTTTATAAAGACAAAAAGGGGTCGTGACATGAAAATATAGCAGGCTGCGGGGGGAAAAGCAGTGGTTTTACCAATGAGCAGTCACCGCAGGGTGGGGCTTTTAGTGGGGATTTGTTGGACCGAAAGTCAAAGTCCGTGCTACATGTATTACCCGCGGGTGGAGGGGGGGGGGGCTGTGTGGCTACAAATTACTATTAGTCTAGTGCATTAGAACATTTCTCCATAAATTAATGGTAATTCATTATTCATTTAAGAAATAGATCAGCTCTAGCAGTGACTTGTTGAGAAATAATTCACTGTTTGGAGGTCAGTTGTAAAGAAGATCAAATAGAGTGATTTATCTTCTTACAACTGACCGACAAACAGTGAATTATTACTCAACAATTCACGCACTTGAGTTGATCTATTTCGATTCTAACACACAATAAACGGAATAAATGTTGCTGAAACCGTCGATATCGTTCAGCTTCCCGCCATTGCATTGCAGATATCCCGCCAAATATTTGACTGTGATGCTGGTATTAACACACACTTATTACGTTTGTTGTGCGCTAAAACGACGTTTCACCGTCTAACGCTGCTTTGTGGGATAGCTGACGTCACAAATGCCGCAAAGTAACGTCACGCTTATTCGCCCAGTGAAATTGTTGCACAATATAACACGTTTCTTTTACCATTGGCTATATAGGCGAGGTGTGTTAGAATATACTATCAGCTGGGTAGTTACTGCTTTACTCATTAGGAAAACATGTCCGTGTAATGTATACCCCCTTGAACCCCACTTTTATATAGCAAAACTGAGGTATGCAGGGGTATACCTATTTTTCTTATTTTTGCTCCAAAACATAGATTGTGGGTACTCGTTAGAACCGCCTCGGCGAGGCAGTTCTAACGTGTACCCACAATCTATGTTTTGAGCAAAAATAAGAAAAATATCTTCTTTTTTTTTCGATGAATTTTTCAATTTTTACAGCTGAAAAAAAAAAATCACTGTATATTACATGGGCAAGTTTTCGTAATGCTTATAACAGGGCTAATGACATTATCATATAGATATCATACGAACCAAAAAGTAAATCTTATGGTTGGAGATGTACAGAGGCACACATCAGCATTAAATAGCTTAAACGGGATTTCTTTTCAGTTGTATTTTTATGCTGTTTTACATCCCTTTAAAGATTATTTCAGATCATATGAGACGGGCCAATCAGTAGGTGGGGCGAAAACGGGAGAACCCCGAGAAAAAAACACATGACACACCTACAAGCAGAACTTGGCTTGTCTCACATATGGCCAGAGCGGGGCTCGCATCAGGATAACATGTTCGTGAAATATATACCCCCTTATACCCCACTTTTATATAGCAAAACCGGGGTATGCAGGGGTATACCTTTTTTCTATTTTTTGCTCCAAAACATAGATTGTGTGTACTCGTTAGAACCGCCTCATCGAGGTGGTTCTAACTTGTAACCACAATCTATGTTTTGAGCAAAAATATAAAAAAAAATATAGAAATTTTTCCATCAAAATTTCAATTTTAAAAGCTAAAAACATTGTCACGTTGTGTCGTGTGGCGGCCCTAAAAAGTCTCCCCGTACATCATCTATAGTGCAGATTATATTTTTCTTTTGATCCTTTGTGATTAGTGAATGTATTTGGAGTATTTGAAATAAATTGCAAGTTAAGAATCATCTTCTTAACAGTATTTAACAGTGGGTAATTCTACCAACGCGGGAAAAGTCACGTGATTCAATATGGCGAGCCTAAAAATATATCATGAATTTCGTAAATAAGCAATACTTTTGTCATACAAGCAAATGTAAATGTTATAAATAAAACAATATACATGAAGTAAATAAGAAAGACAAAAACAAGTGAGGTGTATCGATCAGTATGATAAAAATTCCACCATGTGATCTACCAATGATACCATTGGTACTATAATCTATGGTACCATTGGCAGTAGAAAAACGTTCAGAGTTTTCTGGTTACCATTGGTAAAAATGGTATCAACAGTACCATTGGTAGATTTGCAGATTTTACCATTGGGAGAACCCCGAACGTAGCCGGAATTTGTCTACCAATGGTACCATTTTTACGATTGGAAAGAACTACGAACGCACGCACTAGGTGAGAACGCCAGTAGCCTCCCTTGGAATGGAAAAACCCAGTTTCTCACATCATGTGAGCTGTGTGAGTAGACTAGTTTACTATATTTTCTTTCTTTTTTTTTCTTCAGATACTTTGTCGATCAATTTCTGATCATTACCTCAGGTGTGGGGTTTGAAACTGTCAAGGACCGAAATGACCATTCATTAGAGATTGGATTGGTGAAATAATGTGATTTGGCGTGTCACCAGTAAACTACTGATTCTGATTCCCCCAGACAATTAGAGATTGGAATGAACTCCCTGATTCTCTGGTCTCCTCTGCTGAATTGTCAGATGATTGTGTGTCTAAATTTACTTCTCTTGTGAGAGCTCGGGACTAATCCGGTCAAGCCCCATCCCCCCTGGTGTGGTATTGTCAGTTTGACGTTTCACCAGTAAACTATTCTGATTCTGACCATTTACCTTAAATTGCAGTTGCTGCTGTACAATAGGAGAGAACGCCAGTAGCCCCCCTTGGATTGGAAAAACCCAGTTTGTCACATTCTGAAATTCCAAATCGGGAGATTTTGTCAAAAATAGGGAGTTCCCTCCAAAGTAGGGAGATATCACATGTGATACAACATCATGGCAGCGGAGGTCAAGGTCGTTGTCACGGGAGATCCTTGTGCAGGAAAATCACAAGTAATAACCCAGTTTGTGAATAATACATATGTGACAGGCTATGATCCAACGGTAAGTCTGGAATATGTATACTAGTACTATATTAGTTCTAATTATTACATACTGGGTGATCCAGAATATCTGATACCATTTTAAGCTTACATAATTTTGTTCCACAAACACATATCATAATAAAGCTTTAATCACAATGGGCTATGATAATTCAAATTTTGTTTGGTATATAATAATAAGTACTTTAAGTAATGACATTTTGAATAATAGAGATCAAACAATTTGATAGTTTATGCATAATTCGTTATTTTACTTCAAATTGATATTATGACGAGTTCTCGTTCAATCTGCGTATGAATGTTTGCTACTACTGATGCACGAATGTGTGGCGTTAATTTTCAAAACATTTATCAGTTAGAGCGTTTCAGCTTTCAAAAAGTATTTGATTGAGGTGAATATGCATTTTTATTTAAGTGTCCTCACAAGAAAAGGCGAACTATCAAAACAAGATTGACGCCACTGTAATCCAATGTGGATGTCATAAAAGGCTTATATATGTAAATTTTATGAAATTGTTTCAACAGCTCTATTTTACATGTTAGTGGTGAATATATCTAATATTGTATACCAAACAAAATTTGAATCTTTGTAGATTATTTTGATATAGATTTAAATAATTTATGTGCTGCTGAAACAAAATTATTAAAGGTTGTAATGGTATCACATATTCTGGATCACCCTGTAAGTTGCTTGATATTAACAGGCATATTTTCTAATGTTCTAATGTTGACGAAAGCTGTGTATTGATCAGGTGATTCGTGTGAGCATGTGCTGTTAATACACAGCTTTTATTTATGCTCTTCACTTGGCGCCATTCAAAACACGTGCTAATTATGTGTAAAACCGAACTTCATATGGAGCAAGCATAAAAACAAAAGCTTTTGTGCATGTAAAAATGTGAGAAAGCTATGAAGTACACTGCTCAATTATTTCTTTTGTTTTTGCATAATTTATTCAATAATAGTGATCGAGCATTATTTTGTTTTGTCGTTCATTAACAATCACAAGGCCCCTCTATTAGTCCACATGCAAACATTATATATAACTAATATGGTATGTGAGTTTTTATGACCCAGTATTTAATTTATTTTTGGATTTGTGTTGCTATGTTCTGGTTTAATGTCCCAACCAAAAGCTGAAATCATGAGCCGCATCTTTTTGCCTATGCGAAAAAAAAGACGCAGATCAGCTGTGCAGTAACTGCACAGCTGATCAGTGCCTGATCAGTGTTGGCATGCTCTCGACTAACAGTCAGATGCCGCACTAGCAGTTTACCAGTAAATGGTGCAAACTCTGAGACTGTAGACTGCCAATACAGCCAGATGCACATTCTTTTTGGCCGTTGCTGAGCCACTTGAAATCAAAATTGCAGCCTTCTAGATTTTTCCAAATTGCAATTTAGGTTTTTGAATCTCATTTTGAATCTCAACAATGCAGCTCTTAAGGATCAAGACAGTTCACTTTCTTGTTTAACTATTTATATGTTGATAATTTTCATAATTTAAGAATAAACTCTTTTCAAGTTGAAATTTCTTGATTTTGAATGACAGGCCTAGTCTTTAGCATTTCTTAGATCCACACAATATACAGTATACGAACCTGGAGTAGACTGTAACCTCTACTCACTCACTCTGTGCTTGGCTTCTTGTTCGGTTGACCCGAAAGAGTCAACCGCCCAACTGGTTAAACACAGCTATATGACTCGTAGGCGATTCGGGCAGAGTCAGGTAGTAGGTACGGGTTCAGGTCAGTCACAATAGACCTGGTTTGAATCCCTGCCTCATATATCGAGTGACCAGGCAGATTGGGGCCTGAGCATTCGGCCAAGCAGCAACATATTTTGACTTGAAGGTTTGATCTGCTCTGGTCGTTCATTTGTCAGTCCGTTACGTCACATGTGAAACAACAAGATAACTAGACATGGTATAGCCACTGCTCTGGTTGTCCATCAGTCAGTCCGTTCCGTCACTTACCAGCATAACCATCTGGTATAGACTGTTCTGGTCATCTGTCGTTCTGTCCGTCACGTAACGAGCGTTGACCCCACACACACTTCGGTTACAAACTTGCCTACAGTACTGGTTAAACCCAGGAAGCGTTGGCTTCGTCCCGACATTACTGAAAAAATCATTGACTGGGATGTTAAGCCTCAAAACAAACAAAAAATCTCCATGATTTATTTAAGTTGTGTATAAATGTTGCAATTCAGGTGCAACATGCTGTTAATACATCTCATTAATTTATGCTTGTTACCTGGCGCCATGCAAAAAACATGCTAATAATGAGTAACTGAAGTCCAGCCGGAACAAGCATAAGAATGAAAGCTTTTACGCGTATGAAAATGTGACGAGGCTGTAAAATAAAATGCACCACTATTTCTTTGGCTTGTGCAGAATTTATGCAATAATAGTGATGTCATTCATTAAAATTAAATTTGCTAGGTCCCTCGGGAAGTGTTGAAAACCTGGCTACGCTCACAGTTTTCAATAGTCCCTTCGTGACCTTGCGAATGTTAATGAATGTTTGATCCCTATAGTAAAATACGTTTATTGATTTAGATTGAAGATTCCTATAGAAAGCAAGTGAAAGTGGGATCTACTGATGTTCTTTTGGATATCCTAGACACAGCAGGACATGAAGAATATTCCGCAATGCTGGACCAATATTGTAGGACCGCCGATGTGCTATTAATCATGTATAGCGTCACCAACAAACAGTCATTTGACAATGTGAGAAAGGTATGTGTCATTCGGCTTTGTAAATGTAAGTCAGATATGTTTGTGTATTTAGATTGCAGATTCCTTGCTAAAGAAGATAAATGTGGGCTCATGTTGTGTTGGACATCGTGGACAGGACAGGAAAACTTTCCTGCAATTTGAGAACAGTATTTAAGGAAGGCTGATGTGATTATAATCATGTATAGTGTGACCAACAAACAGTAATTTGCAAATATCAAACAGGTATTTTGTATTAACTATAATCACTTGATGCATAGTCCTTCTTCTAGCTTATACGAGTATCAGCATGAACAAGGAGTTCTTTTTCTTTGAGTTTAAAAAAAGAGAATATTACATTACGAAAACATAACAATTATTACATGACAAAAAGCAGATATTTTTGATAGTTTTGCTCAAAACATAGATTGTGGGTACAAGTTAGAACCACCTCAGCAAAGCAGTTCTGAGGAGTACAGATAATCTGTTTTGGATCAAAAATAAGACCAGAGGACCAATGGTCCTGTAAATGCTCACCTGAACTGGGCAGCTTTACTTGCATAAGTACAAAAAGCCAACAGGGGAGTTTGAAGGTTTTCCTATAAGTAGTAAGACTATGGAGACTATCAACCCCCAGGGCGTGGCCAAATTTGACTCCACAGGCATGATTGGCACAATTATGTAGAGGACCATTAGACATTGCCACATACTAAATTTCAAAGCTGTGAGCCTTGAGCTTTTTTTTCATTAAAATTTATATGTTGCCATGGCAACCAGACTTCCAGATCTGCCCAAATACAAGATGTAACCTTTCCTACTGCCCAGTGATGATGTGTGGGTAATTTGATCAAGATCCACCTACTGGCTTTAGAGATACCGATGTTTGAATGTTTTTCCCATAGTAAGTCAAAGCAGACTATCGACCCCCTGGGGTGTGGCCAAATTTGACCCCAGAGGCATGATTGGCACAATTTATAATTGGTTCTACCAATCATTGCTACATACCAAATATTAAAGCTCTGGGCCTTCTGGATGCCTGCCTATCCTATAAGCTCACATGTGAGCCTTCGGCTCAGGTGAGCTAAAATAGGTATATCCCTTTACAACCCACTTTTAAGCTCACCTGAGCTGAAGGCTCACAGGTGAGCTTATAGTATACCCATGCTCTGGCGTTCGTCATCGTCCGTCGGCCACAATATCAAAGATCTTCCCCTTTGAAACTACTGAGCCAATCAAAGCCAAACTTCATATGGAGCATCCTTAGGAAAGAGGAACGAAAGTTTGTATAAATGGTCCAGGTCATATGACCAAGATGGCTGCCATGGCTATAAATAGCCAAAACCTTTAAAAATCTTCTTCTCCAGAACCAGAAGGCCCATGATTTTGAAACTTGACATGAAGCATCAGGCAATGGAGCTCTACAAAGTTTATATAAATCATGACCCGAGGATGACCATGACTTATTTTACAGCAAGGTCAACTTAGGTCGCCAATGCATTTGAATGGGGAAAATTAGTAAAATGTAAATAAATGGGTACAAACTTCCAAGGAGTATGCAAATGGACAGAAGATTTATGTTTATGAAGAAATTTTGTCCCCAGGGGGTTGTCTGCCCCTGCCCCGGGGCTATATACATGTATATGACCATAATATTCAAACATCTCTGAAACCACTTTGCTAATCAAAGCCAAACTTTATGTGGAGCAATGTTAAGAATAGGTAATGAAAGTTTGTATAAAAGGTCAAGGTCACATGACCAAGATGGCTTCCATAATTATAAATAGCAAAAATGTTCAAAAATCTTCTTTACCAGAACCAGAAAGCCTATGATTTTGAAACTTGGCATGAAGCATCAATGAAGCTCTACAAAGTTGTATAAATCACGACCCTGGGATGACCTTGAATTATTTTACAGAAAGGTCAACTTAGGTTGCTAATGCATTTGAATGGAGAAAATGTAATTAAATGGTGGGAAACTTGCTTGAAGTATACAAATGGACAGAAGATATATGTTTATGAAAAAAATGACCCCAGGGGTTTGTCTGCCCTTGCCCCAGGTCTATATATATGTACAAATGTATATGACCATAATATTCAAACATCTTCTTTGAAACCGCTTGGCTAATTATACCCCCGGCATTTATGCCGACGGGTATATAGTTTTCGCTTTTCCGTTCGTCCGTTCGTATGTTCGTTTGTTCGTTCGTTCGTTCGTTCGTTCGTTATTCCGGAACGTTCGTGGAATTTATGTCAAAGTTTTTGTTAAAGTTTCTCTGGTGGTGTATATCTCATGAACCAATGATCAAAAACCATTCATATTTTAACCATAGGTACCCTATAGGGTTTGCTTTGTTTCTGTGTGTTCGTACCCTGGGTCCATGCCCGGGGGTGGGGCTAGAGGTCAAAATCTAGGTCACCTTTAATTTGGGTCAAAGTTTTGGTTTAAGTTTCTCTGGTGGTGTACATCTCATGAACCAATGATCAGAAACCATTCATATTTTAACCATAGGTACCATATATGGTTTGCTTTGTTTCTGTGTGTTCGGACCCTGGGTCTATGCCCGGGGGTGGGGCTAGAGGTCAAAATCTAGGTCACCTTGAAAATGTGCTATTTACATAGTGTTTTTATCGCACCTGCTTATAGCAGGGTGCGATATAGGAGTTCAAATTTCCGTCCGTCCGTCCGTTCGTTCGTCCGTTCGTTCGTTCGTTCGTCCGTCAACATTTACGTCGAAGTTTAGTTTTCTCGACATAAGTGATAGCTGCGAGTCTGAAACCTTGCATATTATTTGTCCTTGACATACTCTTCAAGCACGCACCTTGACCTGCTGACCTTGACCTGTATTTCACGGTCCACTGACTTTGAAAATTTTTACGTCGAAGTTTAGTTTTCTCGACATAAGTGATAGCTGCGAGTCTGAAACCTTGCATAGTATTTGTCCTTGACATATTCTTCAAGCACGCACCTTGACCCGCTGACCTTGACCTATATTTTACGGTCCACTGACTTTGAAAATTTTTACGTTCAAGTTTAGTTTTCTCGACATAAGTGATAGCTGCGAGTCGGAAACCTTGCATAGTATTTGTCCTTGACATACTCTTCAAGCACGCACCTTGACCCGCTGACCTTGACCTATATTTCACGGTCCACTGACTTTGATAATTTTTACGTTGAAGTTCAGTTTTCTCGACATAAGTGATAGCTGTGAGTCTGAAACCTTGCATAGTATTTGTCCTTGACATATGCTTCAAGCACGCACCTTGACCCGCTGACCGTGACCTATATTTCACGGTCCACTGACTTTGATAATTTTTACGTCGAAGTTTGGTTTTCTCAACATCAGAGATAGCTGCAAGTCTGAAACCTTGCATAGTAATTGTCCTTGACATACCCTTCAAGCACGCACTTTAACCCGGTGCCCTTGACCTATATTTCACGGTCCACTGACTTTGAACATTTTTACGTCAAAGTTTGGTTTTCTCAAAATCAGAGATAGCTGCGAGTCTGAAACCTTGCATAGTAATTGTCCTTGACATGCCCTTCAACCACGCACCTTGACCCGGTGCCCTTGACCTATATTTCAAGGTCTATTGACTTTGCCCGATGCAGGTGCGATATCGACCTCCGCGGAGTTCTTGTTTCATCTCTGAGTTCATATCTTAACAAATACTTATAGGAATGTATTCCTGTTTGGATCACAGATACCCTTTAGGGTTGAATTAAATTCCATGGCACCAAACTCTAGGGGTGGGGCTGGAGGTCAAAATCTAGGACACATTTATAAGATAGAATAGTTACCAAGATTAATATTCTGTATGTCTATATCTTGACAACCATGTGTCAGAAAATGTTCATGCTTACATGCTTTTTTTTTTTTTTTTTTTTTTTTTTTTTTAAGAATGACATTCTACTTTCATTTCAATCTAGGACTGAGGACCTGACCCACAATGTCCGTGCTTATGTCCTAGATTGGGTATACACGTCAGCTCTGTATACCGCTCTAAAATAGATATGTCATTCTAAAACTACACTTCCCCATGTTTGTATGCAAAGTACTTTACGCTGCTTATTTCTAAAATGTACTTGATAAGGGTACTGTCTTTCATTGGTAATGTGAGGTTCAATGTCAGGGGTGAGCATGTGCCGGGTTGTTTAGGTAGGGGGTAGGGAAAGGGGCTGGCTACCAACCGGGGTAGGGAAGGGGGCTTGGTGGCTACCAGCCGGGGGTATACGTGCCTCTCAAGGCACTTTTTCTAGTTAAAGCCAAACTTTATGTGGATCATTGTTAGGAAGGGGGAACGAAAGTTTGTATAAAAGGTCAAGATCAAAAATAAGTAAAATGTAATTAAATGGCGGGAAACTTGCTTGGATGCAAATGGACAGAAGATTTATGTTTATGAAAAAAATGACCCCATGGGGTTGTCTGCCCCTGTCCCGGGGCTATATACATATATATGACCATAATATTCAAACATCTTCTCTAAAACCACTTGGCCAATTAAAGCCAAACTTTATGTGGAGCATCATTACATAGGGGGTATGAAACTTTATATAAATGGTCAAGATTACATGATCAAGATGACCGCCATGGCTATAAATAGCAAAAGTCTTTAAAAATTTTCTTCTTCAGAACCGGAAGGCCTATGATTTTGAAACTTGGCATGAAGCATCAGGGAATGGAGCTCTACAAAATTTATATAAACCTTGACCTATTTTATGGTAAGGTCAACTTAAGTCCCATATCCCAGAGCTCAGGTGAGCGTTTATAGGACCATTGGTCCTCTGGTTTAATTTACTATATAAAAGTGCGGTGTAAAGGGGTATTTATTTCATGGACATGTTTTCCTGATGAAGTTAAGAAGTGTTTGACTATACTATTGGTACAGCCAATTTGTCATTTTGGTTTCCATAATAACTTGTAAGTTAAATAAAAACATAGCCTAAATGATCTAACAATATTTTGCAAAGATTGGAACACTTAAATGACATCATTACTGGTACTGTTCACATGATTACGTTTGTGTCAATCAGCCTTTAATGTGTGTTATTTTTGCCCACAGTGTGCTCTGAATAGAAAGAATTTGGATCTTACGCTTTAACCCAAACAAAATATGCAATTGCTGCTAGGAGTCTTATTGCTGGCTTACTGTATCCTTATTTTCTTATATTGACAGTACCATGACCATATTTGTCGAGTAAAAGACTCAAGAGCAGTTCCATTCATTCTTGTTGGAACCAATATCGACAAGAGACTTCGTTTTTTAATGCTACCAAAAAAGTTGATACCACCTATAGAGGGATGGGATGGTCTTGTGGATCCTGCTAATAGCGTGGATCCTGCTAATAGCGTGGATTACAGTAATGGTCTCGGGATGGCTGCAACTATAAAGGCTCAAGGCTTCTTTGAATGCTCAGCTAAAACTAGGGTAAGGGTGTAATCTACATCTTACGCTATTCTCACATACACATTGTACCGAATATCAGTTGGGAATGGTCTAACGAATGCAATTTAGTGCAAATTTCCATTAATTCCAGACGCTAGAGATTTGTAAGCATTCAGTGGTGTTTTTAAGCATTCATAGGCATTTGCTGAAATTTTCAGGTTTTTTGCAAAAATGAGGAGCATGCTCCTAAAATCCAGAAGGAAAGCTTATTATACCCCCGGCATTTATGCCGACGGGTATATAGTTTTCGCTTTTCCGTTTGTCCGTTCGTCCGTTCGTATGTTCGTTAGTCCGTTCGTATGTTCGTTAGTTCGTTTGTTCGTTCGTTCGTTCGTTAGTTCGTTAGTTCAGTAGAATTTGCGTCAAAGTTTTGGTTAAAGTTTCTCTAGTGGTGTATATCTCATGCAGTTATAGTCAGAAACTATTCATATTTGGACCATAGGTACCCTATAGGGTTTGCTTTGTTTCCATGAGTTCGGACCCCAGGGTCCATGCCCGGGGGTGGGGCTAGAGATCAAAATCTAGGTCACCTTTAATTTGCGACAAAGTTTTGGTTAAAGTTTCTCTAGTGGTGTATATCTCAAGGACCATTTATCAGAAATCATTCATATTTGGACTTTAGGTACCCTATAGGGTTTGCTTTGATTCCATGAGTTTGGACCCCAGGGTCCATGCCTGGGGGTGAGGCTAGAGTTCAAAATCTAGGTCACCTTTAATTTGCGTCAAAGTTTTGGTTAAAGTTTCTCTAATGGTGTATATCTCATAATCCAATTTAATATCAGAAATCATTCATATTTGGACTTTAGTTATCCTATAGTGTTTGCTTTGTTTCGGTGAGTTCGGACCCCAGAGTCTATGCCCAGGGGTGGGGCTAGAGTTCAAAATCCAGGTCACCTTGAAATGTCCTATTTACAGTGTTTTTCTTTCTCTATGTTAATATCTTAACAAATTAGGAATGTATTTCTATTTGGATCATGGATACCCTTTAGGGTTGACTTTTATATTCATAGCACCAAAGCCCAGGGGTGGGGCTGGAGGTCAAAATGTAGGACACATCTGTATAATATGAGCCACCAAGATAAATATTATGTGTACATAGGTTTATTTCTTGACAACCATGTATCAGAAAGCATTCATACTTAGACCACAGGTACCATGTAGGGTTTGGACCCTAGGGACCAAGGCTGGGGGTGGGGCTAAAGGTCAAGATCTTGGACATTATTTTTTTTTTTTTTTTTTTTTTTTTTTTTTTTTTTTTTAAGAATGACATTCTTTTATCATTTTCATCTAGGACTGAGGACCTGACCCACAATGTCTGCAATTAAGTCCTAGATTGAGTATACAAGTCAGCTCTGTATACTGCTTTAAAGTAGTGTCATTCTAAAACTGCACTCCCCCATGTTTGTCGGCCAATTGCTTTTATTATTAAAGCACATTTCTAAAATGTACTTGATAAGGATACTGTCTTTCATTGGGGATTTGAGATTCAGTGTCAGGGGTGAACATATGCTGGGTGGTTAGGGAGGGGGTAGGGAGTGGGGTTGGTGGCTACCAGCCGGGGGTATACGTGCCTCTCAAGGCACTTTTTCTAGTTCTCAACATATTCGTAAAAATATTTCTGATTAATGGCACATTACGAAAAAATGCCCATTCAATATACAGAGATGTTTTAGGTAGACAAAATTGAAAATTTCATTTGGAAATTTTTAGCTCACCTGAGCCGAAGGCTCACAGGTGAGCTTATAGTATACCCATGCTCCGGCGTCCGTCCGTCCGTCGTCGGTCGTTCACAATTTCAAAGATCTTCTCCTCTGAAACCGCTTGGCCAATCAAAGCCAAACTTCATGTGGAGCATCCTTAGGAAGGGGGAACGAAAGTTTATATAAATGGTCCAGGTCACATGACCAAGATGGCCGCCATGGCTATAAATAGCAAAAACCTTTAAAAATCTTCTTCTCCAGAACCAGTGGGCCGATTTCCACGAAACTTGGTATGTAGCATCGGGGACGCAGGCCCATCATAGTTAATATAAATCATGACCCTAGGATGACCTTGACCTATTTTACGGCAAGGTCAACTTAGGTCGCCAATGCATTTGAATGGGAAAAATGGTAAAATGCTATTTAATGGGTAAAACTTACTGGGAATAGGCAAATGGACGGAAGATTAATGTTAATGGAAAATTTTAGCCCCTGGGGTGTTGTCTGCCCCTGCCCCGGGGCTATATACATGTATATGACCATCGTATTCAAACATCTCTGAAACTGCTTTGCTAATCAAAGCCAAACTTTATGTGGAGCAACATTAAGAAGGGGTAATGAAAGTTTATATAAAAGGTCAAGGTCACATGACCAAGATGGCTGCCATGGCTATAAATAGCAAAAATGTTCAAAAATCTTCTTCACCAGAACCAGAAAGCCTATGATTTTGAAACTTGGCATGAACATCAGGCAATGAAGCTCTACAAAGTTGTATCAATCATGACCCTGGGATGACCTTGAATTATTTAACAGGAAGGTCAACTTAGGTCGCTAATGCATTTGAATGGAGAAAATTAGTAAAATGTACATAATAAAATGGCGGGAAACTTGCTAGAAGTATGCAAATGGACAGAAGATATATGTATATGAAAAAATGACCCCAGGGGTTTGTCTGCCCTTGCACCAGGTCTATATACATGTATATGACCATAATATTCAAACATCTTCTTCTCTGAAACCACTTGGCCAATTAAAGCCAAACTTTAAATGTGGATCATTGTTAGGAAGGGGGAACCAAAGTTTGTATAAAAGGTCAAGGTCAAAAATAAGTAAAATGTAATTATATGGCGGGAAACTTGCTTGGATGCAAATGGACAGAAGACCATAATATTCAAACATCTTCTTCTCTGAAATCGCTAAGCCAATCAAAGCCAAACTTTTTGTGGAGCATCCTTAGGAAGAGGGAATGAAAGTTTGTATAAATGGTCAAGGTCACATGACCAAGATGGCCGCCATGGCTATAAATAGCAAAAATGTTTAAAAATCTTCTCCTTCAGAACCAGAAGGCCTATGATTTTGAAACTTGGTATGAAGCATCTGGGAATGGAGCTCTACAAAGTTTATATAAATCATGACCCTGGGATGACCTTGACATATTTTACGGCAAGGTCAACTTAGGTCGCCCATGCATTTGAATGGGAAAAAAATAGGAAAATGTCATGTAATGGCAGAAAACTTGCAAGGAATGAGCAAATGGGCAGAAGATTTATGCTTATGAAAATATTTTAGGACCAGGGGTTGTCTGCCCCTGCCCCGGAGCTATATACATGTAGATGACCAGAATATTCAAACAGCTTTTTCTCAGAAAGTGAATAGCCAATCAAAGCCAAACTTTATGTGGAGCATCCTTAGGAAGAGGAAATGAAAGTTTATATTAATGGTCAAGGTCACATGACCAAGATGGCCGCCATGGCTATAAATAGCAAAAAAAAAATAAAAATCTTCTTCTTCAGAACCAGAAGGCCTATGATTTTGAAACTTGGCATGAAGCATTAAGGAACGGAGGTCTACAAAATTTATATAAATCATGACACTGGGATGACCTTGACCTATTTCATTGCAAGGTCAACTGAGATCGCCCATGCATTTGAATGGAGAAAACTGTTAAAATGTCATTTGAAGGACAAAACTTGCAGTTAATTGGCAAATGGACTGAATTTTTATGATTTGAAAAAGACATTGACTCCAGGAGTTATTCTGACCCTGCCCTAGGGTTATATACATGCATTGTACCATTCTAGTCTAACAAGTTCATGTATATATCTCAGGTCTCAGGTGAGCGTTTACAGGACCATTGGTCCTCTGGTTTGTATTTGTTTTAATATTTTCCCTCAAAACATACATTGTGGGTACACGTTAGAACCGCCTCGGCAATTTTAACGAGTACCCACAATGTATGTTTTGGATCAAAAATAAGTAGAATAGGTTAACCCCAGCATACCCCAGTTTTGCTATATAAAAGTGGGGTATAAGGGGGTATACATTTTATGGTCATGTTTTCGTGATGATCAAAATATATTGAGTTAATTACCAAAGGGTGTTAAGAAGTTTGTTCCGTGCAAAAATGATTTCCTTACAGCTTGATTTTAATGCTTAAACCCTAAAAAATGACAAAACCAGACTTAAATATGGATGAATATGAAAAGATAAAAGCAAAGATGTTTTAAAGCAGATACCTGACCTTGAACAAAATAGCCATCAAATGCTGGCACCCATTTTTAGCTCACCTGAGCCGAAGGCTCACAAGGTGAGCTTATAGGATGGCCATGATCCGGCGTCCGTCCGTCCGTCGTCCGTCCGTCGTCCATCCGTCGTCCACAATTTCAAAGATCTTCTTCTCTGAAACCGCTTGGCCGATCTAGTTGAAATTTTATGTGGAGCCTCCTTGGGTAGTGGCATTTCAAGTTTGATCGCGAAATCCAGGTCACATGACCAAGATGGCCGCCACGCCCATATATGGTAAAAACCCTTCAAAAATCTTCTTCTCCAGAACCGATGGGCCGATTTCCACGAAACTTGGTATGTAGCATCGGGGACTTCAGCCCATCATAGTTTGATAAAATGATGACCCTTGGATGACCTTGACCTATTTTACGGAAAGGTCAAATTTGGAAACATAGGCTTTTACATGGGAAAAAGTGAAAACTATGGATTTTTTTAAAACTATTGCAGCCTGAGGCCTGAAAAGTGGTAGATGCAAACAACTAATAGAGTAGATGAAGGTATGTGATTAATTTAGGTCAAGGTCATCTCTTGACCTTGGCCAGTCTGTCGTCCATTCACACTTTTCAAAGATCTTCTTCTCTGAAACTGCTGGGCCAATCAAAGTGAAATTTTATGTGGAGCATCCATGGGTAGGGGAGATGAAAGTTTGATCGCGAAATCCAGGTCACATGACCAAGATGGCCGCCACTCCCATATATGGTAAAAACCACTCAAAAATCTTCTTCTCCAGAACTGGCATGCCGATTTTCATGAAACTTGGTATGTAGCATTTGGGACTTTAGCCCATCATAATTTGATAAAATGATGACCCTAGGATGACCTTGACCCAATTTACGGCAAGGTCAATTTTGGAAACATAGGCTTTTACATGGGAAAAAGTGAAAACTATGGATTTTTTGAAAATTATTGCAGCCTGATGCCTGAAAAGTGTTAGATGCAAACAACTAACGGAGTAGATGAAGGTATGTGATTAATGTAGGTCAAGGTCATCTCTTGACCTTGGCCAGTCTGTCGTCCATACACACTTTTCAAAGGTCTTCTGCTCTGAAACTGCTGGGCCAATCAAAGTGAAATTGTATGTGGAGCATCCATGGGTAGGGGAGACGAAAGTTTGATCGCGAAATCCAGGTCACATGACCAAGATGGCTGCCACGCCCATATATGGTAAAAACCACTCAAAAATCTTCTCCAGAACCGGCAGGCCGATTTTCATGAAACTTAGTATGTAGCATTTGGGACTCCAGCCCATCATAGTTTGATAAAATGATGACCCTATGATGACCTTGACATATTTTACGGCAAGGTCAATTTTGGAAACATATGCTTTTACATGGGAAAAAGTGAAAACTATGGATTTTTTGAAAACTATTGCAGCCTGATGCTTGAAAAGTGGTAGATGCAAACAACTAATGGAGTAGATGAAGGTATGTGATTAATTTAGGTCAAGGTCATCTCTTGACCTTGGCCAGTCTGTCGTCCATACACACTGTTCAAAGATCTTCTTCTCTGAAACTGCTGGGCCAATCAAAGTGAAATTTTATGTGGAGCATCCATGGGTAGGGGAGACGAAAGTTTGATCGCGAAATCCAGGTCACGTTACCAAGATGGCCGCCACGCCCATATATGGTAAAAACCACTCAAAAATTTTCTTCTCCAGAACCGGCAGGCCAATTTTCGCGAAACTTGGTATGTAGCATTTGGGACTACAGCCCATCATAGTTTGATCAAATAATGACCATAGGATGACCTTGACCTATTTTACGGCAAGGTCAATTTTGGAAACATAGGCTTTTACATGGGAAAAGGCGAAAACAATGGATATTTTGGAAACTGTTGCAGTCTGAGACCTGGAAGTTGCTAGATGCAGACAACTAATGGAGTCAATGAAGGTAAGTAATTAATGAAGGCCAAGGTCATTTCTTGACCTTGACCCAAAGTCATTTAAATATCAAAATTAAAATTATGGTTTTCTCATAAATCACTGGGTTTGGAAACTATTGCAGCCTGAGACCTGAAACTTTGCAGATGCAGACAACTTATGAATTCAATAAAGGTGTGTGAGTATTCAAGGTCAAGGTCATTTCATGATGACTTAATACTCCAGGATCAGGCTTCAGGTGAGCGTTCTCAGGACCAATGGTCCTCTGGTCTAACCCTTGAACTTTTACACAAAACTGGGGGTATACTTGTAAATATCTTTGCCATGCCAAGACCAATGCGTAAAATCATCTATGTTTTATGAATACAGTTTAAATGAACTACTTATTTGCTGTTAATAAAATTTTTGAGATGTCTTCAATTATAAACCTGTACAGAATAATCAAATGTCAAAATTTTTTGTAATTATTTCAGATAATCAAATCATTCATTACGAAAACATGCCCATGCAATATACAGTGATTTTTAAAAGTTGTAAATAATAAAAATTTTCAGTGGAAATTTTTTGGGTGATATTTTTCTTATTTTTGCTCAAAACATAGATTGAGGGTACATCTGGGGCTATTCTGTTTGCCTATGTCCCACAAGAAGGACGCCAAGCTTATATGAGTTAACACCCTTTTTGTACATAAAGATATCGCTATGTAAGTTTAATTTCGGCTTTACTTAAAAGTAAGTAAAGGACAACACTTTTCCGCATATTTATTGAACAGTCCCCACATTTTTTCCACAATTTTGTTTCAATTTACTTACTTTGTTTAGGAGGGAGTTGATGATGTGTTTTACAGAGCTGCTGAAGTTGGTCTGCAGTATAAGCAAAATAAGGGTAAAAAGTTATTCTTTTTATCATGTAATATTATTCATTTATTGTTATTGTCTTTCATGTATCATGCCTGTGTTGAAATTTATTTGATATATTTTGGGGCCCTAGTCAATGAAACATAGAAATATTTGGTGAAAAATACTGTAGTTTGGAAATTTTTGGGAGAGTTTTCTATATCCGAATTAAGGGCAAGTTCTTGAGTCCACGAATGAAACTCATATAAACTCATATGGTCTATAAAACTTATAAATAAAATAGCTCTATATTAGCATAAATTTTTAAATTTTCATAGAAAGAAACGGTGAATATTGGCAAAAATTAATTTCATGAGAAGTTTCTGAATTTATAAATGAGCCGCCTCATGGGAAAACCAACAATGTGGTTTCGGAACAGGTCTGACACAAACCGGCCTGTACAGCTACAGAAGCAGGCTAGAAGCTTGAAATTTTGGACTTAAGTGGAGGAGATATTGTGCTATCGGAGTAGCGAAAACAAAGGCAGTGATCAGCTTCGCGGTAATAACATGTTCTAATGGGGTTATTTATAACAGACATATAGTAAAATAATCATTTTGGGAGCGATGACATAGCTTGGTTGTATTGAAAACTTCGTTGTAATGAGGCATGTTATAATGAGGCTGTACTTTTCATTAAGCATAGGAATTTCTTTGGCTATACTAGTAACTAGCTTTTTGATTCGATTCTGTGAATGCAAACAGAGCCATGCTATATGCATTTTAAGTCGTACATGTAAGGGATCAGAAAAATGACCATGCATTTCAATAGATCTTGAAACCAAACTCGACAGACTGAGAGCTTGACATCGGCTGTGCATGGGGCCAATTGATATTCATTTTTTTTAGCTCAACAAGGTGAGCTTATAGGATGGCCATGATCCAGCGTCCGTCCATCGTCGTCCACCATTTTCAAAGATCTTCTCTGAAACTGCTTGGCCAATCAAAGCCAAATTTTATATGAAGCATCTATAGGAAGGGCAGCCATGCCCATATATGGGAAAAACCCATCAAAATTCTTTTTCTCCGGAACCACTGGACCGATTTCAACGAAACTTGGCATGAAGCATTGGGGACTAGAGTACTACAATGTATCTATAAACTATGACCTTTGGATGACCCTGACCTATTTTACAGCAAGGTCAACATAGGTCGCCCATGCATTTGAATGGGGAAAATTGTTAAAATGTCATTTGAAAGGCAAATCTTGCAGGAAATGGGAAAATGGACTGAAGGTAGGTAATTCTGAAAAAAAATTTGGACCCCAGGGGTTGGTCTGCCCCCACCCCGGGGCAATATACATGTATATTACAAGAATATTCAAAGATCTTCTTCTCTGAAACCACTTGGCCAATCAAAGCCCAATTTTATAGGAAGCATCTATGGGAAGGGGAAATCAATGTGTTTATAAATAATCCAGGTCACATGACCAAGATGGCCGCTATGCCCATATATGGTAAAAACCCTTTAAAATTCTTCTTCTCCTGAACCAATGGACCGATTTCAACAAAACTTGGCATGAAGCATCGGGGACTGAAGTACTACAATGTGTTTATAAATTATGACCTTTGGATGACCTTGACCTATTTTACAGCAAGGTCAACATAGGTCGCCAATGCATTTGAATGGGGAAAACTTTTAAAATGTCATTTAAAGTGAAAGTCTTGCAGGAAATGGGCAGTAGGACTGAATATTAATGATTCTGAAAAAAAATGGACCCCAGGGGCTCATTTGCCCCAGCCCCGGGGCATTATACATGTATATTACCATAATATTCAAACATCTTCTCCTCTGAAACCACTTGGCCAATCAAAGCCAAATTTCATGTGAAGCATCTATAGAATGAGGGAATCAATATGTATATAAATAATAAAGGTCACATGACCAAGATGGCTACCATGCCCATATATGGTATAAACCCTTCAAAAATCTTCTTCTCGGGAACCAGTGGACCGATTTCGAAGAAACTTGGCATGATGCATCGATGACTCAAGTACTACAATGTGTATATAAATCATGACCCTGTGATGACCTTTACCTATTTTAAGGCAAGGTCAACATGGGTTGCCTATGTATTTGAATGGGTAAACTGTTAAAATGTCATTTGAAGGGAAAAACTTGTATAGACAGTATATTGATTATTCTGAAAAAAAAATGGCCCAAGGGCTTCATCTGCCCCTATACTTGGACTATTTTCTATAACATTCGTATATACAGCAGATATCAGGACATTGGTCCTCTGGTCTGACCTCCTACTTCTTAAAATGCATGTAACATCGTATTTCGCTTCAACAGAGAAGAATCGAAGTGAAAATTAAAGCCAAAAGAAGGGAATTCTTACGTGCGATAAAATGCTTTGCAATGAAATGAAATCTGGGGTAAATATTAGTGTTAGAATATTATAAAACAATGTTTTTTTTGTTGTTGTTGTTTTTTTAAATTCAGTTTTACGTTCCTTTCAAGATTATTTCAGCTCATATGAGATGGGCCAATCAGTAGGTGGGCGAAAACGGGAGGACCCTGAGAAAAACCACCTGGCACACCTGCAAGCAGAACTTGGCTTGTCTCACATGTGGCCAGAGCGGGGCTTGAACCCACACCAGACACAGAGGTGAGATAGATGATCGAGTGATTAAGAAACAGCGCTCTTAACCGCTCGGCCACGGGGGCCGCTATAAAACAATGTGTTGGGTCTCCACTTTTGTTCAGAATATTTCTTCAAATAAAACTGAGGAATATAATTTTCTCGTAGATACCTCTGCTCCTTTCAGCCCAAGGAAAAACTTCCGACGATGATGTTGCTGGCTTACATTCCCTGTTACTACAAGTCACAAAATCATCCTACAATCTTTTCAATGAGATACTCCGACAAGGAACAGAGGAAAATTACGATATTCGGGTGATGCTGGTAGGCCGTGCAGCTGTCGGCAAGACAACACTAACACGGAGACTATTGCGTCTGCCGGTTAATTTGAAGAGCTATGACAGTACGAATGGAGTTGACGTCCATATTCACAGTTGCGACATTCACTTAGACTCTGGGGATTGGGGTAAGGCTGTATGTCTGGAGAATGGGGTAAGGCTGTACGTCTGGGAAATGGGGCAAGGCTGTACTTCTGGGGAATGCGGCAAGGCTGTACTTATGGGGAATGGGGCAAGGCTGTACTTCTGGGGAATGGGGCAATGCTGTACTTCTGGAGAATGTGGCAAGGCTGTACTTCTGGGGAATGGGGCAAGGCAGTTCTTCTGGGGAATGGGGCAAGGCTGTACTTCTGGGGAATGGGGCAAGGCTGTACTTATGGGGAATGGGGCAAGGCTGTACTTCTGGGGAATGGGGCAATGCTGTACTTCTGGAGAATGTGGCAAGGCTGTACGTCTATGGAATTGGGTAAGGCTATATTTCCGGGCAAAGGGGTAAGGCAGCACTTCTTGGGAAAGGGGTAAGGCTGTACTTCTGGGGAATAGGGTGAGGCTGTACTTCTATGGAATTGGGTAAGGCTGTATTTCTGGGGAAAGGGGTAAGGCAGTACTTCTTGGGAAAGGGGTAAGGCTGTACTTCTGGGGAATAGGGTGAGGCTGTACTTCTGGGGAATGGGGCAAGGCTGTACTTCTATGGAATTGGGTAAGGCTGTATTTCTGGGGAAAGGGGTAAGGCAGTACTTCTTGGGAAAGGGGTAAGGCTGTACTTCTGGGGAATAGGGTTATAAAAGTGGGGTTAAAGGGGATATACATTTCACAGACATGTTATTCTGATGTCTAGTTTGTTTTTCAAATTTGTTTCTTGATGAAGTTGATGCTACATTTCACTGTGCACCATGTGGGATTAAGCATGCCATATTTTACCTTTCCTACTTGCTAAGAGAATTTGGAATTTGTTTGTGAAAATATGTGGATGTATATGGAACCTCACATGTGTGTAGAGGTTTCCCCATGCAGCGTACGCCTTAAATCATTTTTTATTTGACAATACAAATGTAGTAAACACCTAATTAAGGCCAATCATAGCAACACAAAAGTAACCATTTTAACCATAGATGTTAACAGCATGCATATGGTCATTTATAGCAGCAAAAAATGAAAGAAAATATGTAAGACAAAAAGGTAAAACTTGATTACCTTTATATTTTAGAGATTAAAGAGCAAGAAAGAAGTATTAAGAAGAAGCTGATGAAAATCTGGGCAAGACGAATTAAGAGACATGAAGAAACTGCCAAGAAAACTAAAATAACAGGTATGTTTAAAGAAATTCTTTCATGATCTTAGTTTGCAAAAGTTCCTTTATTTGTGCCTTGGTCTACTCTGATTACATGATTTTCTATCAAACATTATGAATGAAATGATGTTTGGGGCATAGTATTTTACAAACACACATTTCTTGTTTAAATTTGAACTTAGCCCTTTTTCAAGCATTTTGACAATGAAGGTGAATGGATATTTAGTACCATACAAATTCCATTTAATGCCCACACTATAAAAAATGCCCACCGGTACCCCTATTTGGATGTGGCCAAAACTAGCCATTTTATCTGTGATTTTTTGTTAACCAAATACTATATGGATCGAGGTCAAAATAGAGGCATCCTAGCAGCTACACCAGGGAATTACACTTCACTGCATTTACTAAGAGTGCATATGTTATCACTGTTAGTCCTTAAGTTTGCCAAAGTCCCAGTATTTGTATCTGGGTCTACTGTTTGCTTACATGATTTTCTGTCAAAATTAAATGAAATAAATGAATTGTATAAACTGTGCCAGGTTAGGAGCAAACATACAGTTGGGGGCATAGTGATTTACGAACACACATTTCTCGTTTCAATTTGAACTTGGTCATTTTTCTGACATTTGACAATGAAAGTGAATGGACAGTTGGCAACCCCACCTACATCTCAATGTTGATTCTTTTGGAACTTAACCCATATTTGACGAATGGATTTTCCCATCATTATCAATTGGGTGAGTCCACTTTCATTTTTAGGGGTGTTAGGAGTGATTTTTAATTTTGATCTCATTTTTCGATGAAATTCCTCCAAGCAAACAGAATAGCCCCGGAGTTCTGCAGCGTCCCATCCGGGGCTATTCTGTTTGCCTATGTCCCATAAAAGGGACGTCAGGCTTAAATGAGTTAATTTTTGAGTATTTTTTCGCAATTTTCACTTATTCAATTTTCAGTAATTTTGAAAGTGAACAGATAGTGGGAACCTAGTGGGCATATCTCCTCCTACAGTTATATGCCAATTCCTTTGAAAGTTTACAGATGCAATTGACATAGTCTGAAGATATGCTGCAGTCTGGATAAACATAATTCTCAGATTATCTCTGTGCATAACGAAAACATGAAATAAATACCCCCTTAACCCCCACTTTTATATAGCAAAACTGGGGTATACAGGGTTAAACCTATTTTAAGCTCACCTGAGCAGAAGGCTCACAAGGTGAGCTTATAGTATAGTAGTCGAGCCGGCGTCCGTGCGTGGGTGCATCCGTCCGTCCGTCCGTCCATCCACATTTTCAAACTTGAATATCTCTAAGACAACAAGGCCAATCATGACCAAATTTTATCTAAAGCATCATTTAGGAGGGGGAAAGGTTGTATTAGGTTTTGGGCCAGGTCGGATCAGAACTCTGGTTTCCATGGCAAAGGATAGCTCCCATAGACTTACAATGGGTAAAACATATAAAAATCTTCTTCACTGAAACCACAAGGCCAAGAGCTTTTATATTTTGTGTGTAGCAATGTCTAGTGGTCCTCGTCATAAATCCTGCCATGCATAACCCTGGGGTCCATGCGGGCCCCGCCCCAGGGGCATCATGGGTAAAATATAAAAAATCTTCTTCTCTGAAACCACAAGGCCCAGAGCTTTCATATTTTGTGTGTAGCAGTGTATAGTGGTCTGCTTTATAAATCCTGCCAATCATGTCCCTGGGGTCAAAAATGGCCCCGCCACGGGGGTTATTAGCTCCCATAGACTTACAATGGGAAAAACATAAAACAATCTTCTACTCCGAAACCACAAGGCCCAGAGCTTTCATATTTTGTCAGTAGCAAAGTATAGTGGTCCTCTTTATAAATCCTGCCAACCGTGCCCCTGGGGTCCATACGGGCCCCGCCCTGGGGGCGTCATGGGAAAAACTTTAAAAAATCTTCTTCTCCAAAACCACAAGACCCAAAGCTTTCATATTTTGTGTGTAGCAATGTATAGTTGTCCTTTTTATAAATCCTTCCAACCCTGCCCCTGGGGTCCATACTGGCCCTGCCCCAGGGGGGTCATGGGTAAAACATAAAAAAATCTTCTTCTCCGAAACCACAAGGCCCAGAGCTTTCATATTTTGTTTGTAGCAATGTATAGTGGTCCTTTTTGTAAATCCTGCCAACCGTGCCCCTGGGGTCCATACGGGCCTCGCCCCGGGGGCGTCATGGGAAAAACTTTAAAAAATCTTCTTCTCCGAAACCACAAGGCCCAGAGCTTCTAACGTGTACGCACAATCTATGTTTTGATCAAAAATAAGAAAAATATCAAAAATTGTCCGCTGAAAATTTTCAGTTTTTACAACTTTAAAAATCTCTGTTTATTGCATGGGCACGTTTTCGTAATGTAACTAAAAAAAATCAAGGCGGGGACATAAATTCTCAGAATTTGATTGTTATTACATAAATTCTCTTTCAGCTACATATGTTAAGTGTACAGTATGCTTACTAGAATGAATTTAGTATTATTTTTTGTCAGGGAAAGCTAAATTCTATTTTCTATTTTGTTGTTCTAGGCTATCGTGACTTTCATCTACGATGTGCAAAACTGCTCCAAAAGATCCAGGCATCTGATTTAAGTGGTCTAATGCAAGACAATAAACAGACTTTGACAGAAGAAAGATCTAATGAAGAAGATGAAACTATGGTGAAACAATTAAATACTTCATCTCAAACTTACTGTTTACGAGATTCCAATGTTTTGTCAAAACCTGCTAAATCTGGAGGGCCGATTCACAAGACTGTTGATAATTCTGATGTTGAACAAACCCTAGAACAAGCCAGAGCTTTACCAAATGAGAAGGTAGCCCGCTTTGCGAAAGTCAGCCTTTATGATTTTGCTGGACAGTACATTTTCCACGCCTCACATCCAACGTTCCTGTCTCCACAAGCTATTTATATACTTGTATTTGACCTGACGAAACTCATCGAGTGGAAAGGAAAGAAAAGCAAAGTAAAGAAGCAGTTACATGATGATGAGGAGCAGTATTTTGGCGACTGCCGGGGGCATAGTGCTTTAGGAGATAGAGGTAAGGAACATTCTACTAATAATGTAGGAAATTCCGTAAAGGAAAATTTATTATTTATTGGAAGAAAATGATACTCCTTACCTGATTAATTGGGGCCCTAGACCTCTCTGATTGGAAATAAGTAATGTAAACTTTGAAGTTTGGAAAATTTCAAAGTAATCAAAGTTGATATTTTCCACTGACATAGTGTTTATTCATGTAAAATATTATGCAATTGTCTTTTGTAACCACAGCCCCTCTCAGGCTCTGAAAAATATCAGCGATTTTGATGTACGTCAAGTTAACCCCTGCTTTACCCCACAGCAAGGATAGTCAGTTGATAAAACCGCAGTTATTCCCCCAAGTCTGCCATCTTTTACAGTACACTGCCTTCTTTGCCCACAAAGCATGGGTATATCCCCCACACTGACATTGCAAAAGTCAAATCTCGGTAAGTTTGCCCACCCTGCCCACTAGGGCCTGGGGGCATTACAAACGACATGCATTATGATTAAATTGAAACATTTTTTTATTTTATGCCCCCAACTTCGAAGAAGTTGAGGGTGCATATTGGTTTGGGTCTGTCCGTGCAATCAGTCAGTCAGTCTGTCAGTCAGTCAGTCTGTGATGCATAAGTAACAATTAGCACTCGGTCAGGAACCGTTAGAGCTATGATGAAAATTAAGATTACCTATATTTTTTCTTTCAGGTAAATTCAAGGGGCTAGGGGCCCATTCTGTGAGAGTTATTTCCCTTTTTAATTCTTGATGAAGTGAATAGATAGTGGCTACCTTGTGTGCGCAACTCCTACAGTTTTATTCCGATTCTCTTGAAACTTTACAGATGTTGTGACCATGCTTTGAAGATATGCATGTGGTTTGGATATAATCCTCAGATTAATTTCTGTCACTTTTTTCGCAATTTGAACGTAGCCATTTTTTGGGCATTTTCACAATGAAAGTGAATGGGCAGTGGGTACCTTGTGTGCGCAACTCCTCCTACAGTTTCATGCCAATTTATTTAAAACTTTACATATGTTATGGGCATGGTCTGAAGATATGCATGTGGTTTGGATATCCTTGGATTATTTTTTGTCATTTTTTTCACAATTTGAACTTAGTCATTTTTTCGGGCATTTTAGTGAATGGATAGAGGGTACCTTGTGTGCGCAACTCCTCCTACAATTTAATACTGATACATTTGAAACTTTGCAGACATTGTGACCATGCTTTGAAGATATGCATGTGGTTGGGATATACTCCTCATATTAATTTTTGTCACTTTTTTTACAATTTGAACTTAGTCATTTTTTGGACATTTTTACATCTTGAAAGTGACTTACCTGTTGGGATCATAGTGTTTCATAAACACATTTTCTAGTTCAAACATTGTGTCATAGCATTATACTCATGCTGAAATTAGTGCAAAGTTTTCAAGAGTTGAAATACACATTGTCTATCTTGCAAAAAGGTACAAGTAGACAATGATCAGGAAATTGCGCAATCAGAAATTCCCACTCCATAAACCGAAGGGTGGGAAAAAACTAAAATGGCACTTAGGTACTTATACCAAGAAAATATATCTTAAGTGGAGTGAGCAACTATTCCCCAACAGGCGGCCACTCAGTTACCCGAACTGAACTAAAAATATGAAAACATACATAAGAGCGCGGATCTGGTAAAAGGTGTCTTCGGGCATTCAAGTACATTTTATGCTATTAAAATTTAAAAACCATCTAAATTTGAAATATTTGGCATGTTCTGATATTTATTTCATACAGCTTTAATATTGAAACACAATCCAAGACACATACTTTTCTTATGTTCAAACTTTATTTGTATCATGTATGTTGCCATGGCAACCATTGCGCCATAAGGACAACCCTCATTTTAAAAACCAGGTATGTTCTTTGTATTGCATGTTTTATCAAACAGTTTGTGAATTCGTGCAAACTGCATAGTCTGTGCAGTAGTATAGATGTTAAACTTCAAGAAACACGTAGAATTTCGAGAATATTTGTCTTACCTTCTTTTAATTACAGTGATTTAAAGACGTTAACGTCATCAACGTCCAAACGTCATCAACAGTTTTATGACGTCATGTTTAGATTGCATCAACTGCACACATTTTAACGTTCATATCTTTGCTATTTGTAAAGATAATCTCTTCAAATTTTCAGGAAATACTCAGAGAAACTTGCTCTTTTATATGTAATTAATATCTTAATTTTGATTTTTCTGCCATAAGACACCTTTTATCAGATCTTGGCCCATAAGTATGTATATAAGTCTAAGAAAGATTTTATGAGCAAAGAAATAAATTTATGCTTATTGGAGCTTATGCACTAATTAGAATAATTAGAATAAATACATATACATATAACATTGTTTTTTCAGAATCCATTTTCTTCTGGCTGAATGTGATATATCTGTTTGCTGCCTTAAAAAAGAACATTAAGCCTCAGGTCATTCTTGTTGGAACCCATAAAGACAAACTGTCCAAACCTGAGCACGATGCTTTGATACAGAAGTTTATGAGGGAGCTTCGATACGAATTGGCAACCACACCGTTGAAAAATCTAGTGTCTAATGACTTTGTTGTTGACAATTCCCGAAAGGATGATAAGAGTTTTTCTGAAATCAAGGCAGAGATTTTTCGTCTAGCCAAGCTGCAGCCTGATTGGGGGAAGAAGACACCGTCAAAATGGCTTCCACTGGAAAGGGAGTTACAGTGCCTTAAAGAATCAGGTCTGAAGGTAAGATAATTCAGCCGCCTCGTGGGAAAACCAACAATGTGGTTTTCTGAACAGGTCCGACACAAACCAGGCTGTACCGTCACAGAAGCTGGCTAGAAGCTTGAAATTTAGGATTTAAGAAGAAGAGGAATTTCAGAGTAGCGAAAACACAGGCGCTGATCAGCTTCGCAGTTACTGCGAAGCTGATCTGCGCCTTTGTTTTCGCCTATGCAGATTGTTGGTTTTCTCATGAGGCGGCTCATATGATCCTTGAATTAATTTGTGTAAGCTTGGTTTTGACCAGATTATCTCAATATCTAGAGAACATTTTATACTGTCATGATAGAAATTTGTTGAAATGAAATTCACTAGTCCAGTGTTCGTGGGAATGCTGGGGTTTGTAATAATCTGTTCTTTGCTATTTTTTCCTCTCACTTCTCTTTGACAAACAAATTGTCAAAATGAAAACAAAAATGTCAGATTCAACTAAAACATCAAGAAGCAGCAAATATGTACAGCCCGGGTTGCATTGGGCAAAGTCAGGAACGAAAAAGATGTTTTTGCTGTGGCTTACATACAAAAACAAATTTTTGACGTCTCAAATTAAAAACATAACTGGAAAATAAATACCCCCTTTCAGCCACTTTTATGTATTGAAATTATTTAAACATAAATACAAAACATAAGATTGTGGGTACTCGTTAGAAAGTACATGTATTTGTACATGTATTTGTAATCAATGTTTTGAGCAAACATACGGAAGATATCAAAACAATTTAGCTGAAAATATTCATTATTACAACAGAAAAAATAATTACTCATTGCACATGCTTGGTTTTGTAATGTATTTTAGGTCCTTTCTCTTGAGGAGCTAAATGACATCAATGATGGTTTAGATCTACGTGTTAACAACAATATAGAAATGGAGATGTTCTTGAAATTTCTACATGACACAGGGGAAATTATCTTCTTCAGGTATTGAATTAGCTCCCTTATTTATAAGACAAAATGTCACACAAGGAATGTTACTTGATTTGCTTCCTTGCTTGCAATCCTACAAGACACAAGTAGAAGTTATTTCATGTATTGAATAAGCTCCCTTGCACTTTCTAGCAAATGGGAGAATATCTCCTTCAGGTATAAAATTAGATGCCTTGCAGTTCTTTCATGACACAAGGGAGGTTATTTTTTCACATAATGACTGGAAATATATGTTTGTTTTGGAAGCATTTATGTGAAACCGTTAAAAATAATGTGGGCCATATAATAGCATAATGAATAATAAAAATGTAAGCTTTGTTAGCTTTGAAATCATTTAAAGAAAGGTGGTATGGGCCAATTTGCACAAGTCATGAACTCGATCATGACCCTGTATTTACATTTCCATCGCAATTGCCTTAGTCGAAGGTGTCCTTCTTAATATTCTCCGTTTCCTGATAAGTCACATGATCTAGAAACCACGCATATGGGTTGAACGACTTCAATACCAACCAGTGGTGTTTGTTCACTCTTGGAGGCGTCGATAGCATATCGCCACGAAAATTTGATGTTTTGGCTGTTGATTCCATTCAGACAGGTTTAATGTCAAATAACTTTAAAATTAGCAATTAAAATTGGATGTATCATCAGGAAAACTTGTCCGTGTGATGTGTACCCCCCTGAACCCTACTTTTATATTGCAAAACTGGGGTATGCAGTGGTATACTATTTTTCTTATTTTTGCTCCAAAATATACTGGCCCAATGTTCTAACCGATCAGTCTTATCTGGATAAATTTTACCCGAAACCGAAAATTGCCAGACAAAAAGTATAAGAGCGTATTTGAAACATGCAATCATTCGACTTCAAAATGTCTAAAGTTTAATGAATAATTCGGAATGACCCATCCCAGTTTTGCGCCTTAAATTTTAAGCGCTATTGATTTTCAGTGTTACAGTATCAAATTTTCATAATCAACCTTTTTTCCATTGATTCATAATGAAGAAATTGCACTTACGTTTTTGACCGTGAGCGAAGCTCGTGCATAAATTCATTGTGGAAGTTTTTAGGGAATGGGCTAAAAGCTGCCGTAAACCCCATTAAAATTGGATGTATCATCAGGAAAACTTGTCCGTGTGATGTGTACCACCCTGAACCCTACTTTTATATTGCAAAACTGGGGTATGCAGTGGTGTACTATTTTTTCTTATTTTTGCTCCAAAACATAGATTGTGGGGCAGTCAGCGAGGCAGTTCTAACGTGTACCCACAATCTATGTTTTGAGCAAAAATAAGAAAAAATATCAAGTTTTTTTTTCTGGTGAAATTTTCATTTTTTAATTTCAGCTGAAAAAATCTCTATAATGCATAGGCAGGTTTTCGTAATGTGGTGGATAAAATGTCTCATAGGGTTTTGAATGCAAAAATCGTGATAAAGAGAGATCCCCAGAATTCTGAAACACGCAAAAGCGTTAGATGAGTTTCCAAAAATGCCAAGCCATGGCTGTTGAAGCATTTAATGAACCAAAAATAGCGAAATGTTTGATACAACACAAATTTCCGTTACAATTTTGATAATGTATCGTTTTTTGACTGCTTTCCAAGTTTTTTTTAACTATTTTGATGTCTTTGGTTGAAGAAGAGTTAAAATTTGGATTTCTGTAAATGAAAACCTTGGCATCTTTGCAAACGTTCTACATGTATTTAAGTGATTTTGTGTGTATATGCATGCGCAATATGTAATGTGAAAACAACGCTAAATTTGATTAGCAGAAATGAATTGTTAAGATGTTTTCGTATTGCGATATTAATTTCAGTCCTATATCTTCAACGGCAAAAAAATTGTGATTTTTAGGGTGATCGGTTAGCACTTTGGGCCAGCATACTTAACTGATAACTTAAAATGTAAATATAAATATTGAAATTAAGAAATTCTTGCTTTCTCGGGATGATGAAAAGCATTAGTTTTTCTAATGTCTCCGAGAAGCCCATTGGCCTTTACAGACTTTAAAACAGCTAAATATTTTTCATTATCCAGTGATAGTTAAAAAAACGGAATTTCAATCCTTCAATAAACTTTTACAACTTAAGCCAGACAATTGAGTCCTCCGTCAAACCACCCATCATAAATATTCATTTTTATATTGACCATTCAAATCAGCACATTAGCTAACGGTCAATGACGGTTAGACAACAAGGGGGTTAGACAAACAAACCAACACATGCTTTTTACAGGTAAATATAGGTGCAAAAACACAATGTTTGTCTAAGGAAATAGTGGTGGGCGTGGTTATACCTTGCTGGCGGAGGAGTCAATTATGTTGCATTTTCAAGAAAAAAATACATAAGGGCTTCAAAAATCAAATCAGAACACTGAGAAGGAGCCAAATACGTAGGCTGTCCGGAAAGTTTTGAGACTGTGTCTATAATTCAGTAACTGCTATAAGGAATCTATTGAAATTTCACCCAGGAACATGGCAATATATCATGAGGTATTGTTGAGAATTTCAGAAGAATAGCTCATCTGAAACCTATTCATTTAATCATTTTAGCATCGGCATGTCACTACTCTCGGAGCACTTTGACGTCAACAACGTCACGTCCCTTACCATTTTCAAGATTTTTCCTTCCGATCTGATGCCTTTTAGAGTCCCTTCAAGTCTATTTGGCACTAACATTTGATTGTAATTATGTTATATTTGATTATTCTGAGAACAATAGTTTATTCTATTCTAAAGACCATACGCAAGATCTCATGTAGCCAGCTCCTTATTACTTTGCACCGATTTTAAGTTTGTTACCTTTCCCCTCAAACATTAAACTGTCTGTTGCCCTTCCCAAAATTATCTATATCTTTTCTAAAATCTTGCCCGTAGCAAACAGATAATGACAAAACATATGCTTAATTTGATTTAGTCAACAAAAACAAATTTTGAGTATGTTGGGGACTAATTTCGGCATGCATACAGTGTTTGGCAGTAAGGTGCTGCTCCGTGCATTGCTTTAACGTCGCGTTTTTATCCAGCATTTCGATTGACATGAACACTTCCGTAAGCTATAGCAACAATGTTATCGATCGGAACATCTTGAAATTTCTCGAACTATTTCAACAGATGATGTAGATACATCATGCAAGTTGTTTCTGCTTTAAAGAGCCAGATTTTCTATTCATGACTATTTGTTTTGTTGTCTCAAGTATTTCAAAAACGTCAAATTCAAAGTGCTCCGAGAAGCACTACATTGGTTGCCTTGGAGACGAATATCTCCATTACTATTCACTTTTCGACTCTATATTTTTCCACAGTTCCACACAAAACATTTATCTGTTCATCGGTATGTATTTTATTGTAAAGCATACAAATGACATTGAGATACAGACATAGTCTCAAAACTTTCCGGACAACCCTCGTACATGACTGTACTGTTAAGAATATGATCAGGACCCTGTTGCGTATATATATCTCTGTTAATTCTTAATGGCAGATTAAAGGCACAATTAACCTAATGACAGCTTACTGGTAATCCATGTTGTGTAAATTTCTGTGTTAGCTAATGTAGCTCAGGAGGTACTTTAAAATGGCTTTGTGCAGCTCATGTCAGGTGGGAATATGGGCCCCCGCCCATTGGGGCCTGAGGAAATAGATGGGCTGCTTTTGCCCCCAGGCAAAGCTTATAAACTACTGACTGACACAGGCAAAGCTTATACACTACTGACTGTCCATCTGATTACTGGTTAATCGCTCTGGTCTGAACCTGTCCAGGAAACGTGGTTCAAGTCAAACCATCCATATGTATAAGCCTTGTGCCTTAGTTGGATATTTCAAGCACTTGTTGGATGCCATGATATCCCCTTTTTGCGTAAAAGTCACATAAAATGGAGGCAACGTCCCGACATGACCTTAGCTGTTGACTGGGACGTAAAACATCTATTCAAACAAGCGAACAAGAAAAGTACAATGTAATGTCATCTTGATTAATAGAGTTCTTGAATTTAATGGCAGCTTAAGGTTTAATGACAGCTTAAGTTTATGCAACAGAGCCCAGCCTCACTACAATGTAATGTCATCTTGATTAATAGACTTCTTGAATTTAATGGCAGCTTAAGGTTTAATGACAGCTTAAGTTTATGCAACAGGGCCCATCCTCACTACTTCATAATCTCATCTCACATGTCTATTATTTGCAGTGACCTAGAGCTAAGAGACCACATAGTGCTAGATCCTGTATGGTTGATTGATGCTCTCAAGCTGGTCATCACCTCTGACAGGTTTGCAGTCAGGATACCCAAACTGGCTGAAAAATGGATTGACTTCTACAAGACTGGAGTGATCTATAGATCAACCATAGGTTAGTAACTATTTCTACAAGACTGGAGTGATCTATAGATCAACCATAGGTATGTAACTATTTTAGCATTACATGTCATGAGTGATCTATAGATCAACAATAGGTATGTAACTATTTTACCATTACTGCAAGACTGGAGTGATCTATAGATCAACAATAGGTTAGTAACTACAAGACTGGAGTGATCTATAGATCAACCATAGGTTAGTAACTATTTTACCGTTACTACAAGACTGGAATGATCTATAGATCAACCATAGGTTATTTTTTTACTGTTTGCACCTTATGTTTTCATATTTTTAGTTGTTAAGGTAACTGAGTGGCCACCTTCTGGGAAAATAGCTGCTCATTCGGCTAACGATTTGTTTTCATAGTATAAGTACTTGATTATGTCTCCCCCCGACAGGGTCGGGAGACATATTATTTTTCCCCGTGCGTCTGTCCGTCCGTCCGTCCGTCCGTCCGTCCGTCTGTCTGTCTGTCCGTCACAAATCGTGTCCGCTCAATAACTTGAAAACCGTTAAAGATTTTTCAATGAAACTTGGTACACTTGTAAACCACGACGAGACGATGTGTCATGCACAAGAACCATAACTCTAGCTTGAGTATTTTTGGAGTTATTTCCCTTTGATTATTTTCGATACAATTTCGTGTCCGCTGTATAACTTGAAAACCGTTAAAGATTTTTCAATGAAACTTGGTACACTTGTAGACCACGACGAGATGATGTGTCATGCACAAGAACCATAACTCTGGCTTGAGTATTTTTGGAGTTATTTCCCTTTGATTATTTTCGATACAATTTCGTGTCCGCTGTATAACTTGAAAACCGTTAAAGATTTTTCAATGAAACTTGGTACACTTGTAGACCACGACGAGACGATGTGTCATGCACAAGAACCATAACTCTGGCTTGAGTATTTTTGGAGTTATTTCCCTTTGATTGTTTTTGATACCATTTCATGTCCGCTGTATAACTTGAAAACCCTTTAAGATTTTTCAATAAAACTTGGTACACTAATTGAGCATGATCAGACAATGTGTCATGCACAAGAATCATAACTCTGGCTTGAGTATTTTATGAGTTATTTCCCTTTGATTATTTTCCATACAATTTCGTGTCCGCTTTATAACTCGAAAATCGTAAGAGTTATTTCAATGAAACTTGGTACACTTATAAAGCACGATGAGATTATGTGTCGTGCTAAAGAACCATAACTCTTGCTTGCATATCTTTGGAGTAATTTCCCTTTGATTATTTTCCATATAATTTCGTGTCCACCCTATAACTTGAAAACTGTAAGAGAAATTTCAGTGAAACTTGGTACACTTATAAAGCATGATGAGACAATGTGTCATGCACAAGAATTATAACTCTACCTTTCATATCTTTGGAGTTATTTCCCTTTGATTATTTTTCCATACAATTTCATGTCCACTCTATAACTTGAAAACCATAAGAGATATTTAAATGAAACTTGGTACACTTATAAAGCACGATGAGATGATGTGTCATGCTAAAGAACCATAACTCTTGCTTGCATATCTTTGGAGTTATTTCCCTTTGATTATTTTTCATTCAATTTCGTGTCTGCTCTATAACTCAAAAACTATTAGAGATTTTTCAATGAAACATGGTACACTTATAAAGCATGATGCACAAGAATCATTACTCTTGCTTTCATATCTTTGGAGTTATTTCCCTTTGATTATTTTCCAAACACTTTCGTGCCCCCTCTATAACTTGAAAACCTTAAGAGATATTTCAATGAAACTTGGTACACTTATAAAACAGAATGACAGGATATGTGATGCACAAGAATTATAACTCTTGCTTGCATATTTTGGACATGCACGTAGAAAGGGGGGAGACATCAGTTTTCACATAGAAAACAAATTCTAGTTGTAATTTAGTTTTTTCCCACCTTGGCTTTCGGAGTGGGAATCTCTTTCTGATTGTGCCTGATCCTGATCATTGCCTACTTGTACCTTTTACACCCATTAACCACTTTTTCACCAGTGTAGTTGGCTTTATTACACAGATGAGGACAAAGGACTATAAAACAAATATGATGATGATGATGAATTGTGTTTTGGGTGTAATACTTTTATTTTTCTGTTTTGTTAGTTGGTATCTTTGAGGAGAGAACACAGGACCCTGCACTGTACGAGAACCACGAACATGTCCTCAGACTGATGGAGAAGTTTCTATTTATAGCAGCACCTGTACAGTTTCCAGGGGAGATAACTGAAACTAACAGTGCAGATGAAGAGGTAACTTATTATTGTGGTAATTCTGGGTCACCATGGAAGCTTCCGTCAGCTTGGGTATTGAATGAATTTTTGCCTGCTAGTTTTCAATTTTGTTAACGTTTTTAGTCAAGCAGTTTGGACACTAAGACTTTAATCACTTGGATAAGCCTCATTTTTAGAAACCTTCTTTGCTAAAGATAACAGCAGACAACATTTGTAGACTCATTTTCTTTTTACGGCCTGATTGTTTCATTTCTGGACTGTTTCAAATGCCAGGGTAGTTGAAATTCATTTGATTGGATGCCTTTTCACACTTCTTCACAGAGTTTTATTTTCTTTCAGGTTGACACATGTTATATAATGCCCTGTATGATCCACAAGGAAATCGACACACAGATGATCACAAATGTTGAAGGGTCCTGTAGATCATCGGTCCTGTGTTTGGTGGCTCTTAACCATTTCCTGCCTCCGGCTATATTTCAAAAGTTTCTCGCCGTGTGCATTAAGAAATGGCCTATTGTAGAACAGAATGGACAAAAGCTCATCTTTTGTGGAGTATGCAAATTCAATCTTGATTCATCAAAAAACTACAAACTGACGGTTTTCCAAGTTGGTTACGCTATCCATGCAAGAATTACGAGCTATTCAGAAGAGGACAATGTACCACACAGGGTCTGTGGTGTTGTGCTTCAATGCCTTGTGGATTGTCTGAGAAGTGTTCTAAGAGGAATGGGGTTTTCAGACAAATTTATGACTTGCTTCCAATGTCCTGGGTTCTCTCCCTTGAAAAATGGTGGTTATATTGACCTTGACCTTGCACAAAGTCAGGATAATGTCACATGTGACGACTGTGCTATATCACATAGTCTACGGACAGATAAGATACTCAAGTGCTGGATAGAAAAGGTAAATACTGTATTTACATATTATTCTTTTTTCAAATATTAGTGTGAGGTACTTATTCAGGGTTTATCAGCAGAATACTAGGGCCCTACCAGGGGTTTGCAGTTCTGGGGAGAAGGATCATGAGCGAAAGGCTCACATGCGAGCTTATAGGATAGGCAGCATCCAGCGTCCGTGATCCTTTCACAAAAAGAAGAATATTTCTGAAGCAAGTGGGCCGATTTTTGTCAAATTCAATGTGAACCATCATTTGATTGGGGGATTGACTGCATTAGGTTTTTGGAGCAGATTGTATCAAAATTGTGGTTTCCATGGCAACAGGTAGTTCCGGTAGACTTACAATGGGAAAAACTAATATAAAAAACTGAAACCAGAAGACCCAGAGCTTCAAAATTTGGTATGTAGCAATGTTTTGGTAGTCCCCATTAGAAATTGTGCCAGTCATAGGTCAAATTTGACCATGCACCAGGGGTCAATAGTCTCCATAGACTTACTATAGGAAAACGTTCAAACATCTGTAACTGGTGGGTTCATCGGCCAGACTAGCTCGGGGTTGGAATAACTACTGAGGTTGACATCTTGAAAACATTTATTCGTTCAGCTCAACAAATACAGGACCAAACGGGAACAAAATAAGAGAGAGAGACGGCCCTGAAATAAATTAAAACATATTCAAACATTCTACCATTAGCAGTATGAAATTTTCAGTTTTAACATTACGAAAACATGCCCATGTAATATACAGAGGTTTTTAAAGTTGTAAAAAATGAAAATTTTCAGTAGAAAAATCTCAATATTTTTCTTATTTTTGCTCAAAACATAGATTGTGGGTACACGTTAGAACCGCCTCGGTGAGGCGGTTCTAACGAGTACCCACAATCTATGTTTTGGAGCAAAAATAAGAAAAATAGGTATACCCCTGCAAACCCCAGTTTTGCTGTATAAAAGTGGGGTATAAGGGGGTAAATATTACACGGACATGTTTTCCTGATGATACACGTGGTAGAGTATAATTAATAATCACACAATTTACCATGTTGCGTACTCATTAGAACAAATGAGATTTACAATTAGTAAATCACTCTTACCAATCTACCACATGAATCTACAATGCATGAATAATTGTGTAAATCTTAGCATTGCAGAATTCAGCTTAATACATTTCAATTCAAATAAAAATAATCTATATCTGAGCTGAATCGCATGGTTAAAAATATTACATATAAGGCTATATACATTTGTATGCAATTTTATCATGCTATTGATGCATGAAACAAAAATGTTGACGCATAGTGCTCACTCATTAATACACTTGATGCATGCTTCACGTTTCATGTATTAATGCTTTGTTACACGAAATTAACGCATACATAAATGTCCGAATGCATGAAAAAATATGCCGTTCAAGCATAGTTCAATCTCGACATGAAACGTTCTAGTATATAAATATTGAAACATTATTTATAAAGTTAAAAATGTACAATCACATTATAGTTGCGCTTTAATGCTTTAATACCTAAAACAAAGCATTAAATATATTTCTCATGCTCACTCGATAATGCATGAGATACCTTCATGAACCATTAATTCTAGTTTGTGTCTTTACTAGCATTACTTTGGGCGCCGTTTTGATATAAAAATATGTAAAATGTAATTATCGCAATGCATACAAGCGCATCAATAATAAAATGTTGCGCATCGTAAATCTGTACGATCTACTGAGTTTTCTAGCAAACATAGAAACTCAGCACAAAAATGGTATCCACTGATAATATTTACAAGCAAAATAGAATGGGAATGAAATGATGAAAATACTCACAACTCTTTGAGACTTGGCCAATCACACAACTACTGCACACATTCTTCTGTGTTCAACCGTCCACCATTGTTACTGAAAACATGTTAGCATCATGCAGTGAAATCTTGTTATCATGTGCACTGGGTGATTTTAAAGTGAGCCGCTTTATAACTAATCATATATATGTTTTAAAAGTATTTATATATTTATCGGCATGTTAAGAAAAGCTTCGACTGTTCAAATGCATTTATCACCTAAACGTTGTACGGTTGTAATTACGACGTTTTTATTCATTTAATGGCTCAATGGCAAGCGCTGGTTTCAAACTACGAATTATTTCTGTTTATGAGGAAATTCATATTTCGTCGCTTAAATTGTAATTTGAATCAAATAATCATAAACACGCAATAGCAACAACAGTGTATAAAGCATACAAAATCAAATGAAAATATCAAATAAATACCTTCATTAAATCATCCATTGTCCCCCTCACAAACAAACCACAAAACCGCAACCAAACATCAAACTTTCAACAAATCGTCATTCTGTCATTTTTCTTGCCAACGTAATAATTGACAGATTTCAACACCTTTTATTCATGCAAACTGCACGAGCTGATAAACGAACCAATCAGAACCTGGGATCTATTGGAAGTCAATCCAATCAGAAACATCGAAACAAATCACGAATGTCCCGTGGCAAATACAGCACGAGAATTTCATTCTCGCTATCAAGAGCAGACACTTGAGAAAACCTCTCTATGACACTATCAATAATGAATGTAAAAACTCTTTTCTGATTCTATTTTCAGATAAGTTATTTTTGATAATAGTTAAAAATACAAATATTATATGTACAAACACCTAATCTGCAATTTTAATCCTGAAATGATGTTCCAGGTAATCAACATCGATTCCATTATAAATGACATTTACATATGCCACGGCCCAACATGACAACTACTCAGAGCACGATAATTGCGCTCCACAATCAGGTTGAACCGAGTACTAAACAAGTATCAGCTTTCATCAAATGCTAAAATATTGAAAAATACAAATAAATAAAATAACATCAAAACCACCAAGGTTACACCCTCCCCCTGTCACAGAAAATGACTCCTGTCATTTTGTTCAACCATCATCCTATAAAGTCTCAGATATTCCCTTGACTACAGCACTAATTATATTTGGATCCAATTTTGAACAAACACCAGAACTTAAGATCGATTGTACCATTAAACTCTGCTTCTGCACGGACATGCAATAATCACCCGATTCCTGCCATAAAGGTTTCTTCCTTGGTCTAGCTGAACGTCTAAGACCAGATTCTATTTCAGGTTCACTTTTCTTTTTATTTCCATTTGCATTCATTTCTGACACTTCAGACTTAACTGTATTAGAAAGAGAACCATTATCCTCTTTTTCAACCTCTATTTTCGTACCCTCATTTGAATTTGTATCATCAATGGGTACCTCTTCTTTATGATCTGACAATTGAGCGTCCTCAAATGTCATCGGATCATGATGATCTGGATCCAGAACGTCTTCTTCGTCCATCAAATCATCCATTTCTGCAATTTGTGAACCTGTACTACTTTCTGTACGACTTTTCTCTGCAGATTGTTCTGAAGCATCTTTTTCTGCATCATCCGTATCATCTACATCATCATTTCTTGAAGTTATCTGTATGACAACTAACTCATCATCATCTGACTCTACATTATTATTATCTGGTACTATATCCACCTCTTTTTCTGTTCTAGGAATATCTTTACTGCGAGTAACATCTGTTACCTTTGTCTCTGACTTTGAAACTAAATGTTCTGTTGTAACATTAGTTTGTTCATCATTGTGTTTGCTCTCTTTTTCATTGACCTGAACATTTTCTGTCTTACTTTGAAGACTATTTCCTAGATGCAATAGATGATTTCTATGAAGAAGTAAAAACTTCTCTCCGTCTGAACCATTCTCCCTTCTAACTTTATAAATGGGTATTTCTATATTTGGCTGTTCAATAACAATAAATACATCTTCTGACCATTTGTCAGCGATTTTGTGTTTGCCATCAAAAGCCAATACCTTCACTAAAACCCTATCACCTAGTTCAAGCTTTGCAGCTCTTGCTTTCAAGTCATAGTAAGCCTTTTGTTTTTCTCTAGCTTTGTTTGCATTCCTGTTTACTACTTCAAAGGATTCTTTTATCCTGTTCTGCAAATCTGTCACATATTCTGAGTATGACTGACTATTTGGAACCTCTTTGTCCAAACCAAAAGCTACATCAATTGGCAACTTAGGTTCCCTACCAAAAAGTAGTAAGTATGGAGAAAAACCTGTGCTTTCATGTTTGATACAATTATAAGCATGAACTAGTGGTGCAACATACTTTTTCCAGTCCTTTTTCTGCTCAACTTCCAAAGTACCTAGCATTGAAATAAGTGTTCTATTGAACCTTTCCGTCATTCCATTACCAGCAGCATGGTAAGGAGTTGTCCTACTCTTTTCAATGCCCATTATTTTGCATAGTTCTTGAATGATAGAACTCTCAAAGTTCGCCCCTTGGTCTGAATGCAATCTAGCCATTACACCATACCTAACAATGAACTCATTGTACAAGACATCTGCTGTAGTTTTGGCCGTTTGGTTCTTAGTTGGAATTGCTACAGCAAATCTCGTGAAATGGTCCGTAATGACCAGAATATTTGATATGTTCCCCTTTGAAGGCTCGAGTGTCAAGTAATCTAAACAAACGAGTTCCAAAGGATATGTTGTGGTGATATTAACTAAAGGAGCTCTAACATTTGTTTTTGACTTTCGTCTAATGCATCTTTCACAGTTTGCTATCCAGCTTTCTGTGTCTGAAAACATTCCAGGCCAGAAAAACCTCTCTCGTAACAAAGACATTGTTCTATCCTTACATGGATGTCCCATATCATTGTGTAACCCTGTCAAAACTGATTCTACAAATGAAGATGGCAACACAAGTTGTGTTCTCCTCTGACTATCTATCACTACTTCTCTGTACAACATTCCTCTTATCAACTTTAGGCTATTAAATTGTTTGAACATTGTCAAATCAGCTCTTGTGCGTATGTCACTTTTATTTGGCATCTTTCTATCACGCAACAACCTAACCCAGTATCCTAAACAAGGATCGTTTATTTGTTGCTTTCGTATTTCTCTCTGATCTACCTGTGCCATAGGTTGACTAGGAAATTCCGTAGCCTCCAATATATCTACTGACATAACAGAAGTATCAAATGGAGTACCAAATATAGAGCCACACATTATTTTCACTGAACAGTCATCTATTTCTTGCCTCTCTGCTAACCCTGGATATCTACTTAAAATATCAGCATCAATGTTTGTTCTACCAGGCCGGTAAATAATGCTAAAGTCATAATTTGCTAAAGCAGACAACCACCTGTGTCCTGTTGCATCCAACTTCGCTCTTTCAAAGCATCCAACTTCGCTTTTGAAAGAGCATATGTTAATGGGTTATTATCAGTATAAACTGTGAACTTTGTCCCATACAAATAGTCATTAAACTTTTCAGTTACTGCCCATTTCAGAGCAAGAAACTCTAATTTAGAAGCAGGATAGTTCTTCTCTGATCTCTTCAATCCTCTACTTGCATAGCTAATTACTCTTTGTTTACCACCCTGATTCTGATATAATACTGCACCTAAACCTTTTTGACTAGCATCAGTGTGAACTTCAAAAGGTAACTGACAATCTGCATAACCAAGAATTGGAGGTGTTGACAAAGCCTGTTTTAACGCATCAAATGCATTTTGTTCTTCATCACCCCACTGGAATGGTTTACATCGATTACCTTTTTTGACCTTTTTGTTGGATGTGCTAGGATGCAGATCAGTCAAAGGCTTGGCTATCTTTGAAAAATCCTTTACAAATCGTCTATAGTACCCAGCAAATGACGTAAACTGGCGTACTTCCTCAGCATTCTTAGGCCTAGGCCAACTAACAACCTTTTCAATTTTCTCCGGATCAGCTTCTACACCATGCTCTGAACAAATATGACCAACATATTTCACTTTCCTTTGCATGAACTTACATTTTTTAGGATTTAACTTTAAGTTACATTCCCTTAACCTAGTTAAAACCTTATCCAGCCTATCCAGGTGCTCCTCTAAAGTACTTGAAAATATAATCAAGTCATCTAAATATATGGCACATATCTTCATATTATAATCACCTAGACACATTTCCATGAGCCGTTGGTACGTTGCAGGAGCGTTACTTAAACCGAATGGTAAGCGGTTAAACTCCCAAAAGCCTAATGGACCAACAGTAAATGCTGTTCGGCTCTTATGTTCATCAAGAACTTCTATTTGGTGATAATCGGACTTCATATCTAAAACTGTAAAGTACTTGCTACCAGACAGTGTTTCCAAAATTTCTTCAATTCTTGGTAAAGCATATGAGTCCTTGATTGTCCTTTTATTCAATTGTCTATAGTCAACACACATTCTTAAACTACCATCGTGTTTTCTAACTAAGACAACATTTGATGCCCACGGGGAATGTGAAGGCCGTATAACACCAGTAGCAGCCAACTGCTCTAAGTGAGACCGTATCTCATCTATCATAGCAGGAGGAATTCTCCTATGTCTTTGCTTAAATGGGATATCGTCAGTAAGATTGATGTGATGTTTCACAAACGAACAATGACCTATGTCAGTATCACCTGTAGAAAATATACCTTCATGCTCAAGCAGAAGTGACTTAACCTTGTGAATCTCTTCTTCAGATAAACCTAAAGTCTCAATCGAAACTTTGTCCAACACTGATTGTGGTTTTTCTGAAGAGTCTGTGATACTATAAGACATATCAACTTGAACAGGCTGTAATGCACAAAGCACAGTTTTAGGTGCAATGGTAAACGTTGATGTAGTTACATTGCTAATCTGAACATCAATGATACCATTTTTGCAATATTCATAATGAACAACTGATGGTGTGATATCAAAGTCACATGGGACCACAGAATCTTCTGTTTGAATCAACATAGCTGCTGTTGGTCTATGATCCAACTCTCTACAAGTCATTCCCTTAACTGTTACTGTTCTATTTGCTGGTATTGTAATGCAAGCAGACTCTGCACATCGGACCAGAGCTATATTATTTTTGTGACGTTTCAATTCCCTTTTTCTTACAGTGATACATCTGAAAGCTAGATACCACGGTGTAAATAGCGCAGCATTTTGAAGGAAATTATCACCTACTGTTTCCCTACAATTTGTAAGAAATTCTTCAAGTACATTTGTACCAAGTAAAATTGGCAAATCTGTATTAGTACTTGTATCAGGAACTACCAACAAGATAGAACTCTGAATGTGTTCCGTTGGAACACCAACTGGTTTGACATCTACTTGTATGTGAGTCAATATATTTTTTCGTAACCAAATCCTGTCCGGGTACGTTTTTTCTGAAAACCGTTTACTTCTGGTAAATGTTTTATGCTTGGAATGTGGTGTGAATCGAGGTGAGTATGGGTCATCCAAAACAAAATCGTTAAAGTGCTAGCAAATATAAAAAGTTGTTACTCAAAGTGTCTAAAATGGCATATTTTCGCTGTCTGCAAAATGATTTTTTTTTATATCTGTCTCCGATTCAATGATTTTTTGCTAAGGTGGTTGTTCTAAATACTACTCCATCTTTATTCAATCATTCATGCACGACATAATACATTTTGATAGCAAGTATCCATGGTTTTAATACTAGATTTACGTGTTCAAACTTTGTACCTAGCATTTTGTCCCTGATGTAACAATTTATCTAAAAATACCAAGTACAAGGTGACTCCCCTTGGTAAAGGTGGAACATCTATCTGCAGTTTGAAGAGCTACATTGAAATTAAATATGGCTGACTGCCATGATGACACATCTATAGAGTAGATCTGAAAAAATAATAATTACAATTTTCAGGTGAGTGAGTATATTTGTAATAGTTCCCTGATGTAACAGCCTCTACTGGTTATTTGTTTCAAGCGACAATATGTAGGTTCTATTCATAAAATGTGTTTAGTGGTTGTGTAAACATTTCACCATAACAATGAACACACAAGTATATTGGAAGCAATTTACAGGTGATTTATCTAAAATATGTCCCTGATGTAACGGTCCGTGATGTAACGGTGAAAAGTGTTACATCAGGGACAGAAATCGTTACATCAGGGACAATATTTCGAGGAAAGGATATTTATTTCTTATATGCTTTGATTTTATGAGTTTCATTGTATAACACAGAGCAACACAGCAATTCCAATACAGCCAGAGAGTCTGCAGACTTTATAAAGGGTCACTGATGAGGATTCAGTACCCAAAATTGCGCAATACGGCCAATTCTACCTGCATTTGAACGTTTTTGCTACTTCCAAATATCAAACTTTTATAGTTTATACAATTTCAACAAATAGATGTCAAATATGTCTGTTTATCAAACACACGTTACATCAAGTAATATATAGGGTAATTTGTGGGAATATGGACCGCTTAAGCACAAAACGAATCAGTTCAACCACGGGCTATTAACGTTATTATTGTATATCGTGTCTATTTTTAGGCAGGCATCTGTAAACCATTTTAATATAAATTTTACATCATTTTGTATGCTAGTTTTTAGTTGCGTATTACGATAAACACACCCACTGGGTGGTCCAAATTACCCCAAACATTTGAGGTAATATGGACCACTCTACTGGGGTAATACGGACCACAACTTTAAAATGCTGACGGTGTCAACATATAAATTCGGAAAACAAAATGTAAACTTCTATTTAAAAGTCTATTTAGCATAAAATAAACATAGATGTTCACGAAACAAATTCACTGGAAAAATATTTCGCATCAAAAATCAAAACACCTTGACAAACTTACAAAACGGACATTCGCAAAAATGTCACAGATTTCAAAATATGTACACTTTGCTTATAAACTTCACTTGTAAAACAATCTATTTTCAAAGATAGCTTAAAACATATCACGCAAGTGCAAAAGTTAAAATTCTAAAGACATGTGGTATCAAATGTTCAGTGTATCACTTTCAGAAAGAGTTTGAGACAAAATTCTTAGATGGTCCATATTACCCAAAAAGGAAAATTTACATTGCCATGATTGGGAAATTGATGGTCCAATTATTACCCCAGACACGACGGTTATGTCAATGGAGAAATTTTCCAAAACTGAAAAATAGCTCATGCAAATAACCATTTGCATCATCTTCTGAAAATGGTGTATTAGGTTAATTTTACGTGAAACTTGGTTCTATATAAATATCATTAATCTTTTTATTGGCTCTTCAGTGTAAACTAAAACATTTTAAGGGCACGATTTTCACAGGCTGTTTAATTGGGGTTCATTAATTTAACCTGTCCGAAAACACCAGCTTGGGTATGAATGTAAAAATGATTTCGATAATTTAGGATGGATAGCCAGGGAATAACAAAATGTTATTACTTTTTGTCAAACATGAGTCTTGAGTAAAATATTAGAAGAAAACACAGGGTGGCCCATATTCCCCAATTGTCTATATTACCCCAAATTACCTTGTTATTACATTAAGGAAATAATTGAACATTCATCAAAAAGCTGATTTTTCTAGTAAAAAAAACAAGAGAACAAAGTATACGTTAAGCCAGTAAAAAAGAAACTTTCAGCATAATGACATGTACATTTATGCCTTTGTCTTTTCGGTTCAAACTGTCTGCAAATTTCAACATTGTCTTTGTAGCCAACAAACCGCACTTCCTTTGTCCAAAATATGGAATGATTCAGTTTTATTTGGGTTTCGGAAGATTCTCAAAATCAGCGGTATTTTTTCGCATTTGAACATTTGAAAACTAATTTAGCTCATTTAAAAAAATGAAGCATGGATGTGTGCATACAAAATTCATTACCACTGAACTTGGTCACGTTTTAAAGCTGATACATTGCCATTTCATCATATGGTAAGAAATACAAGATATTTAATTTGCATATTCATGAATTTTAATGAAAATATTAAAAAAATGACAGAAAAATCATGAAAAGTCAACAAATAAACTAATTTGAGGTCGAAACTATAACTGTGGCACTTTGTAATTTAAAGAGTAATAGCATAGGACAAATGTATTGATTTCATGTGCCTAAATTAAAATTATCTCATTTGCATATTCATGAATATTAATAAAATATAGAAAATTAAAGAAAAACGGAGATTAACTAAAGCCATTGCAAGTTTTGGATGGGTTATAAGATCTATCTTGTATCCCTGAAACCAATTTTCATGGCTGCCAGTGTGGTCAGAGGGACCATCTTAATGCCATAAAATATTGTCCTCAACAATGAACACATTTGCATGATGTAAAAAAAATATATAGTTTCCACATCTACCCCTTGTGTGATCCTAAAGAACAGGGTGTACTCGTAAAAGTATTCTATACAAATAATAGCATGCTCTAGAATATTATAATTGGTCTGATAATGATGCATGGACTTAGCAATTTAACCTTAATACCTATTATTCAAATCATTAATTTCGCTTATTCATGAAAAAAATAAAACACACAAGAAATCGGAGAAAAATCTTAGATGAAATAGGGGTATACGTACAAAATCAAACACTAAAAGCAGAGCTGTTACAAACCCAGGATGCTAAAAGAACTATCAAATAAAGACTATGGCTATGTACTCTGACTCTTATGTCTCATATATAAGCATGATCTTATTTTCAATTCCATGAATTTTAATGGAAACTTCATAAATAGGAATGAAAAAGTGAAAAATTAAACCGGCAAACATAAAAATGATGCTTTTCTCAGCAAGCAAAAGCCCTAACATGCTAAAAATGGCATTAAATGGTTGCTAGGGCAATATTATACCATCCTGTACTACAATATGTTAAGCCTAGGTTACATTTGCCCTACGATTAACTTGCGATGATCGTACGATGCCATTTTTTGCATTTTCGTGCGGTCTCCGCAGGGTGACCCTACGATGCCCCTACGATTCTACGGCTTCCTACGGCTTCCTACGACTTCCTACGGCTTCCTACGATCTCCGTAGCCTCTACGATTTTGTAGTAGTCTGCACTTTTACAAATTTTAAAAATCGTAAGACCGTAGCCCGTAGACACGTCGTAGGTAGCATCATCGTACGGGCACCTTACGGAAACCCTGCGATAATCGTGCGGTCAACGCACGGTTTTATTATAATTTGGGGACTAAAATAATAAGATAATCGTAGACCTTTAGGGTGATCGTGCGGCATCCGTACGGTTATATCACAAGTTTATTAAAATCGTACGGACACCTAACATCGTACGGCTATCGTAGGAAGACCGCAAGAAATCGTAAGGGCTCCTAACGGCCATCGCACGGGTTCCGTACGATTTCAACTTAAAGTGTGCGGAGACCCTTTGATTTCCCTACGATCTCCAAACAGTTCCGACTCAGGACATCGAAGAAAGCTAGAACAAGAAATCGAACGATGCCCGTATTAATTGTAAACACCTACGTCGTAGCCCATGATCACATTCGATTTTTAAAAAATCGTAGGGAAATCGCTGACCGAAAAATCGTACAATGATCGGGGCAAATGTAACCTACTAGGCATGGCCCCTTGCGGCCTCCCTACGATCACTGTACGATTTTTGTTCCCAAATTATCATAAAAAAATCGTGCGGTGACCGCTCGATTATCGTAGGGTATCCGTACGGTGCCCGTATGATGCCCTACGACGTGTCTACGGTCTACGGTCTTACGATTTTAAAATTTGTAATAGTGCAGACTATTACAAGATCGTAGAGGCTACGGAGATCGTAGGAAGTCGTAGAATCGTAGGGACATCGTAAGGTCACCCTGAGGAGACCGCACGAAAATGCAAAAAATGGCATCGTACGATCATCGCAAGCTAATCGTAGGCCAAATGTAACCAAGGCATCAGTCAGAAGTCCAAGGGACTCCGTACGATATCCACTAACAGTCTGCGGAGACCCTACGACTACCGTGCGGCCTCCTTGCGTTTTGTATCAAAACGTATAGGGACTCCGTACGGACAACGCACGGGATCCGTACGATATCTACGTACTATCTGCAGAGACATACGACTGCCGTACGATCGCCTTGCGTTTTTGTATGAGAACGTCGACAAATGGCAGATCAAAAAATCGCACGATGACCGTATGAATTGTTAACACATACGTCGTAGCCCACGATCTCCTACGATGTCTAAAAATCGTAGAGAAAATCGCAGACCAAAAAATCGTACGATGATCGGGGCAAATGTAACCTAGGCTTAAGTCATTCAATTTTTTATTTCATGAATATTAACAAAACCTTTTGAATTTAGAGGAAAGTTACGGAAATATTAAGGCAGTTTACATAGAAAATCACATGAATTTTGGCTACTGATAGACCTAGAGTGCTATAGGACAATATTCTATAACCATATTACCTGTTATATAAATAAATAGTGACTTTTGTTATATGGGCATTAATGAGATCACTAAGAATAAGAGAAAAAATAACGAAAAATGAAGTGATATACCAACACAGTTGCATATATCTCAGCTGCCAATTGCCGTATGTGCTGCAATGGTACCAATAGAATGCTAGGGTGATGCAATTATGTCATGCAGTCTGATCACACTTTTTTTAATTTTTGAGAGTACTGAATAAAATGTATGAAAAGTGTAATATTAACAGAAAATTAAAGCTTGTGCTCTAATAAATTTAATTGAATCTTGGTTGCCTGCAAGTGTACCCTTGTTTATCTGAATACATGATAATACAATATTGTCCTAGCTATTATTGATGTCATTTTGAGATCTCTACAGCCATTGGTAGTCGAAATATATTCAATTTTGTTGGTGTACCCCTTCATTTTTCGTTGATATTTCCCTTATTTATATAAATCTCATTAATATCATTCTAATAGAAGAAGCTGGTGATTTAAATATCGGATTATATAGTTATAGAACATTGTCCTAGCAATTATTTGATACCAAGTATAGCTCTCTAGGTCAGTCTGTAGCCAAGATACATGTGATTTCTATGTATACCACCTTATTTTTTCCGTAATTTCCATCTAAATTCGAAAGGTTTTATTAATATGCATAATACAAAAAATCAATTGACTTATATATTGTAGTACAGGATGGTATACTAATGTCCTGGCAATCAATTCATGCCATTTTCAACGTGTAAGGGCTTTTAGTTGCCGAGATACACACCATTTTTTAGGTTTGCCGGTTAAATTTTTTCCATTTTTTCATTCAAATTTATGAAATTTTCATGAAAATTCATGAAACTGAAAAAATAAGATCATTCTTATATGAGACTTTAGGGTCATAGAACACTGCCATAGCATTCATTTTATACTTCTTTCAGCATCCTAGGTTTGTGAACAGCTATGGTTTAAGTGACTTTGTATGTATACCCCCATTTTTCTCTGATTTCTTGTGTGTTTCATTCATTTTCATGAATAAGCAATATCAATGATTTGAAAAATAGGTATTACGGTTAAATTGATCAGTCCATGCATCACAAACAAACCCATTGTAGTATTTTAGAGCACGCTTTTGTTCGTATATGAATATTTTGTGAGTACACCCTATTCTTTAGAATCACAGTAGGGGTGGATGCGGAAACTATATAATTTTACATCATGAAAATGTGTCCATCGTTGAGGACGATATTTTATGGCATTTAGATGGTCCTTCTGAACACACTGGCAGTCATGAACATTGGTGTCAGGGATGCAAGGTAGATCTTGTAACCCATCCAAAACCTTGAAATTGCTAGAGTTTATCCCTCGTTTTTCCTCGATTTTCGACATTTTCTATTAATATTCATGAATATGCAAATAAGATAATTGTCATTTTGGCCCATGACATCAATAGATTTGTCATATGGTATTATTGGTTCAATAACAAAGTGTCACAATGATAGTTTCGACCTCAAATTTAGTTTATTTATTGATTTTTAACGATTTTCTGTCATTTTTTACTGTTTTCATTAAAATTCATGAATATGCAAATTAGATATCTTTTAAGGGTCACCGAATAGTGTTCTACATGGGGGAGAGATCCATAAACTTATTTATTAATGTCACTTTCCTATTTGAGATGTTTGAATTTTTAACAACTAACCCCTTGAAATGGTTGCAAAAATATATATTGACTCATGTAACCAAAGTATGGCATATGTTCGCCATTTGCGCATTCCAGTCTAACAAAGTTGTCGAGTGGCAAAATTTCCAAATGACTCAAATTATTCTCATAAAAGCTTTTACTACACGTGCTGACACAACTTCCGGTGTCCAACAATGCTTTCGTTTCAATTCCATTTATAAAAACAATCGACTCATTGCTCGTGCCAACAACTTCAGAAACTTTGGGGCATTTTCTAAATGAACCACCTAAAGACCACCCCTGTCTATAGGCTTCTTCTAGTTTAAATGTTTCCTACTATGGTCAAATCTAGTCACTGGGCAACGCCATTGATAGTGACCGTATTGTTTGCAGTTAAAACATAACGGGCCTCTATTGAAGTAATCTCCCTCTGCACCCTGATATCCTTGACCTACATTCTGATTCTGACCTACATTCTGATTTTGACCTACATTTTGACCTTGCTGACCCATACTTTGTGCTTGGGCTACATTGAAAGTCTGTTGATCTGTTGTAAAATTCTGATTCTGATTTAAACCTTGAAATTGATTTGCATTTTGATTGTGAAAAGCAGCAGTATTGTCAAACTGGCCGTATGCTTGATAAACATGACTTTGTGGTGTAAATTGCTGCCTGTAACCCTGATTCGGCTGATTTTGTCTATTATAATAAGGCTTTTGATATCTAGGACCATTGAAATTTCTTTGATTGTCATTTTGATAACGAGGCTGGTTGTCATTTTGATAACGAGGCTTAGGGTAGTTGTTATAATTGCCCTTTTGGCCACCCTGTTTGTTCCCACTCTTATAATTTTGTTGACCTGTTGACTCTTGTTTATTTATTTTCCTTTCTAAGTCCTTAACAGTACTATCAAGTGACTGTAACATTGATTTTATTTCTTTCATTTCAGACTTCTCATCTTTATTCTCAACTACAGACTTGATGCTTGTTTTGATGCTGTTACCAGATTCAGACTTACTATGATCTTGTTCAATTTTTCTGAGTTCAACACGCAACTCATCAAAGTCTTTACACTGCTCAAATTTGTAACCCGAAATGTCCTTAAGTGAAGGTTTTAATCCTTGCCAGAACATGTGTCTGAGCATATCATCGCTATCTGTAGGCTTAATCATATTCTTTTCTACAGCAATGGATAAAATATCCTCAAGTCTACTTGACCACTTCGAAACATCCTCACTCTCTTCTTGCCTTGCACTATAAAACTTTGCTAAGACATTTTCCTTAGTATCTACTGCCCCATACACACTTTCAAATTTCTCTAATATATGAGGTATCGTTGCCCCAATACCTAAACGTCTGAGTAGGTTACTGGCTTCACCTCTCAATGACTTTCTGATAGCTTGTGCTAAAACTTCCGGTTTATACTGCTTTTCTAAAAGCAAACTTTTCACCTCAAACATCCATTGAGGAAAACTAACCTCCCCTTTTACATTATCTCCATAAAATAATGAAATTCTTGGGAAATTATTTGACAAGCTTACAGTTGCTGTAGGATCTGCTTTAGCAGAAGGCTCAACTTTCACTTTACCAAAATCTTTCAACCATGATTCAAGATCTTCTTTTGTATCGAACTTTGGCTTAACAGCAAGTTCCTTAAATGTCTCAATCAACTTCTTCTCTTCCTCCTCAGTAAATGTTGCCATTTTGTCTCAACTCAAAATATTTTCATAAATTATATGATAAAGATATAAAATATGAACAAAGTATAAACACTAGTATTGTGTTGCTTCTGCAAACGCACTATTGCTAACCAAGTTAATGCCCTTATAAGTTACTAGTAATATGCTGCCTCATATAACAAATAAACATGCTATAATTTTCTTTAGTGAACTTCAGTCGCAAATGAGTTCCACTGTAAAAAGGTACAAGTAGGCAAAGATCAGGAAAAGGCGCAATCAGAAAAAGATTCCCACTCCAAAAACCGAGGTGGGAAAAAACCAAAGTAACAATCAGGTACTTATACCATGAAACATATCGTAAGCCGAATGAGCAGCTATTTTCCCAATAGGTGGCCACTCAGTTACCTTAACTTAACTAAAAATATGAAAACATACATAAGGCGCCAACAGCACAAAAAATTTTATACACCAAAACATAAAACAAAAAGAACCACCACAGAAGTATCGACTTGGAACGATCAGTAACACAAAGTTACTGGCGGGCTTAAACCGGTTTTACATGGCCATAACCTCACCCTCAGCTTCCGCAGTGGTTCATAACATTTAGTTAGTTATTCGGTCCTCGTGGTGAATCTCTAACTAGTCAATGAATCATCAAGAACAAACAAATAAATCACGATAAACATCCTGATGAATCAAAAACCAGGACTCACAGACTGAGTAAGCTGCCCGACGATGGAGATCCCTGGGCGCCGAATAACCTACTAACTCCGGAGCAAAAGAAAGACACCAGTTGGACCCCGGTGGGCCAAGCAACAGACAAGAAGCTCCGGCCCCAACCAACTAAAATGAATAGCTTTATGTCGGGGCCATCATAGAGTCTGACGCCCGACCCACCGGCGTGCAATTAAAGAAGGCAGCATAGTTATCAACCATGATTGGGTTAAAAACTAAGCATGCAGACTGTCGCATAACATTCAAGTTATAACCTATACGTCTGTAACGTGTTATGATTTTTCTGAACTGAAAAGAAAAATCATTAATTCCTTTAAGTTTCTTAAATTTGTAAACCAAGTCACCATAAAATTCAGGTTCCGAAAGGCCCTCACTTTAAAGCGTCTTTAACCCAACATTATATTTGGAAATCAATTCATAGTGTCTACGATAAAATTTAGAAAATGTTTTTCGAAGTTTATGATACCGATAGCCCTGTTGGAGAAGTTTTGCCGTTAAACATTTATTTCGAGCGTTGAAGTCTGTAACATGATTGCAGACTCTAGCAAACCTAATAAGTTGCGAAATGTATACACCATAAGAAGCACGACGAGGAACGTCACCATCCAAAAAAGGAAAATTTACTATATCAAAATCAAAGACATCGCGCTTATCATAAATTTTAGAAGAAACAAATCCATTTGCAACAGAAAGATGTAGATCTAAAAAGGGGGCTTCAGTATCTGAGATATTGGCTTTGTTCAACTGAAGTTCAGGTGGATAAATTTGATTGACCATACCTTCAAAATAAGGGTTGTCAATGTTCAAAAGGTCATCGAGGTACCTAGATGTGGAATTAAAAGCCTCGATAACATCAGCTTGATTATCATGGTTAAGAGAATCCATGAAATCTCTTTCGTAGCAGTATAAAAATAAATCAGCTACGAGAGGTGCGCAATTTGTACCCATCGGAATTCCAACAATTTGTCTGTATAATTTAGTCCCAAATCTAATATAAATATTATCAAGGAGATAGGATAAGGCGTCGCATACATTCTGACATGACCAAAGTGTATACCGACTTTGGTCAGAGGAAGTGAAAAAAGCCTTTCTGTCATTACATGCCAAATAAAGTGAACCATAGTTTTTTAATGCCCTTTTGAAGGTCCACTCTATCAAATCCAGAAGTTTTTCTTTAATTAGATTATGTGGTAATGTTGTATACAGAGTAGAAAAATCATATGTGGACAAGCTTGTCGCACGGAACCCTCTACACTTCAATTTACTGAGCACCTCACCAGAATTTTTAATTGACCAAAACCAATTTTTATTTGAAGTTTCATACACTGTCTCACAGTATCTTATAACATGAGATTTGATAGCAGTAAGACAGGAAGTTAATAATTTAGAAAGTAGATATTGAATTCTTAAATTTGAAATTTATCAACTCCAGACAAAACAATGTCAAAGTATATGCTGCAGCGTGAATATTGATTCAGAAAAATTATGGCATACCATATGTAATGTATAGACAAGTAATTTCCCTGGTCTCATCAAACTGCAGATAACCAAGACATAAAATTTGAAATTAAATTAAGTAAATTCAGAGTTAAACTTGTAATGCAACAATGAGCTTGAATATTAAACAAGTAATTGTAGACTAAGATCACAAAACTTTAATCATGGTACCATATAATAATTGCATTGCTCAACTGTAAAGCAAGTCAAGATATTCTTCAATAACTATCAAAGTGATTCAGAACTATACAAACACCTGTATGCTAAATCTACTTGAGCTTCAATGACAGTTATGTATACGACATTAGCTGTGAATGCTTCAACTGATATCAATAAATACTATACTATGATCCGAAACCATACCACTAACTACAGAACAGCATATTAAGATATCTGAATACCTACAGTAATGCTAATTATCTATGATAAACGACATTGACTTCACAGTATAGACAACGTTCAACTATAGATCAAAATTGAAATTCCGAAACACAAACACCAAATAACTTGTACCAAATCAAAGAATTGTCAAAACAAAGAATGATTCAAAAACACACAAAATAATTTTCAAACAAATTCAGAAATCCAGTAAACAAAATCAACCAAGACCAATGATAAATTGTGATCCTGAACTATTCAACTTAGTATAAATATCAAACAAATTGACTAGGAAAGCACACTGACTATTTATCGAAGTGATTCGGAACTGGTACAATGAGTGTAGTCATCAAACAAAGTGATTCAGAACTGCTACAATGACTGTAATCATCAAAGTGATTCGGAACTAGTATATTGACTGTAATTATCAAACAAAGCGATTCGGAACTGCTACAGTGACTGTAGTTTATATATTATAGTTCTATATCAGGCTTCTTACTAGTTGTACAGTGAATGTAAATAACTGGCTTTTATCTAATAAATGAATGACCGCGATAGCTATAACCAGAAAGTCAGTAAGACTGAAATCAAATTTAGCGGCTTACGCAAATTTCGCTATTTTGACATCCTGCAAAATGTATACTAGTATCTGAGCATGTTGTAATGAGCAGACAGTGCATTGCTGAAAACATAAAATCCCATCACCATTTTAAAACATGCAGCATGCATAGTGAAAAGCTGCTCTCATCCAAAACACACACTTAATAATGGAGATGTTTAAAATCATATTGCCAGCTGTATCATTCTTAATACGGACAACAATATCTTGCGAACACAAAGGCACAATACAATACGAAAACTATATCATTCTGGCAATCTTAAAAATTCCTAAAATAAATGATAAATGTAGCTCACCGATCGATGATGATGAAATTACCAGTGGATCCACGAAAACACAAATACTTCTAAAAGTCACAGATTATCACAATAAAAAGTCATTTTTGATTTGTTGGACTTCTCGCATACGTCATCATCCAGTCGTCATGTTACGTAATTACGTCATAGCTCCACACCATAGATGTAGAAAATACCACCACGTTGGTCGCCACATGTAACTGGTGGGTTCATCGGCCAGACTAGCTCGGGGTTGGAATAACTACTGAGGTTGACATCTTGAAAACATTTATTCGTTCAGCTCAACAAATACAGGACCAAACGGGAACAAAATAAGAGAGAGAGACGGCCCTGAAATAAATTAAAACATATTCAAACATTCTACCATTAGCAGTATGAAATTTTCAGTTTTAATACACGTGGTAGAGTATAATTAATAATCACACAATTTACCATGTTGCGTACTCATTAGAACAAATGAGATTTACAATTAGTAAATCACTCTTACCAATCTACCACATGAATCTACAATGCATGAATAATTGTGTAAATCTTAGCATTGCAGAATTCAGCTTAATACATTTCAATTCAAATAAAAATAATCTATATCTGAGCTGAATCGCATGGTTAAAAATATTACATATAAGGCTATATACATTTGTATGCAATTTTATCATGCTATTGATGCATGAAACAAAAATGTTGACGCATAGTGCTCACTCATTAATACACTTGATGCATGCTTCACGTTTCATGTATTAATGCTTTGTTACACGAAATTAACGCAAACATAAATGTCCGAATGCATGAAAAAATATGCCGTTCAAGCATAGTTCAATCTCGACATGAAACGTTCTAGTATATAAATATTGAAACATTATTTATAAAGTTAAAAATGTACAATCACATTATAGTTGCGCTTTAATGCTTTAATACCTAAACCAAAGCATTAAATATATTTCTCATGCTCACTCGATAATGCATGAGATACCTTCATGAACCATTAATTCTAGTTTGTGTCTTTACTAGCATTACTTTGGGCGCCGTTTTGATATAAAAATATGTAAAATGTAATTATCGCAATGCATACAAGCGCATCAATAATAAAATGTTGCGCATCGTAAATCTGTACGATCTACTGAGTTTTCTAGCAAACATAGAAACTCAGCACAAAAATGGTATCCACTGATAATATTTACAAGCAAAATAGAATGGGAATGAAATGATGAAAATACTCACAACTCTTTGAGACTTGGCCAATCACACAACTACTGCACACATTCTTCTGTGTTCAACCGTCCACCATTGTTACTGAAAACATGTTAGCATCATGCAGTGAAATCTTGTTATCATGTGCACTGGGTGATTTTAAAGTGAGCCGCTTTATAACTAATCATATATATGTTTTAAAAGTATTTATATATTTATCGGCATGTTAAGAAAAGCTTCGACTGTTCAAATGCATTTATCACCTAAACGTTGTACGGTTGTAATTACGACGTTTTTATTCATTTAATGGCTCAATGGCAAGCGCTGGTTTCAAACTACGAATTATTTCTGTTTATGAGGAAATTCATATTTCGTCGCTTAAATTGTAATTTGAATCAAATAATCATAAACACGCAATAGCAACAACAGTGTATAAAGCATACAAAATCAAATGAAAATATCAAATAAATACCTTCATTAAATCATCCATTGTCCCCCTCACAAACAAACCACAAAACCGCAACCAAACATCAAACTTTCAACAAATCGTCATTCTGTCATTTTTCTTGCCAACGTAATAATTGACAGATTTCAACACCTTTTATTCATGCAAACTGCACGAGCTGATAAACGAACCAATCAGAACCTGGGATCTATTGGAAGTCAATCCAATCAGAAACATCGAAACAAATCACGAATGTCCCGTGGCAAATACAGCACGAGAATTTCATTCTCGCTATCAAGAGCAGACACTTGAGAAAACCTCTCTATGACACTATCAATAATGAATGTAAAAACTCTTTTCTGATTCTATTTTCAGATAAGTTATTTTTGATAATAGTTAAAAATACAAATATTATATGTACAAACACCTAATCTGCAATTTTAATCCTGAAATGATGTTCCAGGTAATCAACATCGATTCCATTATAAATGACATTTACATATGCCACGGCCCAACATGACAACTACTCAGAGCACGATAATTGCGCTCCACAATCAGGTTGAACCGAGTACTAAACAAGTATCAGCTTTCATCAAATGCTAAAATATTGAAAAATACAAATAAATAAAATAACATCAAAACCACCAAGGTTACACATCAGTATCTTCAAAGCCAGTAGGTGGATCTTAAACCAAATTACACACACAGCTTTACTGGTCAGTAGGACAGGTTGCGCATTGTTTTGGGGCAGATCGGAGTGGAACTCTGGTTGCCATGACACATATACATTTTTATCGCACCTGCTTATAGCAGGGTGCGATATAGGAGTCCAAATTTCCGTTCGTTCGTTCGTCCGTACATCCAGTCCGTCAACATTTACGTCGAAGTTTGGTTTTCTCTACATCAGTGAGAGCTAGGAGTGTGAAACCTTACATAGTAATTGTCCTTGACATACCCTTCAAGCCCGCACCTTCACCCGGTGCCTTGACCTATATATATATTACTGTCCAATGACTTTGTTAATTTTTACGTCGAAGTTTTGTTTTCTCTGTATCAGTGATAGCTGTGAGTGTGAAACCTTGCATAGTAATTGTCTTTGACATACACTTCAAGCACGCACATTGACCCGCTGACCTTGACCTATATTTCACTGTCCATTAACTTTGTTAATTTTTACGTCGAAGTTTGGTTTTCTCTGCATCAGTGATAGCTGCGAGTGTGAAACCTTGCATAGTTATTTTCCTTGACATACTCTTCAAGCACGCACCTTGACCCGCTGACCTTGACCTATATTTAATGGTCCATTGACTGTTGATTTTTATGTCAAAGTTTGTTTTTCTGCATCAGTGATAGATGCGAGCGTGAAACCTTGCTTAGTAAATGTCCTTAACATACCCTTTCAGAACACACCTTAACCTGGTGCCCTCGACCTATATTTCACGTTTTTAGTTATTTTGCCCGATGCAGGTGCGATATCGACCTCCGCGGAGTTCTTGTCATGGGAAAAAATAAAAAATCTTCTGAAATCTCAGGGCCCACAGCTTTGATATTTGGTTTGTGGGCAATGGCTTATGGTCCTCTACATAAATTGTGCCAGTCATGCCCCTGGGGTCAAATTTTGTCATGCCCCGTGGGTCAAAAATCTCCATAGAAAACATTCAAACATTAATATCTCCAAAGCCAGTAGGCGGATCTTGATCAAATTTCACACACAGCGTCACTTGTCAGTAGGAAAGGTTGCATTTTGTTTTTTGTTTTTGGGCAGATCACACTTTAACTCTGGTGCCATGGCAGCATATACATTTTAATGGGAAAAAATGAAAAGTCTTCTTCTCTGAAAGCTCAAGGCCCACAGCTTTGATATTTAGTAAGTGGTAATGGCTAATGGTCCTCTCCATAAATTATGCCAATCATTCCCCTGGGGTCAGATTTGGCCACGCCCCAGGGGCCGATAGTCTCCATAGACTTACAACTATAGGAAAACCTTCAAACTCCCCAATTGGCTCTTTGTACTTATGCAAGTAAAGCTGTCAGGTCAGGTGAGCATTTACTGGACCATTGGTCCTCTGGTTTTCATAGATCTGGGAAGAAGGGCCATTTCTTTTCCATGATCTGGGAAGCAAGCACATGTCTTTTGGGTTTTAGGGAGCAGGGATCTGAGCAAAAACATTTAAGGGAGCTAGGGAGAAAGTATTTTTTCCATCAGGGAGCTAAGATACCCATGGTAAGGCCTTAATACTAAGTCTTCTTATGTATACACACAGTACAGATTTGCAGAAATGGAAAGTCTTCTTTTCGAACTCAGTCATTCCCATCTTAATAAATTTGTACTAAATAAACTTTTGTGTGTTTAAACTCAACTACCATATCCAGACTTTAAAAGTTGCACAGCCTCGATGCTGATGTGATAGGTCCGTCTCTATCACACCCTTTTCTCAAGCATTTAAATGACCTGATATTGATCTCCGAATCTTCCAAAATACTCTTTTGTGAAACTCTTTTAATCAGCCTGTGATTGAAGAAGACCAGAAGGCCGGTTACTGGTAAAATGATTTGCATGAAAAAAAAATGATGAACTTTCTATAGGATACTTTGGGAGGCTAGTTAAGGAAGAATGTAGTTAAGTGAAGGCCTCAACATGGTCTCAATGTAATGTGAACTCTTTTGTTTCTTTGTTTCATTAGTCAGCTGATGGAAACGTCCATGATGACCCAAAAGAACTGGAGCATATGTCTGCATGCTCTCAGGAAAACTTTGTTGGTGCTGTTGGTGGCGCTCCTCTGGACCCTCTATTATACGACGTTGGTGACGTTAATGGTGCAATTGGTGGTGTTTCAGTGGATCCCATGGAGCTTGACAATGGTGGCGTTAATGATGTTGACTCTGCCTCATTAGCTTCTATACTGAGTGGATCCCATGACGCGGACATATCAGAAGATGAGGATGACCCTGTTGACATTGCAATTGGCCCCATTACACAGGAACACATAAACCAAGCTCGCCTCTGTAATGTGATAGTTACAGTATGTGCTGATGTATTAAGGGACATTTTGCTGAACCAGGTCCCAGGGGGTTACAATAATTTCTATGGTGCTCTGCTCGGAGCCAGAGGTGCTATTGCCAATATGAGGCAGATCAGGCAAGAACAGTTCCAGCTGATGTTCCCAGACCCAAATGCACATTATACCGGAACTGTAGATCAGTTTGATATTACTCTACTCTACACTTTGATAAGGAACATCAGTTCATGCCCTGCTCCTGCAACAGGCTGGGGTAGGGCGCCCATTGATCAGCCCAGGGATTTATCACTAAGTGCCAATGTGGAAAGGATCCGACTTATTCGGAATGAAGTTAGCGGACATTCAAAGGATGGGAAATTAGGCGATCAAGCACTACAAGACTATTTTGTAGAAATCAGTCAAATTCTAGATGACGTTGAAGCCATACTGGGTGATAAAGGGTACAAAGCTGCTCTAGAAGAAAGGCGTAAACAGATTATAACACCACAGGAAGCTAAGGCGTTGAGGCGACAGTTTGAAATATACAGGCAGCAGTTGAAAGGTATAGTTTTAAATGAGCTGTAATGCGAGTAAACATGTCCAGCAGGTTTCCGACCAGATTTGACACAAATCGGTCAGTGACGTCACAGACTAAAGCTAGAAGCCTAAAACTCTGGAGATAAGAAGAAGAGGGATTGTACTATTCATGTAGTGAAAACGAAGGCAATGATCAGCAGAGTTCATCTGCGCCTTTATATTTTGGCATCTTCTAAAATCTATTTACTCATAAACATGGCTCATGTGAGAGGCACCATAAAAAACTTTGATTTGCATATCATACACAGTAAACCATTCTAATTGGACCACAGTGTGATTACCTTGTTTCACATATTTAAATGTTATGGTCTAATACAAACAGTCATAAATGCAGACGTGAGAAACACCATAACACTTTGCATTTCATGTGAGTTAGAGAACAGCGTGGTTACCCCCAACATTTAAAAGTTGGAAGGGCATATTGCTTTTGGCTTGTCCGTATGTACGTCCATTACACTTTTTTTTAAATTTCTGAATAGTGCAAATGTTATATGTGTATTCCTCATGAAAAAATAATTGACTTGTATTTTTTTCATGTCCGAATTATGTCCCTTTGAAAACAAAATTTGAAAATCTTGTGTGGAAGATCTCAAAAAGTATTACAAAGTGAGCTAGAGACTTCATGTTTGATATACTGGTTGGGGCTGAAAATTTTGATAAAATGACGGAATTTTAACTTTTTTTTTTATTTTTCTACTGAAACTTTTGAATGGTGAATGCTATGGTTTTGAAATTATATATACACATTCTTTATGTAAAAAATAGTTGACCCGCATTTTTTCATGTCCAGTCTAGGCCTTCTTGTGAGTTATGTCCATTTGAAAGCAAAATTTGAAAATATTGTGTGCAAGATATCTCAAAATGTATTTGAGCTAGAGCTTTTATACATACATGTATTATATTGATTGGGGCTGAGAAGATCACCTGATTAACTTTTGAGACTTTCCGTTAAATTTTGACAGAATTATGGAATTTTGAAATCTAACTCCATTTTAAACTTCTGCAAAAAAGCCTCATTCTTTTTAACAAATACTCTATGTGTCGAGGTCAAAAAGCTACGCCTGGGAATGACATTTCAATGCATTTACGAGTAAGTGTGCATGTTATCACTGCTAGTCCTCAAGTTTGCCAAAGTCCCAGTCTGCTCTGTTTGCTTACATGATTTTCTATAAAAATGAATGAAACAAATGAATCATGTAAACTGTGCCAGGTTAGGGGCAAGCATACAGTTGGGGCATAGTGTCTTACAAACACACATTTCTAGTTTCAAAATAACAAAAGTTTGGGTTAGAAACAGTCATAAGAGCATGTAGGTGGGGTCCTTCAGTTGTTGAACCCAGATTTTCAGCTTCCTCATAAAAGCGGCCTTCAACCCCAACAAAAGAATGTGATTTATAAACCATAGCATAACAGTATCCTCTATATTTTATCTTTATTTCAGAGGACATGAGGTCTGTGTTAGAGACCTATGAAAGTTTCAAGGAAGCTATGGATGTTAAAGTGGAGCAGCTGTCTACAGCTATAGCTCAAAACTTGTAGCTATAGATGTTAAAGTGGAGCAGTTGTCTATAGCTATAGCTCAAAACTTGTAGCTATGGATGTTAAAGTAGAGCAGTTGTCTACAGCTATAGCTCAAAACATGTAGCTATTGATGTTAAAGTGGAGCAGTTGTCTACAGCTATAGCTCAAAACTTGTAGCTGTTGATGTTAAAGTGGAGCAGTTGTCTACAGCTATAGCTCAAAACTTGTAGCTATTGATGTTAAAGTGGAGCAGTTGTCTACAGCTATAGCTCAAAACTTGTAGCTATTGATGTTAAAGTGGAGCAGTTGTCTACAGCTATAGCTCAAAACTTGTAGCTACGGATGTTAAAGTGGAGCAGTTGTCTACAGCTATAGCTCAAAACTTGTAGCTATGGATGTTAAAGTGGAGCAGTTGTCTACAGCTATAGCTCAAAACTTGTAGCTATGGATGTTAAAGTAGAGCAGTTGTCTACAGCTATAGCTCAAAACTTGTAGCTATGGATGTTAAAGTGGAGCAGTTGTCTACAGCTATTGCTCAAAACATGTAGCGCTCTATGAGTGTTAAAGTGGAGCATATGGATGAATGATGGAGCAGTTATCTACAGTTATTGCTGAAAACGTATAGCTACGGATGTTAAAGTGGAGCATATGGATGTCTAAGTGGAATAGCTCTCTACAGCTATAGCTAAAAACTTACAGATAGGATGTTGAAGTGGAGCATATAGATGTATTATCGATGTAGCTCAAAATCTGTAGCTTTGTGTGTATAATGGAGCAATCGTCTACAACTATAGCTCAAAATTTGTAGCTATGGGTGTTATAGTGGAGCAGTAGTCTACAGCAATATCTCGCGCCTCTTAATAACAACTAAACATTGAATTTCAAAATGGTAGCCAAAACCACATCGTTCTTCAAGGTAAAGTTGACGAAAATCAAGCATCTTAATCTTAAGGTGTGCAAGAGAAAGAATATATAATTAGTGTAAGATACAGCTAGACTCCACATTGTAGACTGTAAGAATCTTTAGTGCCAGGGATGGATAGACAAAACTGTCGTGAGAGTGACTTTGGCATCACGAGGCTCGCCGAGTGATGCTTATCTGTGACCCGAAGGACAGATTTGTCTGTAAGATACATGTAGACTTCACATGGTAAACTAGAAGAATCTTACATGAGGGATGGATAGACAAAACTGTCATGAGGGTGACTTTGGCATCACGAGGCTGGCCGAGTGATGCTAAACTGTGACCCGAGGGATAGATTTGTCTATACATACCTTACACGCATGATAGATTCTTTTGCATGCCTAGACGCTTGATTTTCATAACATTTACATTGAAAATCATTGCAATCGCGTGCGCCATTTTGAAATACAACATTTCCGATGTCCTCGTGATGTGTGCGCTTAACTACGAAGTTACGTGACGTCTTATACAACCAATGTTAAAAAGGAAAATCTGCACGCAATGTCAGGTAACCAGGGGTAGATAAGAATATCTATTGGCCAAAACCTTGGATATACTTACATTTTCTCGCAAGGTGGGCAAGAAAAGTCTGTCTATAGGGTCACAGTTTGGCAAAACTAGGATCGCCAATGACCCTAGAGACAGATTTATTTATCCATACCTGATACTCATGCAAGACTCTCATATACATGTACTGCAATAAATGATAAGAAACTGTGGTGCAGTGGTTAACCCAATCGTCGTCATGACTTTTACAACGTCCAATTACATTGGTGAGAGCCATGGTTTTTATGACGTCAAGTTTGATCATGCGACGTCGCGTGACACGATGTTGTTCATGAAAGAATGAATTGCATTTCAGTTCTATAGATTCATCTAAGACTTTGCATCAGCAATGTAAATATATACATGTCAACATGATATATAGTAACCATTGGTGACAGCACTATTTGTGTTACAGCAGGATAATATGTCCATGTAATGTATTCAGGGGTATGTAGGTTTTGCTTATTTTTGCTCCAAACATAGATTGTGTGTACTATTAGAACCACCTCCACGAGGTGCTTCTAACGTGTACTCACAATGTTTTGAGCATAAAATATAAATAAATATCATTTTTTCCCACTGATTTTCTTAATCTTTTAACATCTGAAATAAATCTCTATTATTGCATGGGCAAGTTTTCGTAATGTATCAGAATTCTTGTATATCAATCTACACTGTGATATAGGAGTTTCAAATTATTTTAATGCATCAGCTATTCCTATAATTAGTCACTATGTCCCACCCCCAGTCCCGGGGCATTATCCGCATAGAGGGAGTAGCCATGGAGATGAGCTTTGTTCTTGCTTTTCCTGATAGTCAGTTGAGAACAACAACAGCTAATGCTGTGGAAACAACAAATCTTTGTGTTATGCTTAGGGATTTGCTTGACTAATCTCAAATTTCCGGTAATCCCCATGAACTGTATGGACATGGTTACTAATGGCTAGCCCACAGTTATGTTATATAATAGTACTTAGCCTGGCAAAGTATTGCTATTTTAAGTGCTTATGCTTTTAATGTATTAAATTTTTAGCTCACCTGAACTGTTAGGCTCACAATGTGAGCAGTAGATCAACTGGCTAACCTTCACTCCGCTCCACTTCGGTACCTCATTCCACTTCTTTGGAGAGGTATAACGGAACACCGATGGGGTGAGCATATAGTATAACCATGCTTTGTCGTCTGTCCCAGGGCCAATCAAAGCCAAGTTTCAAAGGGGAAATAAAGTTTGTATAAATGGTCAAGGTCACAATGGCCGAGATGGCCGCCAGGTCTGTAAATAGCACAAATCTTAGAAAATTTTCTTCTCCAGAACCGGTTGACCAATTTCAAAGAAACTTGGTATGTAGCATCAGGGAGCCAAGCCCATGGGGTTTTGTATAAAGTATGACCTTGACCTATTTTATGTCTTGGTCAAACTTTGTCACATAGACTTTTCAATGGGAAAATGTAAAAATGGATTTTAAGAAACATTTTGTGGCCTGTGTCCTGAATGTTAGTAGATACAGACAACTTATTGAGGTTATGTCAATTTCTTGGCCTTGGCCAAAGGCCATTTACATATAAAATTTAAAACTTACCTTTCTCAGAAACCACTTGACCAATCAAAGCCAAACTTCACGTGGATAATCCTGAGGAAGGGAGAACCAAAGTTTATACAAATGTTGTAGGTCACATGACCAAGATGGCTGCCATGCCCATATATGGTTTGTTCGTTTTTTAATCTTCTTCTCTGAAATATGTCGACCGATTTCAAGGAAACATGGTATGTAGCATAAGGGACTATGTCCCGTCACAGTTTGCATAAATCATGACCTTGGGTTGACCTTGACTTATATTGCGTCATGGTCAAATTTGGTCACATAGGCTTTAATGAAAAAAGTGGGAAATTGTTTTTAGTAAGGTTTGTAGCCTATGACCTTAACAAACGCATATACAGACAACTTACCGAGTAAATGAAGTTATGTGAGTATTCAAGGTCAAGGTCATGTCTTGACATTTAATTTAAAACTTGATGTTTCTCAGAAGCCACTTGACCAATCAAAGCCAAACTTCACATGTATTATCCTTAGGGGTAAAAGGGGAAACCAAAGTTTGTATAAATAGTCCCGGTCATATGGCCAACATGACCGTCATACCCATGGTAAAAACCTTAAAATGTCTTTTTCTAAACCTATAGACTTATTTCAGTGAAACTTGGTATGTAATATTTGGGACCCTGCTCCTGCATTGTTTGTAAAAATTATGACCTTGGGTTGACCTTGACCTATTTTATGACATGCTCAAATTTGGTCACATAGGCTTTTTAATGGACAAAAGTGAAAACATGATTTTTCAAAATGCTATGCAGCCTGAGACCTGAAAGTTACTTTCTACTTAGCAGGTAGCTACAGATAACGTATATAGCTATAAGTTATGATGGTATTCAATGTCAAGGTCGCTTTGGTCAAAGGTCATTTATCAAAGGCCAAATATCAGCTGATTGTTCTCATGACCACTGGTCCTCTGATGTTTTAGTGCATTTGCTTTTTAATAAAGTGTTCTTTAAACGAAGATTTATTGAGTCTCTTTTATCTAGTGTAAGATGTTATTGATTTATCTTTTAAAATAATTATTATTATGTATTTCCAATTAAACAATTTGACGACTATTTCTATGCCTTTCTTTGTCTATATATCCTTTCATGCTATCATGCAAATGTGAGAGCCATATGAAACATCACCACTTTTATTATGCCCCCAACTTTGAAATAGTTGGAAGGCCATATTTCTTTAAGCGTGTCTGTCCGTCCTTACGTGCGTCCGTTATTCACTTTTTGGAAACTTCTAAATGGAGCTTGCTAGGCATTTGAAATTTCAAATTGCAATCATGTTACAGACTTCAACGCTCGAAATAAATATTTAACGGCCAAACTTCTCCAACAGGGCTATCGGTATCAAAAACTTCGAAAAACCTTTTCTAAATTTTATCGTAGACACTATGCATTGATTTCCAAATATAATGTTGGGTTAAAAGGGCCTTTCGGAACCTGAATTTTATGGTGATTTGGTTTACAAATTTAAGAAACTTATAAGAAGTAATGAATTTTCTTTTCAGTTCAGAAAACTTCGATCATAACACGTTACAGACGTATAGGTTATAACTTGAATGTTATGCGACAGTCTGCATGCTTAGTTTTAACCCAATCATGGTTGATAACTATGCTGCATTCTTTAACTGCAGGCCGGTGGGTCGGGCGTCAAACTCTATGATGGCACCGACTTAAAGCTATTCATTTTAGTTGGTTTGGGCCGGAGCTTCTTGTCGCTTGGCTCACCGGTGTCCTACTGGTGTTTGTCTTTTGCTCCGGAGTTAGTGGGTTATTCGGCGCCCAGGGATCTCCATCGTCGGGCAGCTGACTCAATCTGTGAGTCCTGGTATTTGATTCATCAGGATGTTTATCGTGATTTACTTGTTTGTTCTTGATGATTCACCATGAGGACCGAAGAACTAACTGAATGTTATGATTGATTGAACCACAGCAGAAGCTGAGGGTGAGGTTATGGCCATGTAAAACCGGTTTAAGCCCGCCAGTAACTTTGACTTGGCAGTCCAAATCCATAAAAGTCGCTTAGTTGGCATTTCTGAGTACATTATTCTACCTATGCTTATAATATTCCTTGACATGTGCCCAAACTCGTATGGGTGGATGCCAGGTCTGTAAATGACCTTAGGTCACAGAATTAGGTCAAATGAGTGCAAAATTGCAAAAATCTGTAAAAATAAAGATAAACATTATTATTTTGGAAAATCATGGGGTGATTTTAGGAAACATGTACTCATATGTTATTCCTCGACATGTGTCCAAAGACATAGGGGTGGCCATAAAGACTGTAAATGCTCCTGGGTGACAGAATTAGGTCAAAAGCCAAAGAGTGCAAAAAACAACCACCCGTTAAATCAATCAAGTAATTTGCATATCAAACATGGTCTGACTTAAAGCAACATGTTTTCGTTGTATTCATTGACAAGTGCTGAAACTCATACGGGTATATTCCAAGTTTGTAACTGCCTCTGGGTCACAGAATTAGGTCAAAGGTCATATAAGTGCAAAAATATCTAAACCTGTAATGATTACTAAATAATGCATTTCTGTCACAAAATCATGGGCTGGCTTAAAGAAAGTTTCACAAAGCATTTGTAGTACATCTTTGAGATGATTTAAGGCTTATCTAGAAAATAATGCATGTCAGTCATTGAGGTCAAAGGTCAGTTGAGGTCATCAATTCAAAACAGGGTATACCCTGAAAATTTATTCACAATTTCAGTTACTGGAACGTTTCAGTTGTAAAAGTAGCTGACAGAGATAGGAGGCCTTGCTGTGCTTGTTTGGCATTGATAGTTTTAAGTATGAAATACAAATGTGGACTATAGTCATCTGTTCTTGCAGGTCTATTTGTGCCCCATCGCACTGTTTCGCTTAGGATGAAAGTGTAGCAAAACCAGACTAAATTATTAAAACAAGTATGTTTCACTATTACCCACAAAATAAATTTTCTTAATCTAAACTACTTTGGTAAAGATTATACCATAGGATGTTCATTTCATTTGTACATGATCCTTAGTGAATGCAATTGCCCCAACCCATTGACCCCCGCCCCCGCCCTCCCCCCACCCCGCAAGAAAACAAACAAGCAAAGTGACAATACAAATCATACGAATGCATTCTTAATGTTGCCCATTTTTTAGAACTGTAGCAATTTCCAGAATTTAAGTCATGATATAAAATTTAGAAATATGGAACTTTCAAAGATGGGGTACAAAATGGCTACCAACATAAAATGCTTGGCAATAGGAGAACAATATGGTTATGCTAAAATTACTGGTCCATTTTTGATTATGCGATAACTTTAATTTTGGTACAGCTTTCCACAGTCAGTTGTTATTTAGCAAATAAAACTGCAAAATTGATAAGTATTGCAGCCTTCCAAGATGACAATGCTTAACTACATACACTCAGAAGCAAACGTTTAGTCAGTGAAAATACATGTATAATTCCATTGAGCCTGTTTCTATCAATGTGTCTTCAAACCTTGATAGTTTAGGGTTGAAAATATTAACTAATATTTCCAATATGAACAATTGAATTATCGTATGTGGTTTTGCCATGTGTATACACCAATTTTCCTTCTTATTTTAAATCAAAGGTAGGCAATCTCCAAATTTTTAATTATTGACATGTTATTTCTCGAGACTGGGGCTGAATTTTGCTGAGATTTTTTCTGATTCTTGTCACTAGCAACAACTTATATTCCACAACGCTATAAATAAAAGTAATGATTTTATCATTCATCGGGTAGGTGCAGAAATGATGTATTGCGAATAAGGCCAATGACTGTATCAAAATTTTTAACTTGGGCCATTTCTTATCAAATTAAGAAAGAATCCTTGCAAATTCAACAAGAAGGTACAGGTAAGGTATCAGCAGGATAAGTATTTACGGGGCTAGTCAAAGTTGATAACAATGTCAAAACTTTATCCTCTGAGTATAGTTGCACTAAATATAAGCTGAGGTAAGCAAAGAGTGAATAAAATGATATTTTAACCTCATTTACACCATGCTTGAGAGCTATGCAAATAAGAAACTTGGTACTTCTAACTCGAGCAAAACTAGCATGCATAAGTGCAGTAAACCACTCTTTGTGGTTGCAGTGGTGAGATGATAATTGTTATGCAAGAATTGCCTAGCCCATGCTTTTCCTAGGCCAAGTCTCGGGACAAGGAAGTAATGTGACACTGTGTGTCATAGGTATGATACGCTGATATAATTTATGAGAGCCATGATGAAATTTACATATAAGAAACTCAGAAGTAAAGTTTGCATATGTATGTGTGCAGTACTCCCCACTTGGTAAATGAGAATGACATTTGTTGTTAGTACGGCTCATGTTGCATAAATAGTGTACTGACAATATATTTAAGCTTTTAAATTATCATAGAATGAGCAGCGACCGCAGTAAAGCTACATCAGACATTAGTTTGGATTTGCAGTGACTTTTCAATTTTATCTGTCTAAACACCAAACACACACGTTTTTATACTTCATAAGTAAAATATAAATGTAAGTCGTCTCATCAAATGATAATAAAGCAGCAGCTGAGAGCTTAATCAATGAAGTAATGTATTTATGATAATCACTCAATAACATATACATCATATGATTTTATACTCTATAATTACCCAAGTTGCTATGTGATACCTTAATGAATGCACGTATGTACAAATGCCTAAGTCAAAGCTAGCATCTCAATGCCTGCATGATCAAGCCAATCTCTCTACCAGTGCAAGACATCTCTACATAATCAGAGCCTCCACAAAAACGTAAAGGTCTTTCATGTCGAAAGGCTTTAAACTCACGAAAATGTTTTGCTCTTCCAATTACACTCTGACCACTCTGCTGACAAACCATATCGCGTGACCGTAAGCCAAGCCTAATGGCGGAGTCACGTCAATGTCAGCCATTGTCGTTGTTTGTTTACTCATGTTCGCGTGACGTTGGTCGCATATTGCCATGACGTTAAGCTCGAAAATTTAGCGTTTGTGCTGTTCCAATACAAAACAATACAAAACTCTTTATTACTCTCAGTCCACATACGTGGCAACATGAGACATATACAAGCATATTTACAAACACATATTACAGAGGCATGAATAAACAGAGTGTTTCTAACAGAGTCTTAGTATGTTTTGTAGGCAAAAAACAAAAACAAAAACGAACAAAAAAAAAATTAATATTAAGGAGATCATGCTCATTCTTAAACAGGAGGGCAGAGATAAACATGTTTTCCATAGAAAGCATGAAGATGTCTGCTCTTACCACACTTATGGTATGAGAAATAATGCTGGTGTAATATACTTATGAATGAGAGTTCTTATATAGATTGTAAAACATCTGGTACACAGAAAAACATCTGTAAAACATCTGTTTTTATGTGAAAAGACACTGTGACATATTGAAAGATATATTACAAAACATAACCACTACAACAGAGTTCTAAATAGTTAGCGCAAGCATATTATGAATATCTGTATTAAATAAAAACTATACTAGATTTCCGTTATGAGCATCATAGATAACTTGAATAAATTTTGCTAATGATGATAGGGTTTTTGTATTGTTATTGTTCATTAAGATCCCATATTTCAACGTATTTGGTCTATTTCGAAAGAAAGGTTTTATATACTGTTTTCTACTGTTTTCGAGTTTTTTTGCATACTAACAAACAATGATATTCATCGCCTATCTCTTCGTGGCATAATGAACATTTTCGTTTATGATGATCGATTTTTTTCCATCTACCTATTTCTACTGCCAGTTTGTGATTTCTCGTTCTAAAACTTAATATGCATTTTACATGTTTTATAGTAAGTTTTAATAGATACGGTTCAAATTGTAGCGAAGTTTTAAATAAGCGATAATTTTCGTCTGACTCAACATCCTGATGCCACTCACCAAGATATATGTCAATAAGTTTTCTTTTGATTGCCGATGATAACCATTTTTGATTTGGAAACGTATGATTTTCCCATATCCCACTTAAACCACAGTTACAAAGAATACTTCTTATGCAATGTAGCCATTTGAAATAAAAAGATTTATTATTTATATTGCTGTATTTATAATAGCTGTGGTTTGCATTATAGACATCCTGCCGGAGATTGTTTATATGTGATTCTGGTTCGTTGAACTTTCCCCAATATGAAATCATACGTGTATATATGTCAATTTTAAGGGGCATCATTCCAAGTTCTCCGAGTGCCATATAATTGGGAGTGTTATTCTTTAGATTTAGCATACGTTTAATAAACATCAATTGTACACGTTCCAAAATTCAGATGTTTAGCTTTCACTGGATGATGAAAAACAGCAGTTTTAATGTCTTCGAGAGGCCCTTCGGGCTTCACAAACATCAAAACAGCCTGAATTTCAATCAGTTTATATTTATCAGTAATATACTATATATTTATCTGGCAGTTTTGAAGAATAGATTAGCTTGACGACTAAATTGTCGAAGAGAATATGCCCTAAATAAAGAGTAGCTTCCTATGAAATCAAGATTACTGATGTTGTCTGCTTTAATTAATTGCAAGCCGTTGGGTCGGGCGTCAGCTCTATGAATTTAGTAGGTTGGGACCGGAGCTTCTTGTCTGTTGCTTGGTCCACCGGGGTACAACTGGGTTTTTTTTTTTTTTAGAAAGTTATTCGGCGCCCAGAGATCTCCATCCTTGGGTAGCTTACTGAATCTGTGAGTCCTCGTTTTTGATTCATCATGGTGGTTATCATGATTTATTTGTTTGTCCTTGATGTTTCCTTGACTATTTAGAGATTCACCACGAGTGCCGAAGAACTAACTAAATGTTGTGAACCACTGCAGAAGATGAAGGTGAGGTTAGGCGCCTGTAAAATTGAATTAAGCCCCCAGTATCTTTATAATTACTGATCGTCCCAAGGCGATACTTCTAAGAGTCGAATTTTTGTGCTGAGTGTACGTACCTTATGTACGTTTTCATATTTTTATTTAAGTTCGGGTAACTGAGCGGCCGTTTTGGGAAATAGCTGCTCACTCGGCTTTCGATATGTTTTCTAAGTATAAGTACCTAAATTGGCTAATTGTCAATTTAGTTTTTCCTACCTGTGTTTTTGGAGTGGGAACTTCTGTCTGATTGTGCCTTTTCCTGATCATTGCCTACTTGTACCTTTTTATTATTTCACAGGACGTTTTCTTATACACAGGCACAAAATTGAACGGTGTCTACGTTACGTCCGTAGCAGAACGCAACTGTCCGCATTAGGACGTGAAAGGTCGTGATTCGTGATAGAAGGTGCTTATAACCATGATAGATCGTGGGATAACCATAGATTATTCAAGCGCTGATTGGTTGCAGGGGCCTGATATTTTTTTTTCATTTCTTTCTTTGGAAAAAAAAAACAGCAGATATGTGTGTTTCATGATAAGCATCTACATGAATTATGTTTTTCACTCCAGTCAGATAAGAAGTCTGTTTGCTTTGGCAACTTGTAGTTTCCACAGACTTATAATTGGAAAAGTGACTATTTTTTTCAGTTACAATGAGCATATTTTTTTTGCAGAGAAACATAAATTCAAACTAGCTAGCAGGTGTGTTTTTCAGCTGAGCATGTGCGGTTTTTGTGGATCATTAATATGTAGCCTATATTGTTATTACCTTTGAAACTCGATATGCATTCCACTTAAATGACTTTTTATTATACAGCCAGCCCTGCTTAAAAAGATACACACGAGTTGTGTCTTTGTAGTATTAAAAATATACACGTTGATCGTAACAACATGCCGCCGTTAAAGGTGTGTTTAATCTACCTGACAAAATGATGGATACCGGAATTTTAACGTCAGTTCAGGTAATTTGTTTGTATTTTGAAGCAAACCCGAGAAAGTAGGCCGTGTAAAATGTACTTATGAGTTAAAGAAAACATGGTGAATTGAGCACATTTCTATACTCAAGGTGTTTTTGTGTATGTTTCTGATCTAAGGCTGCAGCACAGACTTCGAACACGTTGTTTGGTGCTGCCAAATTAGATACGCAAACACCATTTCCCCCGTACGTAACACAACTTGAAGGTTATAAATGTGGATCTATAGGCTAGTCTTCTACGGAATAAAATGTATTTTGTCGAAAATGTTGTAACTTTAAAAATATTCACCGCAAATATTTTATATTTATTCCGTAGAAGACTAGCCTATAGGTCCACATTTTGAGCCACCTACTCTGGGCATGGGGACATTTTCGACAAATGTAATTTTCGACGAAATGTCGCGGAGGCTATTTTCGAGTACAATGGTACTTTGGCGCCATGCATCAAAAATTTAATCTTGCATTTTATTCGTCTTTTTCAGTATCGCGGACAGTTGGATTCCTGCGTTTGTTGGCCGTGTATACAATGAGACTTTTCTAAGCTGACCATGGTTGACTGAGTTCAACAGCAAACACGTCATCAATTTATTTCGAGAATTATGATGCTTCGGTTCATAAAACAATTGATACTTTACTTTCTTATCGCAGTTGTGAGACTCGCCAAACGCGAGAGACTGCTCGAAGTTCTTGTACCAAATTCTAAGAAGCGTGAAATAAGTTTACCGGAAGTACCTGAGGTACCGTCTATACTTGACGAAGTGACGGTAGTGTCAGACGAATGGGTAACTGGAATCTCTTTTGTTGGCTTTGATGCTCAAGGAACCTGTATTCAATTCAAAGCAGTGAGGAATCCATCGGGATTAACAACTCTAGAAGCCAAGTTTGACCTCGCAAATCATGGATATTTCAGACATCGAGAATCCATTCAATGTACGAAAGCAGGAGCGGAAACTGTCGAGCCATTGTTTGAGGCTAAAAGATTACAAATATTCTGCTTAGAACCAATGAGGAGGTGGAAAATCTGCTTTAGAGGTCCTCTGGACAGTTTAAATGACAATGGTTCACGAATGCATGCGAATATCTTGTTGTACTGGGAGTGTTTGTCTGATCCGTATGATCATGTTATGACGCCATCGTGTTGGCATCTAGCAGGGACCCTGTCTCATTTAAGTTGGAAAACTCTCATGGCCACCTCGATCTTGGATAAAGCCATCTGCTATGAACAATGGGGTGAGATACGAGGAAAGGTAGATCTTGAAAACCATGGGAGAATAGATGTTCGATTGAAAAGTGTTCGAGAAAAACATTGTGAACTAGCAAACACCAATCAAACGTCAATGGTGTGTCGACAGCATTTTGTCCAAAAGGAATCAGGACTGGCCTTCTCTCAACGGGCTTTGGTATTGAACAATGAAATGCTCTATTCCGGATTTGTTACATTTCCTATCGGTGATAGTCACCCAACCTCACTGCGAAAACACAAAATATATAGTGGTGAAGATATAGAACATCTGAGGTTTCCACAAAGAATCAGAACATGTGGCGTCGCATATAAGATTTCCAAGAACCTTTATAAGCAGTGTTTCAATAGCCTGGATTCTGATGTTACGTTTTTGAAGCTAAGCATTAATGACAGAATGGGGTTTGGGATACAAATACTGAAAAGAAATGACGTTATTCTACAAGAGGAACACACTTTGACAGCGTATGTTGCTGACAAAACTGATACAGAAACTATCTTGACTCAAGGAGATACATGTGTTGAGCATGTAATCAAACTTTACGATAAAGACTGTACAAGCACGTCATTGGTTGGCGGAAAAGCAAGCCAGCTGTCGACTTTGACAAAAATGGGTAATATTAATGTCCCTCATGGAATATGCATCACAACAAATGCATTTATGAAACACGTTGGAGACAACATAAGTATTGTAAAAGCTGTAGAAACACTCAATGAAAGTTTAATCCGCATAGATGTTGATGGCCTAAGCAAATACTGTGATGAGGCGGTTAAGATATTCAAACAAATCCCAGTAGAAAACGAACTTATTGCCATGATTGAGTGTGAATTGAATGAGGCATTTGGCAAGGATGTATGGAGAAAGCTGAAATTTGCCGTGCGTTCTTCGGCCGTTACTGAAGATTCTGCTGAAACATCTACAGCTGGTCAGTTGGAGACATATCTAGGGATCCAAGGCATAGATAACATAGTATGTGCTGTAAAGGATTGTTGGGCATCAACATTGTCTTATCGTACTGTTGAATACCGCCGTCAGAATGGACAAAAACTGTTTGATAGAATGGGTGTACTTGTTCAAGAAATGGTAGCCGCAGATGTTTCAGGAGTGATATTCACTGCCGATCCTTCGTCTGGCAATGAGTCAGTCTTTGTGATCAATGCAACATATGGGCTTGGTGAAGTGTTGGTGTCAGGAGAGGTCAGCCCAGACACAATAACAGTGAAACGAGGAGAACAAAATGACTTTCAAATAACGAATATTGCCAATGGTACCAAAGAGACAAAACTGGTAATTGATGGATTACATGGAATTAAAACGGATGATGTAACACAAATAGAAAGGAATGAAGTTTGTATGGGAGATGATACACTCTATCTAATATGTAAAACAGCTGCTGAATTAGAAAGTAGACTCGGTTCATCATTGGACATAGAGTGGGCACTATCCAATGGACAGCTGTATGTGTTACAGGCCAGACCAATCACTACTCTTGTCTTTGAGTCGGATGATGATCTTATTCATGAGTTTGATAGCCCAGTTGTCAGTGCAAAAGAACTAGTAACGACCTGCAATGTTCAGGAGATGATGCCAGGTGCTGTTTCTACTCTAACCGGAGATCTGTTCACACGAGCTTCCAACAGGGGTGCCATGTATAATATCTTGAGTAGATTAGGTCTGAAACATCCAGTACATCCACTTCATATGATCTTTACAGAATCTGGACTTGCTTTCTTTAACATAACACCGTGTGTCTGTAATGGTATAAATGGGCCAGGTGGCGAGAAAGCGAAAAGCGCGGTGGAGATACCGACTATAGGACACTCTGTTCCAGAACATGATATCAATGATGTCAAAGATTTTATAGGGCGATCGTTTTCATTCAGGCAACTTCTGATGAGAATGTATAGAGAATTCGTTACACTGAAGAAGCATGATTCTAAATTGTTCGAAACTTTGAAAGAAAAGGCAGACAGATTCAATGTCGTGAAAGACGCTAAAACAGCAGAGGAGCTTTACACAAATATCGATGAAAATTTGTGGATGTATTTTGAGATGTGGAAAGCCTATGTTTTTAAAGCAGGTGATTCCGCCAGCTGGTCATTTATCATAATGATGATCATGAAGGGCGAGGCTGAAGACGTTAGCTTAGAGATCAAGGCAGATATGGCTCTTATAGTGTCAGATTGTCAGAATGTTGTTAGCGCACAGATACCTGAAGCAATTCAAGATTTAGCAGAGAAGATAGCAAAGTCGAATTTGAAAGACGAGTTTCTTGCAACACCTGTCGCAGACTGCGACAATTATTTGAAGAACTGCGATGATTTTGGGCTAAGACTGGCCTATATGAAGTTCATGGAACACCATGGCCACAGAGGCATTAGAGAAACCGATTTTATTGAAAAATCATGGTCACAAGATCCTACGACGTTGCTAGAAACTATCAAATCTATCGTAGGCCAGAGTGTCTTTGAAAGAAACAGTAAACCCCACAAAAGTCCAGATGAAATTGTCGCTTCTCTTCAGACCCAGACCACAGGCTTCCAGAAATGGCTGTTTAAGCGCTTTTTCATCCAGAACGCCATGGACGGGGTTGCTGGTCGGGAACTCGGGAAATCCTGTATGATTAAAGTCACCAGTGTTTTTAAACAAGCATACTGGAGACTGGCTGACTTGATGGTTCAAGAAACCCGTCTTCCAGAACCAGAATTGCTTTTCTTTCTAACACATAGAGAAATCGGGGAGATTCTCAGAACACGATCTGACAGGCTTGTGAGGCTAGCAAAGAGGCGGAAAAGGGTCTTCCCAGAGAGAAACAAAATCACGTATCCAAAGATAAGCTTTGGTCTTCCACGGCCGATCAAGACAGAAGACCAAAAACACGACATACAGCCATCAGTCACTCTCCAGGGCATGCCAGTTTGTCGTGGAAAAGTCGAAGGCAAAGCAAGAGTGATAAAGTCACTGGCAGATACCAAGGACATTAAGAAAGGTGAAGTAATGATTTGCAGATTTACTGATGTTGGTTGGACGCCTTACTTTCCACTAATCCGCGGTCTTGTGACAGAAATAGGCGGTTTGTTGTCACATGGCGCAGTTGTGGCCCGCGAGTGTGGCATACCGTGTATTGTCAGTGCACCTGCAGCGACAGATCTATTCAATACTGGAAACCACGTGCTACTGGATGGAGAAGCAGGGACTATCACTAAAATAGGACAATGATATTGTAAAAGGAAAAATGGTGCAATCAGAAAGAAATTCCTTCTCCAAAAACCGAGGTGGGGAAAAAAACTAAAGGGTTTTGGAAGATTTCTTTTGTGAAATGCCCACGAAATTTTCAAAATCGCACGTTCCAGGCACTGAAATGACGTTTATTGCAGTCGAAAAATTAGTTTTTATTGTATGTATTGTATTATTGTAATATTTTTTGTAACTCAAGCAATAACTTCTATAAAAATTGGACAAAATCTTCGAATTTAATATAGAATCATATAGGAAATATGAAACCTTTTATAAGAACATGCCTCCCCGCCCTTGCCCAACCAAACTATTTTGAACACAACTGTAATTTTGTAAATGACATATTATATCCAAATGCCATGTTTGGTTGTCAAAAAGCCCCAAAACCGATAAATGGGCTCAGGCCCGTTATTTGTAATTCACCGAGGATATTGAAATATACTGTATATGTATGTTCTACCTGAATGAACAGACTGACTGTCCTATTTTAATAGGTATACACAAAGTGTGCACTTATAATGCATATAGATACACTGTGCAAAATATGTATATCAATATTTGATGGTTTATATTTTACTTGAGATATTTCTTCGTGGGCTTCAAATCAAATGTCACTTCAGCATCACACAAAGACTGGTTCTACCATAATTTGATACATGCATGCCATTGTCAGAAGAACTTCCCTAATGTCTATGGAGTTACTGTTCAAAGTAAAAGTTGCTTAATCTATTTTGCATAGTATATTTAAGGTACAGGTTTTTGCATAAGTGATGGACAATGCTGTTTACAGTTATAAATCTAATAAAGATGTTGTACCTGTTATTCGTGGATAAATAGTTTCTACCCAAAATTTTGGGTTGCAATAAGCATATTGTAGCATTTCCTTGATAATCCATTGCAAAAAACATGTTTTCTGACAATATATTTTTTGAACAAACCTGACCCCCTCCCCCTTTGACATAGATTTATACTGCATGTATGTAACATCAAGAGGTTTCCACCATGTTGTTGCATTGATCAAATGTTGAATTTTACGAAAAATGCAATATATTTTCTATACAAATCACACAGAAGCTTCCAGAAACACTCAAACTTTGGGCGGGAAACCTATGAAATCTTCCGAAAACCGTAACAATCAGGTACTTATACTAAGAAAATATATTGTAAGCCGAATGGGCAGCCATTTTTCCCAATAAGTGGCCACTCACCAAACTTAACTAAAACTTTTAAAACACGCATAAGGTGCTTACAGCACAAAAATTCAACACAAAGACATAAAACAATAAGAACCACCATGAGAACGATCAGTAATATAAAATTACTGGCGGGCGTAAATCGATTTTACATGGCTTAATCCTCACCCTCAACTTCTGCAATGGTTCACAACATTTAGTTAGTTCTTCGGTCCTCGTAGTGAATCTCTAACTAGTTAATGAATCATCAAGGGTAAACAAATAAATCATGATAAACACCGTGATAAATCAAAAGCGAGGCATAACAGATTCAGTAAGCTGCCCGACGATGGAGATCCCTGGGCGCCGAATAACTTACTGAAAAGGTACAAGTAGGTAATGATCAGGAAATGGCGCAATCAGAAAGAAATTCCCACTCCATAAACCAAGGGGTGGGAAAAACTAAAATGACACTTAGGTACTTATACCAGGAAAACATGTAGTAAATAAAAAATTAAACTTAGATCCTTTAATGAGAATGGGGATGGGCCATACTTAAGCCTCTTCAGTGACACTTGATATATGGCAACATGGAGCCAAAGAGAATTACTGCAATCAGTAAGCCGAGTGGGCAGCTATTCCCAAGTAGGCGGCCACTCGGTTACCTAAACTGAACTAAAATATGGAAACGTACATAAGGCTCAAACAGCACAAAAAATCGACTCCAAAACATATAACAATTAGAAACATAACAGAAATATCGCCTTGGAACGATCGGTAATATAAAATTACTGGGGGTTTAAAACGATTTTACAGAACCCTAATCTCGCCTTCAGCTTTTGCAGTGGTTCATTTATACACAGATTAAACAAGAAATAAGTAAATCATGTTATGAAAATATACAATATAGGTACCAAAATGTAACATGTATAACGGAAAGCAGGGTGATCAGCTGTTGAAGTAAGGTGGTCACAGTGATAGCTTGGACAGAAAAAAAGTAAATGCAGAGTGCAAAGTGATTATCCAAATTAAATTCGGGTGGCCACAAAGTCATGCAACATGAAACTCATTATTTGAATGAATTGGATAAATGTGAACCACAACAACAGTACCGCATTGGAACGGTCAGTTATAAATAACTGGGGAGGGGGCTTAAGCCGGTTTTACAGGGCCCTAACCTCACCCTCATCTTCTGCAGTGGTTCACAACATTTAGTTAGTTGTTCGGTCCTCGTGGTGAATCTCTAACTAGTCAGTGAATCATCAAGGACAAACGAATAAATCATGATAATCACCCTGTTGAATCAAAAATGAGGATTCAACAGATTCAGTAAGCTGCCCGACGATGGAGATCCCTGAGCGCCGAATAACTTACTGAAACCCGGAGCAAATGAAAAACACCAGTTGAACTCCGGTGGGCCAAGCAACAGACAAGAAGCTCCGAACCCAACCTACTAAATGAATAGTTTTATGTCGGGGCCATCACAGAGCCTGACGCCCGACCCAACGCCGACCCAACGGCTTGCAATTTTGACATTCGGAACTTCCGGTTTTAATTTTGTTCAATGTCTCGTAAACGATTGCAGATATTTTCCTAATATTTTATATTTGGATACATATTGATGATATGCATTGAATGAGCCATGAAAATTGCCAATCTAAGGAACTTCAGTTTTTCACCCCATTTTCTGCACTTTTTCAGAAAATTTTAGTTGTCAGGAAAATTTAGGGGGTAGGGTAGATTAAACTTGCATATTATGTATTTTCAAATAAATTGCACTAGTTCTATGTTTACTTTAGCAGCAGTATATGTGTACATTGTCTTCTAAGTCAGTCTTTCTGTATTTGGTGTGCTAGTTTTAAAATTTTGGGTGGTTTTATGAAATGGGCTTTAAGAAATAAAACAGCCGAAAAAAGGCTTAAATTGGCGATTTTCAAGTGGTTGGTTCTCTCTTATATGCACACTACCATATATAATTCTTTCTTTCATTCGAACAATATTACCAAGCTGTATGTTGTGTGAAAAAAAAAAAAACAAGAAAAGTTTGAATCCACAAATATGGATTTGGCACATTTCAAAATATTGATTTTTCCGACTTTTCAAGTATGGGGGTAGGGTTGGAAAACGACTCGTAAAATTTTGTCATCCACCTCAAGTTGCAAATTTTTCTATGCTTTTGGTCCAAAATAGTCTGCATTATGTAAATATTATGACTTTTGAAAGCTTTCTGGGTGTATTTTTTGTTCAAGACGAGTATGTTTCCAAGAATTAAAAATTAAATTAATTTTACGAAATTTTAAACATGGTGTTTTTGTTTTCAAAAGTCTTGTATTGTATTTTGGAATCAAAAAAGAGTGGTTAGAAAAAAAGTTTCAATACTTTTTCATTGGCAGCGAACATCCTTAAAAAAAAGCAGACAGCATAGTCATCAACCATGATTGGGTAAAAAAACTAAGCATGAAGACTGTCGCATATAATGGTAGGTGCTGGAATGTCTACTCCCAAAATATCTACTCCCATAATGTCTATTCCAAAAAAGTCTATTCCCATAATGTCTACTGTGCTAAAATGTCTATTCCCATAATGTCTACTGAATAAGTTTGAATAACCTGTTAACTTGTGGGTTATTTTAACAGTTTTAACTTTATTTTTATATTTTCATTCAAACTTATCCATTATTTATTTCATGTAACCTTTGTTAAAATAAAATTTATTGAAAAAACAATTTTATTACTGTAACAGTAGATATTTTGAAAATAGGCATTTTAGCACAGTAGACATTATGGGAATTGACATTTTGGGAGTAGATATTTTGGGAATAGACGTTATAGCACTACTCCCGCATAAAATTCGAATTATAACCTATACGTCTGTAATGTGTTATAGAAAGAGAAAAAAAGCATTTCTTCCTATAAGTTTCTTAAATTTGTAAACCAAGTCACCATAAAATTCTGGTTCTGAAAGGCCCTCACGTAAAAGCGTCTATTAAATTTGGAAATCAACTCATAGAATCTGCGATAAAATTTAGGAAATGTATTTTGAACTTTATGATACCGATAGCCCTGTTGAGAAGTGTATCAGCATTTATTTCGCGCGTTGAAATCCGCTACATGATTGCAGACTCTAGCAAACCTAATAAGTTGCGAAATGTATACACCATTAGAAGCACGGCGACGAACGTCACCATCCAAAATGGAAAAGAATCGATGACTATTTCCATTCAAAAATGCCTATGTTTTTAAGGAAAAATAAAAGTTGGCCATCAGTCTCTTTATTCACGTGTAAGCTTCCCTGAATAAGGGGCTGTGTGATAGAAGAATTTATTATTAAATTTTTGATGACCCAGAATGTTTATTTTGGGCTGAACAATCATTTTTGATATGAAATATATAGAAATCAGGAAAAGTTTTATAAAGTATTGTTCCCACCCGAGAGCCAACAAAAGCTTTTGCATGCATTTGCGTTGTCATTATCCACACAATATATGAAAGTGGCGTGCTGGCTCTAGGGGGGGGGGGGAACGATACTCTATAGCCCAAACACGAGAGCCCAAATATTATTATCAGTCCTAGTTTCTCATTCAGGAAAAACTAGCAGATATAAAGTTACCAAAATTGAAACAATATTAAAGGACAATCATATACAATAGTTGAACTGCAGTTATGTTGAACCGGGATGCTGCACAACTAATTTTCATAATTTGGGCACAAACATAAAATGATTTTGTCGATTTGTGTTACAACATTTTGGAAACATACTGTACAAATATACCCTTCATTTATTCACGCCCTGCTACCTACATAGTTGTTAACTATGTATGTTAAATAACTCCACAGTCATTAGGACAGGGTTTTCAGTTCAGCGTTGCAACAAACAGCCACAAGACAAATTTCCATGGGGGGTCAGGTGGCAATATGGGCCCATGCCCATTGGGGCCTGAAGAAAAAGATGGGTTGCTTGTGCCTCCAGGCTAGGCTTCTATGCTACTGGCTGACCATGTGATTACTGGTTTCACCGCTCAGGTCTGAGCCTGCCCAGGAAAAGTGGTTCAAGTCAAATCAACCATACATATGAGCCTTGTCGGTTTAGTTGGATGGTTATATTTGAAGCATTTGTTGGATGTCATGACATCCTAATTTTGGATAAAATAGAGGCAAAGTCCCGAAATGACAATAGCTGTTGACTGGGACGTTAAGCATTAATTCCGGTAATCAGTCAAAAAGTTTAACAGACTCATTATGCATGGCATCGGTCTCAGAATAAGAGTCCTGGATTCCAGCCCTACAACATGTAGCTCTGGGTTGTGTCATAAAGCAAACTACATGATTTGCTTCCCATACTACCAGGTATAGGTGTATGCTTCCGGCCATGTCTGAAAATGTTGACTGGGACGTTAAACCTCAAATTTACAGAAGCAAACTGACCAGCAATGATTATACATGTATGCTTTACTGAATTGTGGAGATAGGTAGCCGTGTTAGATAAAACAGGACATGTGTATGTATTTGTTATGCAACATTGGCCATGATCATCTTTAAAAAAGTATCCTAAAACTTTGGGCCAGAGTAATTACATTTTGCATCTAAAATAATGCAGAAGTTCTTACGTAATGATCCACGTTTAAAGCAACATGCAACTTTGAAATTTTTATGAGTTTGAATTAATTCCAGACTGGAAACTTCAGTTTGTGCCGCTTTCATTTATAACGTTATAACAAATACGTTATAACAAATACGGTAATCTAATATTTCAAAGGTACAGGTACCTCCTAAATGGTTTCCTTATTACATTTCAAATTGCAAACAAATTAAACAATTTTGGTGATTTTTGCATGATTCCTGCATGTATCTGTTGGGTACACAACTTTAGATAGAAACACTAATGATAAAAATTGTGAGCATGCAGAAAAAAAACTCAAAATTTCGATCTTTTGTTTTTATGAAATTTAGACCCCCTCCCCCACTGGAACTTAGATTTCTACTAAATAATGACAAAATATACAAATATCTTAGCATAAATATCTTCACAAGGCATTGAAGTATTGTTCTCAACAGAAAGGGTCAGCATCAGGAGCTTAATAACAGTGTTCTGGGCTGCTAAAGTATAGGCTTATACAGGCCATATAGTCACCGGTCCTTTACTAAATCAGTCATCGCGTTTATCATAAAATTTAGAAGAAACAAATTCATTTGCAATAGAAAGATGTATATCCCAAAACACACTGGTCAATCTGTACGTTGCATTGCCGTGGTCTACGCGGACTTGCCGGGGATTGATACGCTGATTTGTGGAATAAAATGGCGGCCAACAATAAACAAACTGCGGAATTGGTACGTGTTATCCGGCTTTTCTTCAGTTATAGTTTATTCCAAAACATCTCGTATGCCAAAGGGACTACAGAATTGTAGATCGGAAAGACGTGCGTGGCATGCACTTGGTGATTTATCTAAGCATTTAGGAATACATTCGAGTACCGATACGGTGGGTAGGACGATTTTGAAGATTTCTTGTAAATTCACGACTTTCAAATGATATAGTTTTCATCTGTTCTACTTTTCTTTCTGTTGATCCATGCACGAGTCATCATTTGGCCCTATAACATCGGAAACTAGCACCAGTTGGGAAGAGATGTTTGTTTTCTGAGAAATATCTCGAAAAACATCGTTGTACGCCGGAGCTGGCGGAACCATGTGCTACGCGGTTTGCCGTGTACATTTTTTTAAGCACCTGGTAGACTGAAATACGTCCAAAAAGCATCAGAATTATCAATCCTTCTTTTTACAGCATGCCAGCCAACAATTTTCCTTTACTATCTAAAGCGAATAGAACTACTTTTTGACCATCAACACTGCCTAAAAAACATGCATGTCGCACTCCCCGCCCACACTCGTTCTCGCGTAAATTAAGCATGCACTGCCTTTAATTGTTGCCAAATATCGCCGAAACTACATGTAGAAGATTTTTTATGGTTTTTACCATATATGGGCATGGTGGCCATCTTGGTCATGTGGCCTTAACCACTGATGCTCCACATGAAGTTTGGCTTTGATTGGCCAAGCGGTTTCAGAAGAGAAGATCTTTGAAATTGTGGACGGACGACGAACATCCTATAAGCTCACCCTCGGCTCAGGTGAGCTGTAGTCGGTTGTTGAGAACAGCTTTCAACACCACAGATACCGAAGCCCCCTTTTTCACACTGGTCAATATATACGTTGCATTGCTGATCAGCACCTGAAAAGGCCAGTTTGTGACAGACTTGGTTGGAAATCTTGGTGCCCAGCTTTCTCACGTCGCGACTAAATTATTTTTTTGACCAGCCATGGTAGCTCAAATATAGTGTCCACTTTGTATTGAAGCTGGCCAGAGATTGATTCCCATACTCAGCACAATTGACATACATACCGACCACTCTGGCACCCATGAAAATTGGTTTCATGAATCTTAAAACCCAACCAAAACCTTGCAATGGCTATAGTTTCTCTCTCGTTTTTCCTCGATTTTCAATATATTTTATTAATATTCATGAATATGCAAATGGGATAATTTTCATTTCCGTCCATGACATCAATTAATTTGTCATATGGTACATGTAATTACTGGTTCAATAACAAAGTGTCATAATGATAGTTTAGGCCTAAAATTAGTTTATTTATGGATATTTCACGATTTTTCTATCATTTTTTAATGTTTGCATCTAAATTCATGAATATGAAAATTAGATATTTTGCATTACTTCCCAAAGGATGAAAGAGCTCTGTCTAAGCTTTAAAATGATACCATGTTTATGGTCTAGGATAAGTAATAGCGGAGATATGACCACTTTTGTATGTACACCTCCATGCTCTAGAATCACGCAAGTTAACGATTGCCATGGAAACCATGTATTTTTCATAGTGCAAACAATTTTTTCTATGAGGACAAAATTCTTTGCATTTCTGGAGTCCCACTGAACAAATTGGCACCCATCATTACGAAAACTTGCCCATGCAATATACAGAGATCTTTTTTAACCTGTGAAAATTAAAAATTCATCAAAAAAAAAAAATCGATATTTTTCTTATTTTTGCTCAAAACATAGATTGTGGGTACACGTTAGAACCGCCTCGCCGAGGCGGTTCTAACGAGTACCCACTATGTTTTGGAGCAAAAATAAGAACAATAGGTATACCCCTGCAAACCCCAACTTATTTATATAACAGTGGGGTTTAAGGGGGTATTCATTGCACGGACATGTTTTCCTGATGACACCCATGAAAAATGTCCTGGGGGTGCAAGGAAGATCAATACATTATTTACATCTATGACAGATTTATTCTTTTACAAACATCAATCTGAAACTGTTCCAAGGTGGTTCAGTGTCTAGTCTTTGATGGGAAATTCAGTTCTGTATTCACCTTTTGCCGTTTGTGCTTATGTATGTGAAAAATGGCCCATGTACACCAGGAAAACATTCCCTGAAAATTATACCCCATCTTTTATAAAGTAAAATTGGGGTTTAAAAGGGTATAACAATTTTTTTCTTATTTTTGATCCAAAACAGATTGTGGGTACATGTCAGAAACGTTTTGCCAAGGCGGTTCTAACGTATACCCACTATGTTTGGAGTGATGACATAATGAAAAATATCCCATTTTTTACGATTTTTTATATTTTTTTTACAGCTTCAAAAAATGTGTATATTGCATGATTTCATAGTCTTGTTACTTTTTCTCCCTAGCAGACTGATCACTTTCTCATATTCTTGGATTTGTATGTTGTATAATCTTAGTTTCTGAATCGGACATTTCATGCTTCATTTGTTTTAGTGTGTTGTAGTTTTTGTCAGAAAGTCAGGTCTGAAGACTAGGTCCCTTAGTACAGCTTAGACTTCAGCCTTGTCAACATTAATGTTTGTCTTTGAAAATTGTCATGGGACTCATTCAAAGGACTGTAGAAGCCTGGGATCAGACTCACGTCCCCTGGTACTTTTTTCAAGCTCAGCTCAGCTGAGCATGAAATTTCAACTGCTAATAAATGCTGAAATAGTCAAAAATTGTGGAAAATTTAGGTTCACAACTCAAAAACTAGTAATTTATCCTGCTTATAAATGTTAAAATGCCAACAATTGTTGGCATTTTAACATTTATAAGCAGGATAAATTTAAGTCTCAGCTGACTTGATCATGAAAAAAGTTTTATAACCTTGGGCCCTGGTTTACAAGGCAAGTGGCTTAACCACTACAACTTTTAAAACCATTACACCACGGAAACGTGTTAGCTTTTATGGCTATAGTGGTCAAGCTGGTGGTGCGCGCCCAAAAAATTTCATCTGGACATGCTCGTACTGGAAAGGAATAAAAATAAACTACAAAATTGTTTTCCATTTTATATCAAATAATGACTAATGATAATGACAGTTTTGTAGGCTGATGATCAAAACGACATGGACAGTTGTAGGTTGAGCCGCGACGAGAGAAAACCAGTATTCAAAGTTTCCGACCAGGTCTGACACAAACCGTCCTGTACAGTCATAGAAGCAGGCTAGAAGCTTGAAATTTCGGATTTAAGATGAGAAACCGTATTATCTGTGCAGGCTAGAACCTTGAAATTTGGATTTAAGAAGAGAAATTGTACTATCACTGTAGCGAAAACAAAGGCGCTGAGCCTTTGTTTACGCATAGGCAAAAATCTGGTTTTCTCACGATGTGGCTCAGTTGATGAAGTAGATGACAAGTTGATTAAATGACATTGAGAATTTGTAAGTTGATGATACATGATTATAACTACAAATTGAAGATTGACATTGATAATGAAATTTCATGGACAGCCAACTGCGGATTCAAATTACCCAGCTACCATTTCAACACCCTGGGCTTGAAGTTATAAAGCATTATTCATGCTCATCTTAAGTGAGCATGAAATATCAAACGCTCATAAATATCAAAATAGTGTAAATTAAATCTTAAGGCTATGTCTATATATCCTGCAAAAAAAATATTTAAATGAACACTGCAATAATATTTTTAAGCAGAATAAAATTCATGCTCAACGCATTAAATTTTATCCTGCTCATAATTGTCACTACATTGAGCATGCTTATGGCTCCAATGTGAAAACTTCATCGGTTCCTTTTTGTTCTATTTTACAAAATAATTTTCATGCTTTGTAATATACAACACTCAACGTAGACAAGCCTCTGAGACCTGGCCCCCGAGGTTATAAAACTTTTTTCATGCTCATCTCAACTGAGTCTAAAATTTATCCTGCTTATAAATGTTAAAATGCCAACAATTATTGGCATTTTAACATTTATGAGCAGGATAAATTAATAGTTTTTGAGTTTTGAACCTGAATTTTCCACTAATTTTGATTATTTCAACATTTATGAGCAGTTGAAATTTCATGCTCAGCTAAGCTGAGCTTGAAAAAAGTTTTATAACCTCGGGGCCTAGTATGAATTGTCACACAAACATACAGCAAAATTCTGAACAAATTTTTCTTCTAATTTATATCTATTCATGAGTTTTTTTTTTTACATTGTAGATTTCCACTTACATAAAGCAGTAAAGGGCTAAAAGCAATAACTAACAACATGCAAGTACATAAGACAAATACTTAACAAATCAAAAATACAAGGACAATGTGTGTAATTTCAAAGGTGAAGTATTTTTGAGGTAACATGCCCATGTAGTGAACCCCTTACACCCCACTTTTATATTTTGAGCCGCCGCATGGGAACACCAACAATCTGCATAGGCGAAAACAAAGGCGCATATCAGCTGATAGTAACTGCAAAGCTGATCAGCGCCTTTGTTTTCGCCACACGGATAGTACAATTCCTCTACTTTCTAAATCCAAAATTTCCAGTCTCTAACCATCTTCTGTGAGTGTACAGTCCGGTTTGTGTCGGACCTGGACAGAACCCAAATTGTTGGTTTTCTACTTGTTGGCTCATTTTGAAAATGGCATTATACAGTGGACAGTGGTACACAATTTTTTCTTATTTCTTATCCAAAGCATAGATTGTGGGTACTCATTAAAAGTGCTGCCTCGTTGAAGCAGTTCCAATGTGTACCCACAATCTATGTTGAAAATGTCAATTTTTTGTGCTAAAATTTGACAATTTTCACTGTACATTTCAAAGGATTGCTTTTGCTGTTTAACATCTCGGTCTGAATGCAATTTTTCAACAGAGCTAATACTTCTTAGGTATTAACCAGTGCAATGGGGAAATTAATAAGCCTTGCTGAAGTTCACAGCTCTTGTATGCTAAGATTCGAACCCCAGACCTTTCAATCTGGCATAGGACGCTCAAATGGTTGATGGCCAACCTAATGATGCTAAATCACTTGGCCACTCTGCTCTCCTTAAATCTGAAGTTGTTTCTTCTAAAGAACTACGTAGTTCAGATTGGAAACAGAACGTTCATTTACAGATAAGCCATGACGCGAAAAAACCCGATCTTAGGGGTTCCGACCAGGTGCGACATAAATCGGCATGTACAGTGATAGAAGCAGCTTAAAGGCTTGAAATTTTGTCATTAAGTAGGAGATATTATAATATCCAAGTATCGAAAACAAAGGCGCAGATCAGCTGTGCAGTTACTGCACAGCTGATCTGCCCCTTGTTTTTGCATATGCGAAAATCCTGTTTTCTCATGATGAGGCTCATACAAAAATACTGAATTGATACTGAAAATAAACTCTTCTAAATAAGTCACGTCATGAGAAAACCAGATTTTTGATGATGAGAAAAACAAAGGTGCAGATCAGCAGTGACTGATCAGTATCTTTGTTTCGCTACACAGATAGTAAAACCTCTAAACTTCTTAAATCTGAAATTTAAAGGTTCTAGCCTGCTTCTGTGACCGAACATGCTGGTTTGTGTCAGACCTGGTCTGAAACCCCAATGACCGGTTTTCTTGTGATACGGCTCATATGGCTAGAAACGTTTTTTATGCACACCTGAAGTGAGCAAACTCACAAAGAGACATGAAAGGAGAATGAAAGTATATGAAAATATTCATGGAAACATCATCATAGAATGAAAGTATGTGAAACTATTCAATGCCAAATTGCTGGATCTATGTTTCAATGACAAATTTCTTTAGTACGACAGTTTTTATGTAATAATTCACGATTACTGAAACACATAACAAACAAAAACATAACTACCTTCTCCTTTTATTCCCCATATCCCCGCCATACCCAAACTTTCTCTTCTGGTTCATATCCCCACCCCCCATTCTGCCACCCCCATAGCCCCCACCCATTCCCATTTGGTTCATCCCCATTCCCTGGTTACCCCAGTTTCCCCCACCACCCATATTTCCCATTCCCCCCATATTCCCCATGCCTCCCATTTGATTCATCCCCATTCCCATGCCTTGATTACCCCAATTTCCCCCCATATTTCCTCCCATGTTTCCCATCATCCCCATATTTCCTCGCATATTCATCCCCATTCCCATACCCCCTCCCATACGGTTGCCTTGGAAACCAAAATTATCGCCGCCATACCCCATATTATCCCCGCCCCACCCCATGTTTCTATTCTGCATCATTCCTCCCCCCATATTCATACCCCCACGATTCCCCATTCCTCCCCCACGTCCAAAATTCCCTCTGCCCCCACCACGACCCCCAAAATTCCCCCTTCCACCTCTACCCCCTCTCTGAACCCCACTGGTAGCACTCCTTCCCCCTCGGGGTGTTTTCTCCCTATATCCCATAATACCCATTCTCTTTTGATTTTCCCGCCTTCTCTGTTTGACGACACTGGACTTCGACAACCCGACACTTATTTTATATTTCCCCAATTCAGTATCATTCAAGGCCTCCATTGCAGCCAATGCATCCTCACGCTTGTCAAAATGAATAAATGCATAGTCCCGAACTTTCTGAACGTTGTGAAGTTTCCCATGTGCCTCGAACGTTTTCCGCAGCAGATCTTCATTGACTTCCGAAGACAAGTTTTTGACGTGGAGAATTTTCACCGTCTCCATTTGATCATCATCCGGTTCCTCCTGAATTTCAGCCCACTCGACGAACACACGGTTACCCCAGAACTGGAAATACAAAGTCGTAAAATGTTAAAATCAAAATGGGCCTTTGAGATTTCAAGTTTGTCTTAAGGTTTGTAGACTAGATAATACAGCCTCAGAAAATAGCTAGATGCTTAAAAATTTCAGAAATATGAAGGTTGTAGAACAGATACCATATTTGTTCTAATTAATGCACAGTGCGCTTAACTTTTCAAAATAATCTCAAGTTAAGGTAAAAAATATTGTTCTAATAAGCACACACTACGAACCAAAACAATACATTATCTGATAAAATGATCATGCAGCGGTGATCACAGGCAGATATTCCAAATCAGGAAAAGGCACAGGTCCAGGCCTTCAGAACACCTAAACCCCCTTCTATCCAAGTAATCTCCTTGGATTTGAGTTGTTTTCAAGTCTACAGTTAAAAGTAAGACTAAAAACCCAGGAATTGGCACAATTAATTTTATAATCCCAACCAAGACACTAGGCAAGAACAGAGTCCTAAATCAGGAATTCCTGATAAATCAGGAACTTTATCACCCCTGTCATGTCAAAATATTCAATGATCTGATCTGGGGCTTTTTTTTTTTTTTAATTAGATCTCATGAGGCCATCCGGTGAAAAATCAAGAAATACTGAATAAGTAAGGTAAACAAGAAATAAGTAAGGTAACAAGAAATACTGAATAAGTAAGGTAAACAATAAGCACCCTCATCTGAATAAACAATAAGCACCCTCATCTGAATAAACAATAAGCACCCTCATCTGAATAAACAATAAGCACCCTCATCTGAATAAACAATAAGCACCCTCATCTGCTAAAGTTTATAACACAAACTCTCCCAATCAAAATAAATTTAACCAATCACATTACACAATGATTGAGCCAATCCACTTCATCTGTCTTATTATCCCTACTCACATGTTCTCGAGTATTCTCCAACTTCTTCTTTGCCGTTGCTGCCGACTTGTGATCCCCGAACTCCATAAAACAATACCCCTTATTCTTTAAATCTTTCTCAAGCATCTCATCGTTTGTCGAGATGATCACTTCCTCGATTCCTTCCAGATGCTTGCTGAATTCTTCAAGAATTTCGTCGTGGTCTTTAGGTTTTGGAATGTTGCCGATATACAGGCGTGTATTCGAGGCAGACATGTTGGCCTTCAAGGTTTGGCCTTTTCTTACTTCATACCTATAGCAAATTTTTTAATAAAGTTAACCTCAAATTATTACATATCTTTAACAGTTAACACTCTACGGCCCATTGGATTTTGGGATGTTTTAAATGTACAGGCTTTAATTTGACCTAGACATGTTGACGTTCAAAGTTTGGCCTTTCCTAACTTCATACCTGCACAAAAATAGGTTTCTAAATGAAAATTTCAATTCATTTGCAAGTTTATGCTAATGTCATTAATAATATATATAGGGATCAAACGTGGTTTTTTATGCATTAATATCTGCTGGGCCCCCAGGGAGGTGTTGAAACCCGAGCTTGAAAGGGAAGGTTTTTAACCCTGACGATTTATTTTCGCAGATTTAAATTAAAAAAAAAAAAAAAAAAAAAAAAAAAAAAACGCAAGTTTGTCATGCTCTAGCCCATAAGAAGTACCGTATTCGTTCTAATTAGCGCACATGCTCCAATAAGCGCACACCCTGGACGTTTCCAAAAATCGAGTGCATAAGCGAACACTGCTCGACTAACATATTGGTATTTTATAACAATTTTACACATAAATACCGTATTAACCGCATTAAAACTTAACCTTAGATGTCCAAATACTATATTGCAACGATTGCAACACTTAATGTGCGCTTATTAGAACGATATTTTGTTACCTTAACTTTAATTTATTTTGAATAGTTAAGCGCACTGTGCGCTAATTAGAACGAATACGGTATGTCTTTTGGGTGTATCGTCTCAATTATTAATTGAATTTGACTGCCTCATACAAGATAAATCATCAAAGCATGGGAGATAATCCCTAACAAAAGATACACCACAACCTCTTAATTACACTATCGTTGGGGTCCAAGCCAATCTCCGTCTTAGCTAACCAATCCATGTTATAACAAGAGTAAAATGTATAGACATATAGCAAACATAGTCTAAAATGACCAAATGGTGTCCACCGGGTCACGAAACCTTGTTGCAATGAAGCATGTTATATAGAGGTCCAGGTGTAATTATGAATAGCTGGGCTCGACTACAAACAATTGTCAAACATACTGATGATTGCCATTGTTTCTGAATTAAAAATGTGAATTTAAATGGAAAAAAAATAGTTTTTAAATTTAATAGTTTATTGAATTTAACTGCAGATTTTAATATTTTTTTTTTAATTTACATGGAATAAAATTGTATGTACTGCATTTGCAATATGTACATCAAATATTTTATATATTTTCTGTCTCCTCTATTACTCAAAATAGTGTCAATATATGTCAACGTTTTTGCGGCGATCTAATTTCACGATTTTTTTAGCCCTGCGAAAATTGCGAAAATAAATCACTAGTGAAAAAAGTTGGTTTACAGTAACATGACTGCATCAATGATCACATATTACTAAGTTGGAATCATAACCACCTTCATACTGCTCTTGACAAATAGATTGAGTTGAGGTTAAACATCACGGTCAACTATTTTTCAGTAAGTACATCTATGAAACCTACTTGTTAAGAATCCTTAGAGCTTTATCGGCATCCTCTCTATTGCAGTATCTCACAAAACAGAAGTTACGGTTATACCCGGTATGGGCATCGATCATAATTCTCATCTCAAACACTTTTCCGATGTCAGAGAACAGGGGAACAAGCTTATCCTCGAACCAGTTCTTGGGAATTCGGCCGACGCAGAGTTCGGTGCCGACTGGGTCCCTGCCTTCCCATCCCGGTGGAGGGCCTCCGTAACGTCTCTGTCCTATAAATGATAAAGTATATATATAGAGGATCTTACACGAGTGGTCATTTCATATAATATTTATTAAACGAGCTTCGGCGAGTGTAATAAATTTCATATGAAATGACCACGAGTGTAAGATTCGTTTTATCATATGACTTTTAAAATAGGATTTTTTTGCCTTCAAAGTGGACATATTTTCAATGAAAATTTACATTGCTGTTACGGACGTCGTCAATGATGTTACGCATTCGCGCAACAGTGTTAGTACACGTGCGATCATATAACTAATTTATTACATGACATTAACCACTGGCAACGTCATATGATAATAAGTTGTACCTTCAAAGTCAGGCATTAAAGTAATTATAAGTAAGGCCACACCAAATAAATTACTAGATTCTCATCCCTGCTACACACCCGGGAAACGGTCAATTTGTACTCCGCCGGTGCTCCATAGAAAGAGAAATTGACTGTTTCCGGTGTAGGAGTTGTTGGGTCAAATCAAAGGTTTGTGTTGTACCCGAGTTTGTTTGAGGTAAGTTTTTTTTTCTTTACCCCATGTACCTAAAAATCCGAGAATGTCAGATGATGGGTTAATGAATAAAGACCGTGCATACAAAAAGACATGCCCAAAAACTTACCATTTTTACGCGATATCGTTTTTCGTGTTTAGGAAACCCTGGTCAAAACTTGTGTTGTGGTATAAAAAGTGATTCAAATTTCCGATATAGCCATCCCAAGTTTGATCTGATAGACTCGAATTAAAACAAAAGTCAGTAGCGTGTAATTTATATGGAAAACTAAAGTGAAATTTAAAACAGGTGAACCATGGGTCATTTTTTCAAAAGTGTACCAATTGACGATCAGCGTGAAATTTAACTAATGGGAAATTGTGTTGTTAATGATATATTTATCAACAATGGAACATACATTTTATTTTAAAATAAATTTCTTGCCGACAAAAGTTTTTTCAGCAAGTTATTATACAAAGATTTGTTTGTTTGTTGCTAAATGATGAATGATTGGTCTTTTTTCTCAAAAGTGTACCAATTGACGATCGGCGTGAAATTTAACTAATGGGAAATTGTGTTGTTAATGATATATTTATCAACAATGGAACATACATTTTATTTTAAAATAAATCTCTTGCCGACAAAAGTTTTTTCAGCAAGTTATTATACAAAAATTTGTTTGTTTGTTGCTAAATGATGAACGATTGGTCTTTTTTCTCAAAAGTGTACCAATTGACGATCGGCGTGAAATTTAACTAATGGGAAATTGTGTTGTTAATGATATATTTATCAACAATGGAACATACATCTATTTTAAAATATATCTGATGCCGACAAAAGTTTTCTTGGCAAGTTATTATACAAAGATTTGTTTGTTTGTTGCTAAATACGTCCCGTGTCGGCTCCGGGACGTCACCGTGTCAGTGGCCTCCATTTTATGTTGACTTTTATCCAACATTGGGATGTCATGACATGCGAAATTAGCTCTGAAATATGGCACCCAAGTAACAAATAAAAGTTTATGTGTATGGATGGTTTGACTCAACCACTTTTCAAGGACAGGCTCAGGCCCTTTAAGCGGTTAACCAGTAATCATATGAGTGGTTTCCTTGTACGTGGTTTCACGCTGGTGGTTAAAAACATCATCTTTAGTCGTTTTCCCTTAAAGCCCATCTGGAAACTTAAACAAATGATAGTCTGCAAATCGGGGCCTACACACTGTGCGTATACCCGAATTTCTGAATGACAAGGAATATTTGTATTTAATGCTATATACATGTATCATAAAAAGATGGAAAATCACCAATGATGGGACTGGGCTGAAAGAATAGAGCACTTGAATATCGATAATTGTGCATGCCTTTCTTCTATTGGGCTGTAATATATACCTGTACATTATTAGCTTTCAGTCAACAAAGGCGACACATGCTTCATATTTTATATTTTATTAAATCAATTTGTCCCTGCCAACAGAACTTGTGCTTCAAGGATCTGTTGTAAGACTGATACATTGTATGGAAAATCCCTTGAATCGGTGTTCAGATTGGCAATCAGAGTAATTATCATTAGAATGGCTACACGCAATTCAGAATCCCAAATGAGTTATCAAAAGCAGGATGGATAAATTAGTTCTGTTAGTTTATGGGCTTATTTGTTACACGAGATGTCAACCTGAAAGATTAAATATCAACAATAATTCTTCATCTGAACCTTCTATCTTGAATAGTTTAAGCTGTTTCTGGTACCTATAATCGCATGTTCACATAAGCCACAAATATCGGAACAAACACTAAAGGGACTGGGAGTCTATACTGAAGTTAAGCAGCAAGTTGCTCCACTGTGTTAGTATTGGTCAAATTGTACGATATATCGTCAATTAGCACACCCACAGAAATTAAGCATGAAGATTATAATCATTTAAGTTTTGCAGGTGTAATACTTATAAGACAGCTTAAAATGTGTAGTGTAACTTGTAATGGCAAGGTGAAGGTCAGACTATTTGATAAACAATTCATATGGCAATGCCTTTCGGCAATTTCTAGATTCTTTGCGACATTGTAGCATGAGCATGCATGAAAATGGGACAAAAAGACAAGCAACATTATTTCCGAAAGGGATTTTGTCCTCAAAGAAAACAACATGCATCAAAGTAGTGATATCACGGTTCTTATTTTAATTTATTATGATAGCATTGCAAATACATTAGTTAAATTGCACTCAAGTCGTCAATTGGTACGCTTGTAAAATTTTGGTTCCAATATCTTGCAACCAAATGTTATTTTTACACTCAATTCTTTAAACCAGTAATGTGTACTCTAAACTTTACATTTTGTTTTTAACACCACACGTGGAATGTTAGACATGTACATTCACCAAATAACTCAGTATTTCAAACGCGAAAACTGATTACTACATACTTTTATAAACACTAGGTTAATTTTTCACTCTATTTCAAATTTTCGGCACTAGGCTTTCATCAGGAAAGTAACTTTAAATTTCTGCAACTAGGTGGCATCCATTTTGAAGCATTATATCAGTAGTCAAAGGTGACGTTACATCATTTCCTGTTAAGGCAACGTCAAGTTGGCGTAACACCAAATGACGTAACGTCATTTCCCGCCAAAGCCACTCAGACTATCAAGTTCACAAGAACAACTCACAAACCTGAATGAACAAACAAATAAATAAATAAATAAACAAATAAATAAACTTGTCAACAAAATGTACAGGGATGGTGCTATCTCAGAAGACATAAAGCAGTTCTTAATACCCCGGTACTCAAAAGCAGGCTCACTGAAAGGTAATCCAAAGTTTTTTTTATTAAATTTTTTATTTTATTTATTTATTTATTTATTTATTTGTTTGTTCATTCAGGTTTGTGAGTTGTTCTTGTGAACTTGATAGTCTGAGTGGCTTTGGCTGGAAATGATGTTACGTCATTTGGTGTTACGCCAACTTGACGTTGCCTTAACAGGAAATGACGTAACGTCACCTTTGACTACTGATATAATGCTTCAAAATGGATGCCACCTAGTTGCAGAAATTTAAAGTTACTTTCCTGATGAAGGCCTAGTGCCGAAAATTTGAAATAGAGTGAAAAATTAACCTAGTGTTTATCATCTATTCCCTCTGGAATATTTATTTGAGAATATCTACTTTTATAAAGTTTTCATGTAATATGAGTTCCTGTAAAATCCCCAATCACAGGCGCATCATCTGACATTCTCTGATTTTTGAATGGATTTAGAGTAAGGAAAATATTTTACCTTGAAGTGGTTGACCCAGTAAAATTCCCTCTATTTACGTCAGTCAATTCCGGCACCGGAAACCGTCAACTTCACTTACCGTGGAGCACCGGCGGTGTACAAATTGACCGTTTCCCAGGCGTGTGCTAACCCCTAAAATATTGGCCACCCCAAACTTTTTTATTTACAACAGCTATGGTGACATCATCACGAAAACATGTCTGTGTAATGTATACCCCCTTGAATCCCATGTTTATATAGCACTATTATATGCGGGTACGCAGGGGTATACCTGTTTTTCTTATTTTTGCTCCAAAACATAGACTGTGGGAACTCGTTAGAACCGCCTTGCCAAGGGCAAGGCAGTTCAAACATGTACCCACAATCTATGTTTTGAGCAAAAATATGAAAAATATTAAAAATTTTCAGTTGAAACTTTTCAATTTTTAAAGCTCAAAAAATCTCTGTTTATTGCAAGGGCAAGTTTTTGTAATGTTGAAACAGGACCACAGTTTAATGACTGAAGAAGTCTTTTCAAAATTCGGGACCTGAGATTTAAAAGCAAGAAGCTTAACCACTGAAGATTCCTGCATCTATGGTTCAATTTATGGGTAATGCACCAATCATTTGTAACCACTGCTGCTCCACCTAAGGGGAAGGTTGGGGATTATGACTTTCAGTGCCCTGCTATGCGCGCCACCACCAGGGGGGAAACTGAAGGTCAAAACAACTCTTTGCCCGGCCCTTCCCAATAGAAAACCTCCCTGGGGTAAGGATCCCAATGTTGAAACCCCGTCATTTCCCTGCACTGTGGGGACACTTGAAAAGTAATTGCCCCGCACTTTAGCCCAGCTATCCCCCACCCTTCCCCGTAGGTGGGGGTGCAGTGGTTACAAATGACTGGTGCATAATTTATACTGATTGAAGTGTATTTATATCCCCTCAAACCCCACTTTTATATAGTAAAACTGGGTTTTCAGGGGTATACCTTATTTTCTTATTTTTGATCCAAAACATAGATTGTGGGTACTCGTTAAAACCGCCTCGAGGCAGTTCTAACGTGAACCCACGATCAATGTTTTGTGCAAAAATATTAAAAATATTGAGTGTTTTCCAATGAAATTTACAATTTTTGCATATGAAAAAAATCTCTGTGTATTGCATGGGCAAGTTTTCGTAATGGTACAAACCGGGTGTAATGTCCAGTGTGTATCCTGTATTATCTAAAATCTGTTTTAATTCCTTCTCATCCGGTCCTGGCGGCGTAAAATCTGTCATTTTGGCGGCGAATGCTTTCCTGTTCAACCTACAAAATATAGACAATAATCGAGCGGTGGCACGAAAAAAGGTCTTCGGGTTTCAGACCATGTATGACACAAACCGACCTGTTCAGTCACAGAAGCAGGCTAGAAGCTTGAATTTTCGGATTTAAGAGAAATTGTAATATCTGTGTAGCGAAAACAAAGGTGCTGATTTGATTCGCAGCTGAGAATACCCAAGTCATCAACTCAAACTACATGCAAATTTCATTATAACCGTTGTTGAAATAAAAAAATGAGAATCTTTGAAATGCAAAACATTCTATTATTCCAACAATATTAAAAGGATATAGTATTTTGGCAACAGCAGGCTTTTTGAATTAAAATTTCATTTTAACTCATTTCAGCCATGCTTCCTTTTTATGGGACAAAGGCAAACAGTATAGCCCCAGATGTGACACCATCCCATCTAGGGCTATTCTGTTTACTTAACGAAAATTCATCGAAAAATGGGATAAAAAAACAGAGGACCAATGATCCTGAGAATGCTCACCTGAAGCCTGATCTTGGAGTATTAAGTCATCATGAAATGACCTTGAATACTCACACACCTTTATTGACTTCATAAGTTGTCTGCATCTGCCAAGTTTTAGGTCTCAGGTTGCAATAGTTTCCAAACCCAGTGATTTCTAAGAAAACATTATCTTAATTTTGATATTTAAATGACCTTGGGTCTCAGTCAAGAAATGACATTGGCCTTAATTTATTACTTACCTTCATTGACTCCATTAGTTGTCTGCATCTAGCAACTTTCAGGTCTCAGGCTGCAACAGTTTCCAAAATATCCATTGTTTTCGCCTTTTCCCATGTAAAAGCCTATGTTTCCAAAATTGACCTTGCCGTAAAATAAGTCAAGGTTATCCTAGGGTCATCATTTGATCAAACTATAATTGACTCCTCCGCCAGCAAGGTATAGCCACGCCCACCCCTATTTCCTTAGACAAACATTGTGTTTTTGCACCTGTATTTACCTGTAAAAAGCACGTGTTGGTTTGTTTGTCTAACCCACGTGTTGTCTAACCGTCATTGACCGTTAGCTAATGTGCAGATTTGAATGGTCAATATAAAAATGAATATTAATGATGGGTGGTTTTACGGAGGACTCAATTGGCTGGAGTCCCAAATGCTACATACCAAGTTTCGTGAAAATCTGCCTGCCAGTTCTGGAGAAGAAGATTTTGAGTGGTTTTTATCATATATGGGCGTGGCGGCCATCTTGGTCATGTAACCCGGATTTCGCATTCAAACTTTCATTCCCGCTACCCATGGATGTCCCTCATAAAATTTCACTTTGATTGGCCAAGCAGTTTCAGAGAAGAAGATCTTTGAAAAGTGTGTATGGACGACAGACTGTCCAAGGTCAAGAGACGACCTTGACCTAAATTAATTACACACCTTCATCCACTCCATTAGTTGTTTGCATCTACCACTTTTCAGGTCTCAGGCTGCAACAATTTTCAAATAAATCCATAGTTTCACTTTTTCCCATGTAAAAGCAAGCCATGTTTCCAAAATCGACCTTGCTGTAAAATAGGTCAAGGTCATCGTAGCATCATCATTTGATCAAACTATGATGGGCTGAAGTCCCAAATGCTACATACCAAGTTTCATGAAAATCAGCCTGCTGGTTCTGGAGAAGAAGATTTTTGAGTGTTTTTTACCATATATGGGCGTGGCCGCCATCTTGGTCATGTGACCCGGTTTTCGTTCCACTTAAAATTTCACTTTCATTGGCAAAGCAGTTTCAGAGAAGAAGTTTTTAGAAAAATGCGTATGGACGACAGACTGGCCAAGGTCAAGAGATGACCTTGACCTAAATTAATCACATACCTTTATCTACTCCATTAGTTGTTTGCATCTACCACTTTTCAGGTCTCAGGCTGCAATAGTTTTCAAAAATTCTATAGTTTTCACTTTTTCCCTTGTAAAAGCCTAGGTTTCACAAATTGACCTTATCGTAAAATAGGTCATGGTCATCCTAGTGTCATCATTTTATCAAACTATGATGGGCTGAAGTCCCTAATGCTACATACCAAGTTTCATGAAAATCGGCCTGCCGGTTCTGGAGAAGATTTTTGAGTGTTTTTTACCATATATGGGCGTGGCGGTCATCTTGGTCATGTGACCCAGATTTCGCGATCAAACTTTCATTCCCCCTACCCATGGATGCTGCACATAAAATTTCACTTTGATTGGCCAAGCAATTTCAGAGAAGATTTTTGAAAAATGTGTATGGACGACAGACTGGCGAAGGTCAAGAGATGACCTTGACCTAAATTAATCACATACCTTCATCTACTCCACAGACCTGTCAACCTCCTGAAAATTCTAAGAGGGAGATTGCGCGAAACAGTGATATTTTGACCAAATTAGCATGCAACTTAACTCCCAATATGGCCGCGCCCTTTGTAGAAATGTGTCGAAACTGATTTTTCGATCGAATTTCATAGTTTCTTCGCGGTTTTTGCATAATAGTCTTTATTGAAAATTGCACAAGCTAATGCGCTTTAAGACCTATAAAATTTCAAGGAGAGAGATTTTTTCTTCAGGAGGGAGATTTTTTCCAGCTTTTCAAAAAGACAATACTTGTTATTGGCAAAGTAGTATACAGCAAGCATTCACCGATACAAAACCCTTTAAATAAAGAATAATTGAGACGGTGTCATACCTCGGGTATTGAAAATTAGCTTGTGCAATTTTCAATAAAGACTATTATGCAAAAACCGAGAAGAAACTATGAAATTCGATCGAAACATTTCTACAAAGGGCGCGGCCATATTGGGAGTTTTTCCAACAATCATTATTTACATACGATCTGATTGGTTCAGAAATCAACCTAAAAAGTTAATGGCCAATCATAAAGCTTGTTTTATCTTTCACCGGAATTTCCCGATCTTATAGATCGGAGAACCGGAGAATCTCGAGATTTGCCGAATGCGCTTAAAATAGAAATCGGAACGATCGAAAATTCCCGAACTCAACCGGAAATTTGCAATGACCTTGACTTTGTTTGTGTAAACATGGAAAAAACGGGATATGTTTTCTTTTTTGTTTCGGATGTTAAAATTAACCGGTACCATTTGTTTGGCGTTTTTAATAGAAATCGGACGGGAGGTCGTTAGTCCATGGCAAAACCATTAGAATAACAATTTATCCGGGACAGTTGACAGGTCTGCTACTCCATTAGTTGTTTGCATCTACCACTTTTCAGGTCTCAGGCTGCAATAGTTTTCACTTTTTCCCTTGTAAAAGCCTAGGTTTCCAAAATTGACCTTGTCGTAAAATACGTCAAGGTCATCCTAGTGTCATCATTTTATCAAACTATGATGGCCTGAAGTCCCAAATGCTACATACCAAGTTTCATGAAAATCGGTTCTGGAGAAGAAGATTTTTGAGTGTTTTATACCATATATGGGCGTGGCGGCCATCTTGGTCATGTGACCCAGATTTCATGATCAAACCTTCAATGCCACTACCCAAGGAGGCTCCACATAAAATTTCAACAAGATCGACCAAGTGGTTTCAGAGAAGAAGATCTTTGAAATTGTGGACGACAGACGGTCGGACGACGGACGGATGCACGACGGACGGACGCACGCCGGATCATGGCCATCCTATAAGCTCACCTTGTGAGCCTGCGGCTCAGGTGAGCTAATAAAAGTCACACCTAACACCCTTAAAAATGAAAATGGACTCTTCCAAATGATAATGATGGGCGAATCCATTCGTCAAATATGGGTTGAACAGTTGGTTCGTGCAATGCATACCTGAACAATCGCATCTGGCCACACAGATAGGCACTCTTGTTGACAACATGATCCAGTGTAGTTTTCTGCAGGAACCCCAACAATCGGATGGCGTCTTTTGCAGGGAATTCCTTCAGCGCCAATTTTGCTCGTTCGTCGAGGTCGTCGTACGTGATGAGACCCACCTCAAACAACTGCATCATCTTTAAAGCGACGTTTTCGTCAATCCCCATGCTGACCATCTCCTGTTAAATAACAATATAAAAATACAAAAACAAATACAAAATACAAATACAGGTGACTCTCGTTAACTCGAACTCGAGTGGACTGAGCTATCACTTCGAGTTATCAGTATTACGAATTAAGTGTTGTTGAAATACAAAAAACATATAGAGAAAAGAACTGGGACCAGTCTTTAAATTCGACGTAAACGGTAAGATTGAGGTAAGCGTTGTCGAGGTAAAGCGAACCACCTGCACAAAATACACCACCTTTGAGTTAGATATGAGCCGCTGCATGGGAAAACCAATACTCTGCATATGTGAAAACAAAGACGCAGATCAGCTGTGCAGTACCTTATGATCCTCGTCTTCCATAAGAACTTCCTTGTCATCTTCCTTCAACAGACTGTCCTCTGTCTATTTCTGTATCATCTGTTTATAGAACTATGCATATCTATTTATAGAACTATGCATATCTATTTATAGAACACTGTTACAATACCTTATATTCCTCAGCTTCCATAAGAGCTTCCTTGTCATCTTCCTTCCTTCAACAGACTGTGTGTCTATCTCTGTATCATCTATTTATAGAACTTCACGTATCTATTTATAGAACTTTGCATATCTATTTATAGAACACTGTAACAGTACCTTGTATTCCTCGGCTTCCATAAGAGCTTCCTTGTCATCTTCCTTCAACAGACTGTCCTCGGTCTGTATCATCTATTTATAGAACTTTGCATATCTATTTATACAACTTTGCATATCTATTTATAGAACACTGTTACAGTACCTTATATTCCTCGGCTTCCATAAGAGCTTCCTTGTCATCTTCCTTCAACAGACTGTCCTCGGTCTCTTTGTCTATCTCTGTATCATCTATATTGTATAATAAAACATTGCATTAGTCAAACAATCATTTTCCTTTAAGCTTGATCAACATACTCTACTCGTAACAATTAAAAGTACTGTTACAACAAAAATTTGTATACCCTTGAAGTTGAAGATCTAGCCCTAAACATGTCATCTCTATTCAATAAAAAAAATCAAAATAATGTTTTTATTTCATGGTATATATGTGTGTGTGTGACCGTTTCTGCGTGAATTATTTTAATTTTGCATTCAAGCAATAAAGCGTTAACTTAAAGAGAAGTTTATCATATAGCAGTGCACATTTGCACTGACAACTGACCTTCCATGGGCTCTTCTTTTTTCATCATGTCAACGTCCATGATTCTTCCGGTAACTTACTGCACAACCTGGTAAAGAACACAAACAGATGCATTGATAAAATGTTCTGCAACTCTTGGAAATCTCAGAGACTCATATATACAGGTATGGCAAAATACAGTGATTTCAACATGCCCATGAAAAGTATACCCCGTCATGCCCCACTTTTATATAGCATGCCTGGGGTTCAAAGGGGTATACCTATTTTTCTTGTTTTTGCTCCAAAACATAGATTGTGGGTAATTGATAGAATAACCTCGTCCAGGCGGTTCTAACTTGTACCAACAATTGATGTTTTGAGCAAAAATATTGACAATATCAAGTTTTTTCCAATGAAATTTTCATTTTTAATGCTTAAAAAATCTCTGTATATTGCATGGGCTAGTTTTCATAATGACTACGTTTTTATTTATTCTGAACTACTTCCAATCCTTTCAACTTGCAAGTGTACTTTTTGGGAGAGGCAAAATTATATATTATCATTAAATTTTCAGAAATAGTAAAACATTAATTAGCAAAGAACCCATATAAAAAGTTTGACGTTAACATCAAATATTTACAGCTGAGATAAAAACAAAACTGCTCTTTTGAAGCAATAGCGTTCTTTTCAGTGGTTTATCTTAGCTGTACACAGCTTTTTGGTTTTGTATTGATTTATCAGAAACTGAAGCAACATTTTTTGTTCCGAACTTTGGACTAGTATATTTCATGACTCCATACGGAATTCTCTATTAACCCATATTTGACTAATGGATTCTCCCATCGTTATAATTTGGGTGAGTCCACTGTCAATTTTAGGGGTGTTAGGAGTAAATTTGACTATTTATTCAATTTTTCGATGAAATTCCTCTAAGCAAACAGAATAGCCCCAGATGGGACGCCGCGTTCTGCGGCGTCACATCTGGGGCTATACTGTTTGCCTATGTCCCACAAAAGGACACCAGGTTTATATGAGTTAAGGGATCTAACAATCAAACTACATGTATAAATGAATCGACAGAAAAGTATCATAATATTTATACATGTACAATCCCTTTAAAGTTTCAATGAATAAAACAAACACATACATAGACACAATATCATAAAGTTGTACTGATATTGTGGGATAAAAATGAACAGGAAGTTACAGTTTCATTCATGTAAGTTTTACTTCAATACAATCAAAAATGCACAAAATCAGTGATTTCACTGAAGTCTTGATGTTCGAAGATATATCGAGGTTTCAAAGTGGGTAACCACAGTACATGTATAACGGTTCAACTGAAATTATACTAATATGTCTTACAACTCTTGTCGTTCACGAAACAGGAAGAAATGTCTGAAAGTAACAAGTTTGATTACAAAGTTACAATCAAATAGAAAATAGTTTAAGCAAAAACATATACCACAGCTTGAACACAAGATACACTATGAACAATATTTCATGTATAAAGTATCTTGAAGTTACGGCTCAAGTAGCTTTACATTTCATTACGAAAACACGCCCATGCAATATACAGAGATTTTTTTTAAGTTGTAAAAATTGAAAATTTTCAGTAGAATTTTTTCAATATTTTTTCTTATTTTTGCTCAAAACATAGATTGTGGGTACACGTTAGAACCGCCTCGCCGAGGCGGTTCTAACGAGTACCCACAATCTATGTTTTGGAGCAAAAATAAGAAAAATAGGTATACCCCTGCATACCCCAGTTTTGCTATTTAAAAGTGGGGTTCAAGGGGGTATACATTGCACGGACATGTTTTCCTAATGTATAGTTAAATTTATACTAAAGGTACATGCCAAACAAAGAAACCAATACAAATGATTCCTCGTGAATGTATGTAGACTATATTATAAAGAAGTTACATACCAAGAATTCAAGAGATTCTGAGCTGCAAAAGCATAACTACATGTACACATAAATAGAAGTTTGCATTTACTACAAAACTCGAGCTCACTGGCACATTGTGTTTAAAGAAGCTCAAAAGTATTCAATGCTTCTTTTTTCCCAATCTCCAAACTTTTAGTTATCCACAGTAAATTCTTGAATGGTGAATTCTTCACAAGTTTAAGAGCAGCAGTTCAATGTATTGTTAGTTTAAGTTTCCGCTAGTCCATCTGTATATCTGCATTTGGATGTTATGATCTGTATACTCATACCACAGTATCTTCAAAGAACCTCAGTTTGTGTAAGTTGTTAGCAAGTACATGTATACCAAAGTCGGTTGTTTGGTCTGGATTGACAAAATGGTGATATCTCCAAGTTTTGACAAATAAGTTTCCAAGCAGCAATTCATTAATGCTTAGCAAGTCTTTAGATCTTAACTGCAAGAAAATAAAGATCTATCGGTTTAAATGTTGTCGGTAGATCCATTATTACTGGTGCATCCATTGAAGAACAGCAACGTAATCCAAATGCCCAATCAGTTTTTTTCTCCTTCACTTGCCACTTGCTATACTCACCAATGTTCAAACTCTCTGGCTATATTCCTCATGACTGTCCGGTTTATAGACACTCCCATGGTCATCCCAGTGGCTCTCTGCTATAACGACATTGGTAAAGCAAAATTATACAATTCACTATTATACAGGAATTGCAAATTTAGCTTTATATTTTGCCAAGTTTACGGCATCTTCTCATTCCAAGATGGGATTGTCAAATTATAATACATACCAAAGTTATAGTATATCCAGTGAGTTTCATAACCAAGATGATGCAAAGTGATCCATTGCTTAATGTGCACATTTATCCAAAGATTATCTCCATAATCATTCCAATCACATGACAATGTGTATGCAAATCAGTTCAAAACTGCCATAATGGTCTACAGAATATCGTCTCCTGTACACCTGTAAGTTTAATTTCTCCAAGTGTCTTCTTGCCACTAAGCCAATCAGTGTGACTGCAGTCAATATTCATCAATGCAGACATTTAGTGTGACTACAGCCAATCAACTTTGTTTGCAACCACTGAATTCTTCTATGTGACTGCGGCAAGTCAGTGTAATTGCCACAAATTGAATTTAAAAGCACAAGTTCCATTCTGGTTTACCCCAAAGATGGAGTAATTTTGTTTTGTTGAATACTGAAATCATCTGAAAATAAGTTAGACATTGTAAAACACAGGAGACTTTACTCCAAATACAGAACCCTTCTGATATGAAAATATCAGCATTCTGATATGAAAATATCAGATAAATGTATCCAAGCTTGTCATAGTTGGCTGTAGTTTAATTAAACAAAACAGTTAAATTCTTGTGTATATACACACTGAGGCACTGATCCATCTGCCTTCCACAAGTTGTCAGAACGTTCATGTAAGTTACAATTTTTGGGCATATTTAATTTTTGCCAATGACTGAAACAGAACATAGTTTTTTAAATCTGTGTAAACTAATATATGTGCAGCTTTCCTGTGCTTTATTGGACATTTCTGATTGATTTCATTTTGCCCCACCTCACTAACAGACATGACAGGGGTGAGATACTAGGATAATAATTTTCTGTGGTTGAACAGGGTCCAAGTTTCATGAGTTTATTCTAAATAGCAAAACCTTGTTAATAATACAAACAACTGACACATAAAAATGAAACTTGATAGTTATTCAGAACTAAAAAAAGCATCAAAAGCATGCATACAAATTCAACATGACATAGATCACACAAATTTAAGATAAGAAAATGTAAAAAGTCATTTAAAAATAAGCCGGATAAATGCTTAGGGCATGAATTGCCTCGGTGGTAGACAATTATATGAGCTGCGTCATGAGAAAACCCGATTTTTGCCTATGCGAAAACAAAGGCGCTATATGATATGATAGTACAATTCCTCTTCTTCTTATATCTGAAATTTCAAGCTTCTAGTCATCTTCAATAGCTGCACAGGACAGTTTGTGTCAGACCTGGTCGGAAACCCCAAAGACTGGTTTTCTCGCGTCGCGGCTCATACTTTTGAGCAAGTGGGCAAGATTTCAAAATCTATATTAAATGATTGCCCTGACCTGATTGCACCCAGTATACCCATCACACAACATTTCAAGACACATAATGGAGTGCGGTGACTAGAAGCAGCACCTGGTCTGACAAATTTTGCTGCAACATACAGCAAAGTAATAACAATTTTGCAAATACACACAGCAAGGCAAGTTCTTGCAGCTTCCTGCTTTTGTCACATCATTAAAGGTTGCATCAATCTGTGCTAAGGATCATAGGTAACGCCACTTAACGGCATAACTGTCATTTAGCGGCCCCTATGGCCGAGCGGATGAAAGCTTTTCTTAATCACTCGACCATCTCACCACTGTGTCTGGTAAGGGTTCGAACCCCGCAATGGCCACATGAGACAAGCCATCTGAATCTGAATAGTTTATGCACCAGTCATTTGTAACCACTGCCTCCCCACCTACGGGGATGGGCGGGGACAGCAACTTTTTACAAAATAAAGCCCTGCTATAACCCCCGCACTATGGGGACATATGGGAGGTAAAAACACTGCTCTTTTTCCCCCACCCCCGGGGACAGGTAAAAAAATTTGATTGTAGATGCCAAATATTTCATCAAACATTTACCATTTTTATGTAAATACAATGCCCTGCAACAGATCTTTGTTCAGTACATCATTTTGTTAAAATTCAGCTGCAGTCTTAATACATGTAAACTGTCTGCAGCACTTGATTAATTACACTCAGAGGCCATAAGTGAGTTCCCAAAGTGAAAAAAATGCAAGATCTTTAGTCATTTTTTGTCAACATAATATAATTTCTATTACTTGAACTCTATCATATTACATACCATCACGTAGGGAAAACATTTCCAAGCAATCTTAAAATATTTATATTATTCTTGATGCAAATGGAGTTTGTTGCTAAGCAATTTTACAACACCACATAAAATTGAGCATCAGTCTGCTGTTTGTGGTTGCCATGGTAACAGTGGGGTGAGATGAAAGGTAAGATATTAGGCGCTAATCTATAAGTGACCTAAAGGTCTTAAAATAATGAAGTTTAAAATGGCACTAGTTATATGCCGCAGAAATTCTGAGAACACCTTCACTCCCATTGACTCCCATATTAATTTTGTCTTTTTTGCTTGACAAAAATTTAAAAGGCTGCAGTTTCTTTTTGACGTGTTCAAACTTGTCCAAACATATATTTATGCAAAGGTAAATACATAGTCCTTCCTTTCAGTGGTAAATCAACCAGGTGTTAACATGTATGTTACCATGGCAACAATTTTAGTTGAACGGGTACCCATTTTTCAGTCACGTTTTTAAATTGCCTAGCAACTTGCCCAGAATTTAAGATCAAAGTTATGATCAACAAAATATTATTTTCTTTTAGAAATTTTACTTTATAACATAACAAGACAAGAATTGTTTTGCAATATAATTAAAATTCATGTTTCTATCCCCCAAATTCACTTAAGAACTTGCATTTTTTCACTTTAGGAACTCATTTATGACCACTGAGTGTACATCGATTCAAGGAGGGAATAAGCTCTCACTAGGATTTTGAGAACAAGATTCTAAGAATACTTCACTGGAAAAAAGTTGGAGTCAGAAATGAAAACTTGGAGTTTGACCATGAAAACTTGGAGTTTTACCCTTAATAATATATTTCAATTTTTTTTTTCAACTAGGATTCCACTGAAAATTTGCTCATGTCCATTTTTTTTGTGTGTGTTTTTTTTTTTTTTTTTTTTGTTTTTACAAAAGCCAATACTTGTTTTTTCCAGACGTAACAAAATTGTTAGAGAATACTGAAGTAGAAGCAGCTAAAATTTATAAATTAAGGTTTTTATCACACATGAAGGCAATTAAGACCAATACCAATGCCAGGAGACTGCTGAATATTCATTACAAAGAAAAATGCTTGTGCTTTAAAGGGACCGATGTAATGTCATTAGTTTTCGTGGCCGTAGAAAGGTGTGTTTTTTCTCTTCTTTTCTGCCGATTTCTCATTCAGAAGTTCTTAAAAACAATTGACATTGTGATTCATTCTCTCATTCAGAGAATTTTTATGCAAATAGTAGAGGAAACATGTGCAAAAAACGGAAAATCGCACAAGAAAACGATCTCTCTATTGTGTTAATTGTTCCGTCTCTGTAGCGAATTTTCCTACCAAAATTACGACGAGCATATTTGCGTAGACTTATTTCACTGCAGTGTATTATCGCTAACAATATATTTTAACTACATCATGTTTTCCTATCATTCCTATGAACTAACACAAATTTGTGATCCGTGAAAATTGACCTGTCAATCTCCATCAACAAAAACTTGATCGTCAGCTTACTGCGCTCTGATTGGCTAAGGGCACAATTAGTTCACGCCTACTGCTTCCCCATGTCAGTGGCACGTGTCGGTCACTAGCTTGACCTTTGAACAATGTCTAGCGGCTACGATGCCTTGATCTCTCGGCAGCAGCTAATTTTCTCACCTAATTTATGGAAAATTTTGGACGCGTCGCCAAAAACAAACATGGCGTATTGCGCGAGAATCCACGGCAGTGAATTTTAGGCGTGCGAAACGCAAAACACGCATAAAAATACGCCCATATTGGAGTTATGGAGAGCACAGAAGCAGCTGTGGGAATGGGTATTTTTGTTAAAAATATTGATAGAATTTTCTCACTTTTGTGTTGCTTCGAAGCCACCATCTTTGAAATGTCCTCGGGAGATTTCGTCGTTACTGCTCTGCTAAAAGACGACCATCGCTCCGGTAAAACACGCGTAAAACACTGCTATTTCTCCGGCCCATTCCACGGCTATCGCCCCGCTATTTTGGCGCCAAATCACTATCCAAGCACTTACACGGCCCTGCCGGGGCACTCAACAGGTAATTACCCCGCTCATTAGCCCGGCCATTCCCCGGCTATCCCCGTAGGTGGGGGGGCAGTGGTTACAAATGACTGGTGCATTACTGGTGACAGGCCAAATGACATTATTTCACCAGGGGGTTCGGATGGGGGAGAGATTAGTCCCTTGAACGCACGAGGGAAGCGAACTTGGACACACAGTCATCAGACATTTCAGCGGCGGAGATAAGTGAATCAGGGAGGTCATTCCAGTCCCTGATAGTCTGTGGAAAGAAACTACTTTTGTACGCTTCTTTGCTAGCTGAAGGTATCTGAAAAGGGTGTGAGGGTCCCAAAACTGAGCTTCCATATTCCAAGACCGGCCGCACCAGTCCTGTTCTGCTTGCGGGTGTGACAGGTGGTTTTTCTCGGGGTTCTCCCATTTTCACCCACCTACTGATTGGCACGTCTCATGTGAGCTGAAATAATCTTGAAAGGGACGTAAAACTGAAAAATAAAAGAAATGACCGTCATTTGGATAGTCACCACCAAACAGGGTGGGTTGACTGAAAAATGATAATTGGGACTTCCAACATCTAAAAATCAAAGGGAGGTGTTTCTCTAGTGTGCTTGGTTTGAAAATGTGCATTTTGGTTTAGAAGGTGACCATCTTCAATTTTACCTTGGTCAAGGTGGCTTCTAAATGCAGAACTGAGCAGTCACAAGGGAGTGGTGCTGTTTTGCTATTTTATTTATTTTTTTTTTTTTTCAATTTTTGTTCTGCTCTAGTTCAACCAGTTTAACGTTACAAGCTGTACCTATTTACATACTGATATTGCTAGTTGTACAGCTTGTTTTTCAATATAAATATCCGATAAAAAACGAGAAAAACCCGGAGTTTTATGGATGGAACTAGTTCTGCTCAGGACACAAGTGTGGGGGAGGGGGTAAAGACGCCGGTAATGTGTGGGTTTTAATACTAAAATTTGATTTTGAGAAAAAGTCATTCCAATCTCACCAAATGCAAAAGGTTTGAGAAAGTGTTGGGCACAGTATTTTGCAGATAAAATGTTTTTGTTTAATTTTTCTTCCACGCTTTGGAAAAATGTTGAGAGAGGGCGCTGGTAATATTTGGAATGGTTTTTAGTTTCTTTTAGTACCAAGTCGCTTCGTTCCTTCGTTTGTCGTTTACTAAAAGCCGTAGACTCGTACAACTCAGCTGATGTGTACAATCTCCATGGAGCGAAACGTCTTGTCACCATTACGAATGTACTCTCAGCCTCGTGTCCATCCGTAAATCAAGATGGTGAGAATAAGCCGTTTTTACACATCGATTGTTTCATCTAGAATTCTATCGTTAATACAACGAAATGCTCACCAACACTTAGCTATTTGATGAAACACACATTTAACTTTCTTACAATCAAGTTTTCTCCACAAAATTCGGTGTCTACTTTTTGCAACAGGTTCATTTTCCAGCTGTTTGTCATCGTGTTCACTCGTGTGGGGCCGTTTCCGGAACGAGCCGAACACATATGCCGACGTTACGGAAACTGACGTCGAACATTAATTTATTCCAGTTGAAAGGTCATAATTTAGCCTTGTCCAATGATATGCACGTATTTCTACAAATGACGTCAATCGGGTCAGCCATTTTGAATTCGGCGCGCGGCGTTTGACGTCAACGTGACGTTGCAACACGCGCTGCATTATACTAATTGATCAATTAAATATTAATTGACAATTAACTTTCCATATAAGGAAATGGTCGGAAGTCAATTCTCGGCGTAAACCTACGAACATATACGGACGATTTAGTGCACTGAAAGAGTGACAGCCAGAAGTTTTTAAACGAGAATAAAACCGCTAAAAACGGACAAAAAAGGTTGGATTTTTTCTAAAAGCACAATAAACATGTTAGTAATGCATTGTTGAAGTGCATTCTTCTTAAGTTATCTGGAAAAAGTTGCAATTATCGACACTTTGTTTCACCATTGAAAAACCAACTGGGATCGCAACGAAGAGATATGGAACATATGTGTAATATAGCGGAGTGAGATTTCGCAACTATAAAAGCCGGTACCATCGGAACAGCGAAACATTTCATTTTCGTGTTTCTTTCCTATTTTCATGTAAATCTTGGATTTATTGTTCAGTTATGGATTTGCAAAGGCCTTTGACAAGGTGCCACATAAGAGCTTACTATACAAATTGCACTACTACGGGATTAGAGGATCTACTCACAAGTGGATCGCATCATGGCTCTCTGAGCGCTATCAAAAAGTGGTGTTAGATGGTCAAGCCTCAGATCCAGTCCCGGTCTTATCTGGAGTCCCGCAAGGATCGGTCTTGGGACCGGTCCTTTTCTTGATATTTATTAACGACCTTCCGGACAATATCAGGTCATCTGTTCGTCTCTTTGCAGACGATTGTGTTTTGTATAGGAACATTAATTCACTCTCTGATTGCCAGATTCTACAAGAAGACCTGAATAGCCTTGCACAATGGGAGACCGATTGGCAAATGAAATTCAACGTTGCCAAATGTCACTCAATGAGGGTGACCCGGCACCTCCCTAGCAATCAAATACATTTCAACTACTCTCTACATCAGCAAACTCTGGAACAGGTTCGATCCGCCAAATACCTTGGACTCACTATCACTGACGACTTAGAATGGGGTCAACATATTTCTGAAATTTCTTGTAAAGCAACTAAGACATTGGGTTTTCTTCGGCACAATTTGGCTCTTGCACCTCGGCACACAAAGGAGGTTGCATACAAAACATTGGTTCGTCCTCAGCTTGAGTATGCAGCTCCTATTTGGCATCTCTATAATGAAACTGAGACAAAAAAGTTGGAGAAAGTGCAGAGGACAGCAGCCAGGTGGACCTGCAGGCGATGGCATAACAAGAGTAGTGTTGACAATATGTTGGACGAACTTGAGTGGCCATCCCTGGAGGACCGCAGGGTGAAGTCCTCCTTAAATTTCTTTCACAAGATTCACTCCGGTACAGTGTCTCTTGATAAAGATAGATATTTGACCCCAGCACCCAACTTAAGAAGTACCAGGGCATCTCATGATTCACAATACACAAGATATATGGCCTATAGTGCTGCTCTAAAGAATTCTTTTTTCCCGAGGACTATCCCGTTATGGAATAGTCTTCCCTCTTCAGTGGTCTCATCAAAGACTGCTGAAGAATTTAAGGCTCTCATTTAGATCAGGGGTTCAGAGGTATACGTTTTAGTATGCCTCTGTTTAGCTTCTTGTAAATAGTAAATAGTTTTAATGGCCCATCCTGAATGTTCTCCCCATCTTGCTAAATTCAAAATTTAGCACCCACCCAACACCTGAGATGATGATCAGAAATTGATCGACTCAGTATATGAAGATAGATAGGAGGCACGGCTTCCGTAGTCAAAGGTCTTGCGAAACCCAACTGGTTCGGTTCTTTCATGACATGGTTAGTAACCTGGATCGAGCCTTGAACCGGGGTCACAGACAAACAGATGTGATCATCATGGATTTCGCAAAGGCCTTTGACAAGGTGCCACACAGGAGACTACTCTACAAACTGCACTACTATGCGATTAGAGGATCTCTTCATGGCTCTCTGGGCGCTTTCAAAAAGTGGTGTTAGATGGCCAAGCCTCAGGTCCAGTCCCTGTATTATCTGGTGTCCCTAAAGGATCGGTCTTGGGACCGGTCCTTTTCTTGATTTTCATAAATTATATTCCGGACAATATCATGTCATCCGTTCGCCTTTTTGCCGATGATTGTGTTCTGTATAGGAATATTAAAACCCTCACAGATTACCAGATCTTACAGTATGACTTGAATAGCCTATACTACATCAACAAACATTGGAACAGGTTCAGTCCGCAAAATACCTTGGAATTACTATTATTGACAACTTGGAATGGGGTCAACAATTTGGCACTTGCACCTCGGCATACGAAGGAAGTTGCATACCAAACATTGGTTCGCCCTCAGTTCGAGTATGCAGCTCCTATTTGGCATCCCTATAAATAAACCGAGACAAAAAAAGGTGGAGAAAGTGCAGAAGACAGCAGCCAGGTGTGTCTGCAGGCGATACAGTAGCGTCGATGACTTGCTTTATGAACTTGATTGGCCATCCCTGGAGGACCGCACGCTAAAGTCTTCCTTAACTTTCTCTTACAAGATTCACTCCGATACAGTGTCTCTTGACAAAGATAAATATCTGACCCTGGCATCCAGACTAAGATATACCAGGGCATCTCATGATTCACAGTATACAAGATACATGTCCTATAGTGATGCCCTGAATAATTCATTCCTCCCAAGGACAATTCCATTGTGGAATAGTCTTCCTTCTTCAGTGGTCCCCCTATTTTGCTAAATTCAAAATTTAGCCACCCACCCTACACCTGAGGTGATGATCAGAAATTGATCGACTCAGCATCTGAAGAAACAACGTTAACTGGAGGTCCACATTCTTTTGATTGGGCAAGGAAGACGGTAGACTCGCACACTCGGCTGATGAGTACAATCTCCATGGAGCGAAACGTCTCGTCACCATTACGAATGTACTCTCAGCCTCGTGTCCATCCGTAAATCAAGATGGTGAGAATAAGCCGTTTTTACATATCGATTGTTTCACCTAGAATTCCATCGTTAATACAAAGAAATGCTCATCGATACTTGGTTATTTGATGAAACACACATTTAACTTTCTAACAATCAAGTTTTCTCCACAAAATTCTGTGTCTTCTTTTTTAACAGATTCATTTTTCAGCTGTTTGTCAATCGTGTTCACTCGTGTGGGGCCGTTTCCGGAACGAGCCGAACACATATGCCGAACATTAATTTTTATTCCAGTTGAAAGGTCAAGATTTGGCCTTGTCCAATGATATGCATGCATTTCTACAAATGACGTCAATCAGGTCAGCCATTTTGATTTCGCCGCGTGGCGTTTGACGTCATCGTGACGTTGCAACACGCGCTTCATTATACTAATTGACTAATTAAATATTAATTGACAATTAACTTTCCATATAAGGAAATGGCCGTTAGTCAATTCTCGGCGTAAACATACGAACATATACGGATGATTAAGTGCATTGAAAGAATGACAGCCAGAAGTTTTTGAACGAGAATAAAATCGCTCAAACGGACAGAAAAGGTTGGATTTTTTTCTAAAAGCACAATAAACATGTTAGTAACGCATCAGTGAAGTGTATTCTTCTTGATTTATCTTGAAAAAGTTGCAATTATCGACACTTCGTTTCACCATTGAAAAACCAACTGGGATCGCAACGAAGAGATATGGAACATATGTGTAATATAGCGGAGTGAGATTTCGCAACTAGGAAGACGGGGGAAGTCTTTGGACGAAACGTCTTGTATGCAAAGAAAAAGAACCAGTCAATTTTTATTCCGGAAGTTTTCGTTTCATGGCGGTGACTTTTGAAGAATGAAAATTTCGGTAGTGTTTTAGGCTTTCTTTCTCGCATAAATGTCCATGTATTGTGCTCAGTTGTGGTAAAATAATAGTTTATTGATTATTCTAGCAATTAGCTGTCATAAGGATCACAGCATTTGAATGTTACTCCTAAAATTTTGATTTGAAAAGGGGCATTTTCAGGTTGTAAACAAAAACAAGTTTTGACATGAACTGTTGAACATGCTGAAGTAGATCTGTTGTTAAATTTCATTTATCATGAATAGTTGGTAGCTCAGTCAATAGCATATCCAACATCTGACTATAGTAGATAAATTTATCTGCTATGCATTTTCCCAGTGGCACTTAAATTAATTATTGAAAAAACCTATGTCAGTTTGTCACATTCCGTGCCAGCACTCTACCACTGAGTTACCAAGCCACATGGTCGACCCGTCACATTTATCCCTTTCTTAATTAAATGCATCCGCAAATCTGTTCAGAACCATGCCATAACTGACGAGATAGTCCCTTTGCTGTTCGGCGTTCACAGTTCGAGCAAGGAGCCACACTGAGCCACCAAATGTTGTAGGGGCGGACGAAAGAATGTGGCCCAACTGGGACTCAGAACGCAGAGCCTTTCACTTACCTTGTGAGCGCTCTACCAATGAGCTACCAAGCCACATGGGCAAGCTATTACACCTTCACAGTTGTTTGAAATCACTTACAATTCACATAAATCAAGAATCCGGGTCGTTTTGGCCTGGGTCGTTTCGGCCAATTTTGGGGGTGGGTCGTTTCGGCCATGGTAGGTGGGTCGTTTCGGCCAATTTTCTGGGTGAGTCGTTTCGGCCAAAGTATATGGAAATCTTCAGGAAAGTAATAACTCAAAGATAAATTGATCTTCTTGAGTACATGCGTTTTCGTGGACATATACATGATGTATGCATGTGGGGTGTTTTGAAAGTATTGTAGTCACAGTTCCAGCCTCACATATTCTTAGTGTCTCGGAAAGAAGTTCCCATTAAAATTTAATGATTATTACTGGCGATAGAAAGGATTAATATGGTTGAGGGCATGAATGAATGAGATAGATAGATAGATAGATAGATAGATAGATAGATAGATAGATAGATAGATAGATTAAACTAAACATGTAGTTATGAAGTAATCTGCAATTGCAAGGGAAAACTTTTCAGTGATGCACCGGCTGTCGGTGATCTAATTATAAGGGTGATAAAAAGGTGTGAAAACTCGTGTCTGTAATCAGCAATGCTAATCCATGGTGATTGACTATTAATGTACTCAAGGCGTGAAAATGTGTGCTTGTCAGTTTAATTTGAGTCTACGCATGAATAAAAACAACAGTTTTGGAATCCGACCAGGTCCATCACAAACCAGCCTGTACAGTCATATAAGCAGGCCAGAGTCTTGAAATTTCGGATTTAAGAAGGAGAATGATTGTACTGTCTTTGTAGCGAAAACAAAGGCGCTGATCAGCTGTGCAGTTACCTGCACCTTTGTTTTCGCCTATGCATATTGTTGGTTTTCTTATGCGACTTTGGAAAGAGATTTTAAATACCGTTAAAATGGTAGCTTTAAAAAGTTATGAAAAAAAAAAAAAAAAACTCAAATTTTGTTACAGCTGAATCTTTAAGTTTGAAAGTCAAATTCTATTAGATACATGTACTATGTTTACAGATTTTATATAGACTTCTTAAAATTCTCTGAGATGGGATTGTTAAGTTGTTGTTTGCATTGTACATGTAAAGCTTAGATTGCATTAATTGGTTTCGTTTCTGTTTGATACATGCATTACTCCAGAAATTTCTAAAGTTGACTTTTTTTCAAAATGATGTTTAGTTTAAGATGAGAAAAACGTATTACAGGAAAATTATGAAATTAAACCGTTTGTGCTTTTTTGTTTTATAAACCATGACGCCATATAAATGACCATTGTAGTTTCTCTATCGTTTTTAATTGAATAAAGATGCAATTTTTCACCCTGTAATAGACCCACCCAAGTACCCTTGCAAGACTGGCTGCATGGTAAACTAGCCTAGTATAACATACACATCTTGCATAAAGTATATAATATAGTATATATGGATTGAATAAAAAATCAGGCCGAAACGACTCACCAAAATTGGCCGAAACGACCCAGGGCCGAATCGACTCAGGCCGAAACGACCCAGGCTGAAACGACCCACTGCCGAAACGACTCAAGGCCGAAACGACACACGGCCGAAAAGACCCGTTACCTATCAATTTATACTGACTCAGACTGAATTTTATGGGTAAGATTGCTTTAAGCTGTATTGGATTCTGTCTGGCGTATGACACTTGACTTTACAAAATGCATTGTCTACCAGGTAAACCATAAAACCAATAATCCCTAATAGACATGTCCATTCAATAACATGGTAAAATGATTTGTGTAACATAAAGCAAAATGGTACATTCCTGAGCAATGTAGTCTCTGAGCCAGACAACTTTTTGTTACCAGTCAAGCGGACTAAATCTTATGCCTTTTTTTCTATTAGCCTAGCATGTGTAGACACGATTTCAGTATGATAGCAATCACAGATCGGTAGCTTATGTCCCGAAAAACACGCATTTCGTTTGGCACCTAATTTCGGAAAATACGTGTTCATATTTTTTCAGTCAACAAGAAAATGTTTTAGCTTCAGATAAAAGCAACGTTTTTACATCTGCTTTTTATAATTGTGGTTAATAGTGAATCTTAAACCATTTAAAAAGCAATTATACCTCATTAAAAGTTTTTTAAGTGACATGCGCACCCCCCCCCCCCCCCCCCTTGCACCCCTAATGTCCCCACATTTATTATACTCACTAAATGTGCATGAGATAGACATCATTTTTCTGTCATTTTTCTATAAGCCTGGCATGTTAGGAAAACATTTATGAAAGAAAACAATCATAGATCGGTAACGATTGAGTTTAAAAACACTTTCCTCGATAGGTACCTAATTTCGGAAAATCTAGTTTGTTTTCGACTTTGAGAGAATATGCTTGCTGTTTCACATGAAGGTCCAACTTTGTGCTATCCACATCAGCTGTATTTAAAAACAGCTTAAAGTGGTTCTTAAAATGGTTCTTATGGCGCTACAAATGCACCGTACCCTATTTCTTGCTAATTTTGCCGCTAAACAGGTGTAACCGGTGTCGATGTAAACAGTAAATGGCGAGAAGACGATTTTTTTCGGAGCCAAGTTTCCCGTTGAATTTCGATACTATGGCAACAAACAGTGACAGAATCAATAATTCCATGGTGTTTTGCGTACGATAGACTAAATTATGCCCGTTATCTTCCTGCATACTATGCGGAGATGAAAAGCCTGGAAACCCATAATCAGGATATACATAATTACCTCACAGCTGGCGGATTCACAGTACAGCTAAGAGCTGATAATCCATTTGGGAGGATACCTGTAGATCAGACAATCGAAGAGACAATCAACAAAGACACACAAACAGCTGGAGGTACTAAAGGTTTCAGTCTGAAAGCAGGAACAATTAGCAGGTATTTTTAACTGCTGAGTACAGAAGTTCCTTCGTCCAATACCTAAGACAGATGTTGAGCCTAGATGATAGTGGAATCAGCCATGGCGACTTGACGCAAACAAGAATACAGAAGGATGACGCAGATGTGGAAGCGAAAATGGACATGCTTGAAACTAGCTAGGTAAACCCATTCAGTACAGATAAACTGGACATTATGAGCCTATCCACAGCGGCAACGGCACCTAACAAAGTCGTGCATGATCTTTTGAATGCTTTTGCAATTGGGGAACAGAAATATGTCAAGTTCAAGGAAGAAAGACTTGATGCAAGCCCTCCTACTGTGAAATTTCACGACAGGATACCCAAACAGAACTTGAAAACATTGTCTGATGTAAATAAGAAAAAGAAAACTGTGAGAGTTTCTGGAAAAGAAGCGATACTTCGCGCTGACAAGAACCTATTTGGAAATATGCTTATCATAGCACAAGGCAGACAATTGAATATGCAAGAAGTCTTGGCGCATCCTCTTGGCCCAATCCCTTGGACTCTAGCTAATCCAGATGGCTCCCTGCGGAAAACCACAAAGTCTGATCTCAAACGTAGCCTAGAGAAGAATGCAGTACCACGTGAGTCATTTGAAAAACCGGCTTGCTGTATAATAGATGGAATGGCCCTGATACAGAAAGCTGAAGGGGATAGGAAAACATTTGCAGAGATCGCTGATCAAGCTCTTGGAACTGTATTGCGTGAAGGAGCGGAATGTCAGAGGATAGATGTAATGTTCGATGTTTACAGGGAGGTGACAATCAAACAAGCTGAGAGAGATAAGAGAGATGAAGACACTGGAACCAAATTCAAGAATATTGCCCCAGGACATAGGGTGCAACTGTGGCGTGCATTCTTGTCAAGTTCTAACAACAAGTCAAGTTTTATTAAGTTCTTATCTAATCAGTGGACAGACTCACATCGCAGTCAAAGACTCAATGAAAAGGTATTGTATGTTACGTGTGAAGAGGACTGTCATACAGTGACAAGGGATAGGGCTATGATCGAGGAAGAGCTTCATTCAACCCAGGAAGAGGCGGATACACGGCTTCTTTTGCATGCAGAACACGCATCCAGGTCTGGAAGCAAGTCGGTAGTAATCGTATCAGAAGATACAGACGTCTTCCTGTTGTGTCTAGCATGTCAAGAATTCTTATCAGCTGATGTTGTTCTGAAGTGTGGTGACAAGAACCGTGTTAGGTATCTGGACATACGTAACCTTACGAATGCTATCGGTCGAGATATGTGTCAGGCGTTGCTCGGAATGCATGCGTTTACTGGCTGCGACACTGTCAGTGCATTCTTTGGTAAAGGAAAAGCCAAGGCGTTGCGAATTCTGCAGACTGATTGTAATTACAGGGACACCTTTAAGAAGCTAGGACAAGAATGGATACTTTCAGAGGATAATTTCAAGCAATTGGAAGCATTTACGTGTGTCCTCTATGACAACATCAACTCTGGAAAAAGGACTGTGAATGAACTAAGATGTAGCCAAACGAGGAGAGGCCGAATCAGCCCAGTTACCACCATGCAGGGACTGTCTCATTATGCATGCTATGCGCGCAAACTATCTGGTTAGGATATAGCGACGCTGTCTAGAACCTGATCCAGAGATACCATATCCGATAGACCATGGCTGGGTCATAGACGCACCTGATGTCCTATCTGGGACCAGTGGCGCCGGACGACGTGATGGAGATGTTATCATGCAAATGCAAAAGACAGTGCTCATCTCCTGACTGTGTTTACATAAAAAACGGGCTTAAGTGTACAAATATATGTAGTTTGCAAACATGTGGAAATATGGCGGCTCCTGATGATATCCCAGAATACTTTGATTAAGTTGACGATCTGGATGGTGATGTTTCAGAGGAAGATGAGGAAGAATTAGAGTAAATCTAGATGTCTGTTTCAGTTAAAAACCAAATAAGACAGTGTCTAATGACATGAAAGCTTAAACGAGATTTTTGAATAGGTGTAAAGAAATGTGCAGATTTAGGATTTGATCGTTGTTACCACATGTACAGTTTTTTCTTACCTTTTTATAGATGATATGAAGCTAACAATCTTCTGTGGATGTGGCAGTGTCTTTTCAGATTTTATATCAAGTGAATAGCATGTATCACCTCTGAATGCAAGGAGATTTGGATAACATTTTAAAAGTTCCATTATACCCATTATCATTACTATTATCATCAATTTGTCATGTTGTTGCTCTGGTTGTTGTCGTTGACATTTTAATAAAACACAACATTAGCAATTGAAAATAGCATTTACAACATCATCATGCCACTTTCTGTCTGTGCTCCTATCAGACATAAAACAACTCTTTGTGTGTTTTTAAAATGAAACGTATTGTGAAGACACCATAATCATTATTGTCATTATAATTATCACCATTATATCATGATTCCTATCATTATTTGATGATTGTAAAAGCATTGTGTTAAATTGTCTTTGGAACTGGAGAGGTACATTGTATGTTACGCCTGGGAATAATAGTTATACGCATTTATGGAAGTTGGTGCTTTGTGAGACACGTGGGTGGGGTAATCATACCCTTAAGCACACAAGTTTGTGTGTTTTATCTGTTTATCAGATTTTAAATGAAACAAATGTCATTCAGAAACATAGCTTCATCACAAGTGCATGTCAGTGGATCTTTATGTTGGGAAACATACGGTGAATTTTAATTGTGTTATGTTTCTTTTGTAAAAAGCCTTTATAAACATGTTTTCAGGGTACCCCTCAAAACGGATGATTTTCAGGTATTAAGCTACCGATCTGTGATTGCTATCATACTGAAATATAATCTAGAGATACTTAACTTATCAAAAAGTGCCAAGAGATTTAGTCCCCTCGACTGGTAACAAATGACAAAATTTTTTGGTCTAGCTTACTGACTAATGATTTTTGGGACACTGGCTATCCGCAAGGCAGTCATGCCGATAACACCACTCATCGGCACTGTTAAGAACTGCTGAGCCCAGCCACAGCAAACCCTGTGGATGGAAAAGCATGCTCATCCACCAAGGGTGGTTTACTGCGCTATATACCCAACACTTACTGGCTTCACAAAGTTTCAGTTTTCTAATTTGCATATTACTAGCCTTCTAGATGCAGCTAATACGTTGCACCAACATATTCTACCAAGGGAAGCTATCCTGTCACATAACTTCCCCCTCAGAGAAGACTCGCCCCGAGTCTTGGCCTGGGGACTACATGGGTAAGGCAACTCCTGAGGAGTTGCCTTACCCATGTAGTCCCCAGGCCAAGACTCGGGGCGAGTCTTCTCAGTCCTGTCTGGTAGTTGTCATTATCCCACTGCTGCCACCAAATGTAACAAACAGCTAAGCCCAGCCACAGCCAGTCCTGTCGATGGAAAAGCATGCTCATCCAACAAGGGTGGTTTACTGCGCTATATACCCAACACTTACTCGCTTCACAAAGTTTTGAGTTTCTAATTTGCATCATACTAGCACTCTAGATGCCACTAATCTTTCAGATTACAAATGAATCTGACCCGACCTTTAACCTAAACATACTTTTTTTTTTTTTTTTTTTTTTTTATTCAGTTTTACGTCCCTTTCAAGATTATTTCAGCTCATATGAGACGAGCCAATCAGTAGGTGGGGCGAAAACGGGAGAACCCCGAGAAAAACCACCTGACACACCCACAAGCAGAACTTGGCTTGTCTCACATGTGGCCAGAGTTGGGCTCGAACCCACACCAGACACAGCGGTGAGATGATCGAATGGTTAAGTCACTTAAGTGTGGTAATGAAATATCAGCGCTCTTAACCACTCGGCCACGGGGGCCGGCCCTAAACATACTGTGACCTAATTTCATGGTTCAGTGATTTTGCTTTATAACATTTATTAGCAGGATAAATCACAGGCTTTGGCAATCTTAACCTGAAATTTCAACCAATTTTGTTTATAAATTTCAGTAATGTTGAGCAGTTGAAATTTCATGCTCAGCAGAGTTGAGCACAAAAAGGGTTTTATAACCTTGGGGCCAGTAGTTGCCCAATGGCAATAAAATTCTACACTGATGACTTGTTATGATTAAGATAGAGCATCTAAAGTACAACCCAAGAAATCTTATTTACAAAAAAAATATTATTGTCCTGATTGCTAAAAAAAATGTGAAAAGATCTTCATGATTCAATATGTGCCTTTTCAGTTTTTACACACGATTTCCTTATACTCATCTTAACAAAATCTCAGGAGTAAATACTCCCAAGGAAAAAAATAATCTGGGCTCTGCTTATGCGGTCTTGGTGAATAGCGCCGCAGTGATTTCACCTCTGGCAGCTCCTGAGGGACATTTAGACAATATTGTTGAGATTTTGGAGGACATTTACTTCAGAAGAAAAATATTTGAGAATTTTGGGAACATCATTGTCCTCTCTCTGAATAGAGGCAAACAAAGGTCAAAAAGCATGCCCATATGATATACAGTAATTTTTTTCAGGTCAAAAATCGATAATTGTCAGAGGAAATTTTTTGATATTTTTCTTATTTTTGCTCAAAACATAGATTGTGGGTACACGTTAGAACCGCCTCGCCGAGGCGGTTCTAACGAGTACCCACAATCTATGTTTTGGAGCAAAAATAAGAAAAATAGGTATACCCCTGCATACCCCAGTTTAACTATATAAAAGTGGGGTTTAAGGGGGTATTCATTGCACGGACATGTTTTCCTGATGCAAAGGTCAAAAAGCTCATTTTTGTGCACCAGGGAAACCGTTGTCATGGGGACTTTTTCCCAACAAATCCCCGCTAATGGGGCAGTGGGTAAAATAAAAGCTCAGAATGATTAGTCTAGAACTTCATCAGGCAAAAATTGTGAGCTTAGTAAGCTGTAGCTCATAGGTTACTTGTTTCATACTGTCATACATGTGATGTCTCCCTATTTTGGAGGGATCTCCCTATTTGGAATTTCAGATCTCCCTATTTAAAATCAAGAAATTCCTTCTTTGTTTAATCATTATAGCCCCGCTTTGAAAAAGTGGGGCTATACTGGATTCACCCTGTCCTTCCGTCGTTCTGTCCTTCGTTATTCCGTCATTCCGTTATTCCATCCATAATTCTGTTACCACTCATAACTTGAGAACCAGCTGTTAGACTTTAACCAAATTTGGCATATGCAATATTGACAATATCTACTTATGTATCAATGCATGTTGTTTTCCCCAAATTTGCAGTTCTAAGAGTTATTGCCCTTGGATGACCCTATATTGATGTCAGAATTTCGTTTCCGCTCAATATCTTGAGAACGAATGGACAGAATCTGACCAAATTTTGTATGCACATCAACATTGACATGATCTAGCGTGGGATTGTCGCCCTTCATTTTTCGCAAAATTTTGATGGAGTTATGGTCCTTGATTGATGTCAGAATTTTGTTTCCGCTCAATATCTTGAGAACGAATTGACAGAATCTGACCAAATTTTGTATGCACATCAACGTTGACAAGATCTAGCTTGGGATTGTTGCCCGTCATTTTCGCAAAATTTTGATGGAGTAATGGCCCTTGATTGATGTCAGAATTTTGTTTCCGCTCAATATCTTGAGAACGAATTGACACAATCTGACCAAATTTTGTATGCACATCAACATAGACAAGATCTAGCTTGGGATTGTCGCCCGTCATTTTTCGCAAAATATTGACAGAGTTACGGCCCTTGATTTACGTCAGAATTTTGTTTCCGCTCAATATCTTGAGAACCAATTGATAGAATTTGACCAAATTTTGTATGCACATCAACATTGACAAGATCTAGCTTGGGATTGTTGCCTGTTATTTTTTGCATTGTTTTCCTTACCCTGGCAAAAAGCTCATAAGCGGGGCTATAGTCAGATCCTCTGACAATTCTAGTTCTCCCTATTTTGATAAGCAAATCTGATGATCTCCCTATTTGGCTTCCCAGATGGATCACATGTACACATGTTTACTTTTGTGTTCATTTCAGATAAAGATACGCTACCATGATGTAAACTAAATACCAGGCACAAGTTACAGAAATTGATATTGGATCAAAACTTATTTGGTCCAAAACCACTGGAACCAAATAAATTGATACAATAATTTGTGAACATTCAACAAAAGCAAAGTGGACAGGAATTATTTTTTTTTTCTGTGACACTTGACTGGTTTTGAATTATCCTGTGACCTGAGTGACCAGTCTACAATTCTTGTATAAAACTGGACTGGTTCACTAATAATTACTGGTATTGTGACTAGAAGATGAGCAATATCAGTCTGACGGGAAATCCAGGAACCAGTATAAACTTTGATGGTGCTGCGCTACAGAATCTACAGGAAGCCGAGTGTCGGAAAGAGGAAGAACATCAACAGAATGAGGTAAATTAAAGTCTTGCATAGGGAAAATATGACTTTAAAATATACAGAAATTCTGACGATGCTGAAAATTAAAAATTTGTTGAATGAAAAGGAGATTATTTTCTTATTTTTGCTAAAAATGTGTGTATAGCAGAAACAAATGGGATGCCCAGCAACATTGGTATCATGCAACAAGATTTTTTTATGACACAGATCAGTAGTATCCAAAAAGTGGTTTTCCTGTCTTGACATAACACTAAACTGATCGACAGGGACATTACATGGGCGGATCTAAGGGGGGGGAACAAGGGGTCCGGACCCCCCCCCCCCTTCTGGGAATTTGGACCCCCCCCCCCCCCCCCCCCCCCCCTAAACACAAACAAACAGCTTGTGTGTTTTAACATTTCTAAAATGCAATACCGGTACATGTGTATATAAATGAGTCTTCAAAACAGATTTGGATCAGATTTAAGTAAATATTGATCATGCAAGGTGAGAATATTGTCTCATTTTTCTCTTCTTTTCTTTTAAAGTATCAGATCATTTTATCAGCTTTAAGTGTAGATCAGCTGGAGTTGGCAGAATGATCAGAACCATTATGGTCTTTGCCCTGTTAATAGTGTGATCTGCTTGGTTTCCAAATCCAAAATTTTAATCAGCAAGTCTCCAATGAACAAAGTTTCCAATCCAAAATGTTAAGATATGGCTAGACTTCATCTGTGCTTGTTCTGACTTGGATAGAAACCCGAAAAAGTGTTTTTCTCTGGATGCAGCTTATTTAAAGTGTCTTTCTTATTTCACAGTAGGTGATACACTCTAAATTGCCTTTAAATAAATTATAAACCTCTTGTTTTTGATGAACATGTCCTTTCTCCTGTAAATGGTAGCTGACACTTACAAGTGTCTTCTTTATTTGAGCCGCGACAGAAGAAAAACGGTCTTCAGGATTTCCGAACAGGCCCGATACAAATCGAGCTGTACACACACAGAAAACGTCTTGAGGCTGGAAATTTTGGATAAAGAAAGTAGAGGAATTGTACTATCCGTGCAGGGAAAACAAAGTCGCTGATCAGCTTCGCGGTAACTGCACCTTTGTTTTCACATAGGCAAAAATCCAGTTTTCTCATGGCGCAGCTCATTTAGAAAAGGTATAGTTTGAAAGACTTTCCACTTTGTTTTTATAAAGAAATGCTATTTAAAATATTTACATGAAATATTAAAAAAAAAAACATGATGGACTATAATGAATGATAAGCAGAAATGGATGAAAATTTTAGAAGAAAAAATGATAAACAATATATATAAACTTATGAACAGTGTCAAAAGTTGAAATATGGCAATGTCTGATATTGAATATTGTCAGAACTTTTCCAAGCTTCTGTCAGAAATGGAATATACAGAATACAGTGTAAAATTTAGTCTTTCATTACATGAGCCGCGACATGAGAAAACCGGTGTTTGGGGTTTCCGACCAGGCCTGGCGCTAATCGACCTGTACTGTCTAACAAGAAGGCTAGAAGGCTGAAACTTCAGATTTAAAAAGAAGAGCGATTGTACTATCCATGTAGTGAAAACAAAGTCGCTGATAAGCTGTGCAGTTACTGCACAGCTGATCTGCGCCTTTGTTTTCGCATAGGCAAAAGTCTGGTTTTCCCACGACATGGCTCACATAAGTATATCTTTATAAATGATACTATAATTTAAAGTAAAGTTATTTGTGATATGAGCCACATGTTTAAGGGTTAGCCAGAAGGTCTGTTTGCAATGTAAGGTGTATTGTCATCAATGCAAATTTATACAATTCTAATAAGTAAATGAGCACACTCGCCATACATTTTGTGTAACGGAGTGACTACCCATTGGGAAATAGCTGCTCACTTGGCTTAGGATATGTTCTCTAAGTTTAAGTACCTGGGGCCAGTTGTTCAAAACTTTGTTAGCTTAATGTCATTGTTAAGCAAATACACTGTTATTTGTTGATAAATCGTCGCATTTTATTAACAAAAAATTACATTGTATTTGTAATATTGCCATTTGAAATTTTAGAGAATCGATAACTAACAACATCGTTAATATTTGAACAACTGGGCCCTGATTGTTAATTTAGTTGTTCCTACCTCGGTTTTTGGAATGAGAGAATTTCTTTCTGATTGCGTCATTTCCTGACACATTATCTATTTTTACCTTTTTATGAAAAGATGATGCTTTAGAAGTTTTAGGCTGTAGTGGTAAAGCTGCTTCCTATGTGTAACTCTAAAATTTGAGATTAAGCCTTTTATGAATTTTGGATGATACTCAATTTATGCTTGTTTTCATGAAATACTCACATTATTTACATGTATCTATCTTTCTGCTATATTTTACAGCTCCGTGCCTTACTGACCAACGCTTTTGATGACTTAATAGATGAAGATGATATTTTATCAATCACGTCGGAGGAAGGGACGGACTCGCGAAATGTCAGCCTTGTACGTAGAGCTAGTAACGACAGCTTTGGGAGGCTAACGTCAGAGGATCATAAGTAAGAATCAGACTTACTGATTATTCGGTAAAATCAATATTTTCAGACAGTTAATTATAAGCAAACTGATAATTGACAACTGATAATTGACATAATTTGACACACCATCAGGAAGACGTCCGTGAAATGTACACCCCCTTAAACCCCACTTTTACATGTATATAGCAAAACTGGGGTATGCAGGGGTATAACTATTCTTCTTGTTTTTGCTCCAAAACATAGATTGTGGGTACTCGTTAGAACCGCCTCGGCGAAACGCCTCTCCAAAACATAGATTGTGGGTACAAGTTAGAACAGCCACGGCGAGGCATTTCTAACGTGTGCCTACAATCTGTTTTGAGCAAAAATAAGAAAAATATCCAAAAAAAATTCTACTGAAAATTTTCAATACATTTTTAATGCTGAAAAAAATCTCTGTATATTGCATGGGCAAGTTTTTGTAACGCTTCCAAAACTGAAGATGAAAATCCATGAAATGGTGTTCTAGCTTAAGCTTTCATGCCATTTTGTTTGTTGATATACATTTGTAAAACAGATGAAAAGAGGTGCACTTTCTATACAGAAATGACATATGTACTCTCAAATTAAACTATGTGGCAGTATTTTCCTTATTTTCACGTTCTATTTGTAGGCTACAAATAGTTCAATTGTAGAACTTGATGTTTTATCAATTCCAGGACTGATGAAATCCAAGACACAGACAATGACTGGGGAGGGGGCTACTTCGATAACCCGGTCCTTGCCTCCACGGGGCCCCTGGACCAATTTCCCCGACCCAGTTTCAACCTGCCCCTATCTAGGACCCAGGAATTCCCAAGACATCAGTTTGACCTTGTCAGGGCTTCCATTGATAGTTTACCAAATGTTAGAGGAAGCCATGACCAGGATTTAGATCTCCATAGCAACCCTAGTTTCCATGGCAGCCGTGATCAGCTGGACAGTGATTACCATAGCAACACTGAAGAACCAACCAATAAAAAAGCAGATTTCTATGGAAATGTGTACCCATTAGAAAATCATCATGAAGGTGCTAGTCAAGGTGCTAGTCAAGGTCAAAATAAGAAGAAAAAGAGTCAGAAAAAAGGACAACATGACAAAAATCAAAATAATTCCAAAACTGTAAAGGATGAGAGACATAAAGTAGGTCAAGGGCAGCCTGAAGTGAAACCTTTGAGTACAAAAGAGCGTGAAAGCATTCTAAGAAAAAGCATTGAAGACTTGGCTAAATTTCAAAATGAAGCATTAACAATACAAGGTACTGAACAGTTTTATGGTGCTCAAGGTGAAGGTCAAACTGAACATTTACAAGGTCAAGGACATCAGTTCCAAGGTCATCACCAGTGGCATGCAAATTCTAATCAGAATGCGCCTGAACGACCTTATGATGAAACTAACCCAGCACATCAGCACCAGCATGCTCAAATGCAAGGTCAAGGCCATTACTATCCGGAGTTTCAAGGTCAAGGTCAAAACCATGCTACTCAAGAACATATGCACCAGGCCTATGATCAGCAGTTTGCGGGGCCTCATCAACATTTTAGAAACATTTACGAAGGTCGACCATATCACACGATCGGTGAGCGTGAAGAAACGGAGGGTGGAAATGCAGGACAAGAGAATAATCAGTATTATCAATATCATGATAATTATGGATACCATCAAAATAGTGCTACGCCATATGTTGATTCGACCGATAGAGGATTTTATTCACATTCTGCAGGATTTGCAGACGGACAACACATTCCATCTCATAATGCTCCCAATGGTTACCATCAAGGTCATCCAAATGTTCAGAATCAAATGGAGAACCAAAGTCATCCAAATGAAAATCAAACTATAAATAGAACTGTTCAAAATGAAGCCAGAAAGGATTCTGTTAATGACCAGATCTTGAAGGAACCCATGTCACCTAGAAAATCAAGGGAGGGATTTCCTGAAGGATATAAAGTTAATTATCATAAGGGGCCAGATGACAAAGAAAAAGGGGCCAGAAAAGATCAAAAAGAAGAAAAGAAACAGTCAAATGAATCAAAAGAAGATTTGGAGGGCAGATTCATGCAACAAGGTTTGTACTTAAAAAGTAGATAAGTCAATAGTTACGAATACCTATTATGTACACATGCTCATAGAAAATAAATTTAAAAATAATCTGGTGCTCCAAAATTTTAAAATTTTCTGAAAATTTAGAATATGTTCGTTGAAAATAAAATCACCCCAATGGAACATGCCATTGAATATTATCTCTTCTCAATGTTAAACTAATTCTGTTGTGAATAAAATTAAAATGCGAATAAAGTCTGGTATGTAAAACAGCCATCCAAATTGACAATTTTGTTAATGATCAATTACATGTACTTCCTAAACATTTTATCAATTATTATTTGAGCCTTTCACGAGAAAACAACAATTTGGGGTGTCTACCAGGTCCGAGACAAACTGGCCTGTACAGTCACAGAAAAGAGCTAGAAGCTTGAAATTTAAGATATATTAAGATATAAGAAGAAAAGAGGAATGTAGTTAAAGCAAAGGAGCTAATCAGTGCAGTTACTGCACAGCTGATATGTGCCTACGTGTTTTTGCCTATGCATGTTGTTGATTTTCTTGTGTGGCGGCTCATTTATCTAACATTCTTAGATATTTGTCTTATACAAGGGGGTACAGCAGATGAACAACAACTAGAACAGCTTAAGATTTTGTACAAAGCACGGGGGAGTAAAGTGGAAGATCTAGTCAATGAAATGGACCTACTAAAGCAAGGGATGGGCCGAGAAATCCGGATCTTGAAACACCAACTCAGTATGGCCAAAGGTGAGATATACATGTACATGCCTTCCCATGAGAAAACGAGCAATGTGGGTTCCGACCAGGTCCGACATAAACCAACCTGTGCAGTAACAGAAGCAGGCTAGAAGCTAGGACTTTCGGATTTAAGAAGAACGATTGTACTATCCATGCAGGGAAAACAAAGGCGCTGATCAGCTGTGCAGTTTCTGATCAGCTGTGCAGTTTCTGATCAGCTGTGCAGTTACTGCACAGCTGATCTGTGGCTTTGTTTTCGCATATGCAAAAGTCTGGTTTCCTCATGATGCGGCTCCTATTAGAACTATCTGTATCAAAAATCAAACCATATACTGTCATAGAAAATGCATCTGATATAATTGGTGCACCGAGAATCTACTTTAGTGCTATTTCATATTTTGGACAATGCAACAGCTATAAAGACCTGTGTTAACTGCTGTTGTTCGGCATGATTTTGGTCATGCTTATATATATATAAATGGAAGAATGTTTAAAAGGAATTGTAACTTTTGAAACAACTAGGAGTTGTTTACTTTATTTTCTCTGTATTTGATTTTGATCAGTTTGTATTTCAAGATTAAAAGAATGAAGATAAAAAATCCAATATTATCTGTCTACAAGTATTTGCTAATATAGATATTTTAGTGCTCTTTTATTTGATTTGAAAACTTTTGTATTGTAAATTATTGACTTGACATCAATATTTCAAAATTGGATGTTTTATATGAGCCGCGTCGTTAGAAAACAAACAATGTGCTGTACAAACCGAGCTGTACAAGCACAGAAGATGGCTGGAGGCTGCAAATTTTGGATTTAGAAAGTATAGGAATTGTACTATCCGTCTAGCAAAAACAAAGGCACTGATCAGCTTCGCAGGAACTGCAAAGCTGATCTGTGCCTATGTTTCCGCATATGCAAAATGTTAGTTTTCTCATGACGCGGCTCAATATTATGTTTCATTGTTAATTTGGGAGTTTTCGACCTTGATAAAAGGCATTGTTTTGATATTTATTCTTTAAATAGGGCAAGGGCTTATCAAATTCCATTTTTATTACATTGAAAATGCAATCCGTCTATCTCTTAAAACTGAAATACCGTTACATATAGGTTCAAACATTTAATTTTAAGTTTATACAGTGCCCTGTGATACAACTAAATTTCTTACAGTGTAGATTGATGAAACTTTACATAACAGTTGACAAAATGATAAATCAGGCAACAACTTACAGCAAAACAGTATTGATTTGGCAACAACCTACAATGAGGCAATGAACTCCCAGCTATAGGTTCAAAATTATAAGTTTATAAAGCACCATGTGATGCAACCAAATTTCTTACAGTGCAAATTGATGCAACATTACATGACAAGAGACAAAATCATGTGCTGTATTCAAACAGGCAACAACATACAGCAAAACAATATCGATTTTGCAACAACCTACAATGAGGCAATGAACTCCTAGCTGTAGGTTTTTGACCAATTGATCAGTCGTCCAATCTCCACACTATTTTATCACATGTTATCTGATGTGTTGCATCAATCTGCGCTGTAAGAATTTTGGTTGCATCATAAATATATAGGGTGTACAGCCTGCTGTTAGATTTTCTCATAATTTTAAATTTTAAGCCACTGTGAAAAGGTACAAGTAGGCAAAGATCAGGAAAAGGTGCAATCAGAAAAAAATTGCCACTCCAAAAACCGAGGTGGGAAAAAACAAACCAACAATCAGGTACTGATACCAAGAAAACATTTCGTAAGCTGAATGAGCAGCTATTTTCCCAATAGGTGGCCAGTGAAAACTGGATTTTTGCCTATATGCGTAACAGTAACTGCACAGCTGATCTGCACCTTTGTTTTCGCTACATGTATAGTACATATACCCAAAATTTCAAGATTCTAGCTCTCTTCTGTAGCTGCACATGCCAGTTTGTGTCGGACTTGGTCGGGAACCCTGAAGACCAGTTTTCTTGCGTCACTGTCCATCAATGTAAGATAGGATCTGTTGATTTATAATCTGGTGTCAAAATCTTCATTATCTGTCTCAAGATTGTTCACAAGATTGTTTAAACAAAGATAACAATATTTCACAGCCTAACAGTAACAATGATTCATAAAAGACTGTCTTTTATGCAGAAAATTTGTATTCTGGTGTATTTAAACAGCCAACAAAAAACTCAAGTTTGGGCCTTTAAAAATGGCTCCCCTCTAACAGTATTCATAAACATTGTCTTTTATGCAGAAAATTTACATATATTTAAATAGCTAACAAAGAAATAAAGTTTTGGCATTTAAAAATGGCCGTACCTCCATCTTTTAAGTGCGCTCATGAAGGATTATTATTTAAAGCGCTTCATTTTGTTTGATTTGTAATATAGAAAGGATTATATTTTTCAATTTTGTCCATCTTTGTTTTGACCATACATTTTGTTGTGATCATTTTATGAAAAAAGCAAAGACATTTACAGAACCACTTATCCTGTTGGTATGGAGAGCGTGTTTAGGCTTGCATTTTGGAGTTTGCAAATGAAGCATATTTCGAAGTCATGGTGCCAAAGGAAATAACACCAAATTGAACATAAAGTTGCCTTTATTATGACATCATTGTCATCTTTCATATTCAAAAACTTCCTCAAATTGTAGAGACGCTATTTAAACCAATAGCTACTAGCGAGAGCGTTTTGAGTTGAATAATGCCTCCTTTTTCAAATCTGAGGCTTTCGATACATAGCTCTCAATAGAATTCTTGCTTAGTTTGTATAAACCTTAAGTTGGTATAATCCTTAAGTTAAGAGTATTGCCCTGTTAATATGATGGAGGATGACGATGATGATGAAATTATTTTGGAGGAGAGGAGACAACAAGCATTTTTGCAAACTTTGATTTACTGGGAAACCTTTTCGTGGGAGGAAAAACATTCCTACATTATAGGTATATGTAATTACGAAAACAGGCCCATGCAATATACAGAGATTTTTAATGTTGTAAAAAATGAAAATTTTCAGTAGAAAAAAATTGATATTTTTCTTATTTTTGCTCAAAACATAGATTGTGGCGAGGCGGTTCTTAACGAGTACCCACAATCTATGTTTTGGAGCAAAAATAAGAAAAATATCAATTTTTTACCCCTGCTTACCACAGTTTTGACAACTGTCCAACATGTTTTCCTGATGTTAGGTCATTTAAAAGAGTTTGTGTTGGTGATTTGACAAGCATACACTTAAAATAAGTTTTACAGCCGGGGAACTCTAATTATGGCCAACATAACACCTAAGTTCTTTCTAATGTTGCAAACAATCTATATAAATTCTTTGATGAACTGTTGACTTCTTTGTGAAGTAGTGAAGAGATTACCCTATCAACTTGCCAACATAGAAATAATCTTCATGACAATTTTCATGTGGTGATTGATTTATAAAGCAAGTTAGATTGGTATACAATCGAAATCAGCAGATTTGGCCACCTTTTGTTGGTTCTCTTCAGAGTTGACCAGAGCAATTTGCAATTGATTTGGATTGTGGAAAAGTAGGAAATTTAAGTTTGGCCACCCTAACCAATTTCAAGATTAAGAAGTAATAAAAGAGCCATTCAGATACTTTGCCCATAGTTTGTCTTCTTTTGGTGTAACACAAAATGTTGAATCTTTTATTCCTTATTTAAAAAAGATTGTTCTACTAAAAGTTGTCAGTTGTCAAGAACTTCTTACAAATTCAAAGGCGTAGGTTGCTCAACCGCTGGGCCTGGTACATGCAGCAGAGTCAGTCACAGGTACAAGGCTTGAAAGCTGGAGATTCACAGATTCATTTCCAGAAAAGCTTAAGTCTAAAAACTTGCCTCTGATAATCGCTGAAAATTTTTGTGTGGAGGAAAATAGGAAAGTTTGATTTTAGTTTGTCCTAATAGGACCTGCAAAAATTTTGAAAATCTGTTAACAGATAAAGTTTTAATGGCCAAAATGAATTTTGAATAGGGATTTTTGCATTGGCAAGGGAGATAATCCATGATCATGAAAAAGGGTATTTTTTGAAAAAATTTACTCGGTCATGATGTTGTTTCTGGTGGTAAGTCATTTGTGTCATTCTATTATGATTTTGAGCAACCGTAATGAAAAAACCAAGAATTTCAAATTTTTGAGGGAAAATATTTACCTCCCTTTCATGAGAATCCTTATTCAAAATTTTTTTTGACCAGAACTTTCTAACAGATTCTCAAAAATTTTGCTGCCATTTTGCGACAAACTTATTGCTCAATTGTGCCAAGAAAATATTTCATCTAGATGTAAACAGTTGCAAAATATCTGCGAAAAACCATTATCAGACGATATAAAACAGACTTTAATACTTAAATTTTCTGTGTTTGTAGAAGAAAAAAGAATATGCTACAAAGAGCCTTGTAGATTGGAAGAGCTCAGCTCCTGGGCCGGCTAAACACTGTGTAATCACAGATTTGAAACTTGAAAAGCTGCATATACACAGGATACATTTCCAGAAACGCTAATACTTTTTTTTCAATGTTCATCTATAGGAGAGAAAGAAGGTGCTACAAAGAGTCTGGACAGTTGCCAAGAGTTGTTGACGGAGTCAAAGTTGGAGAATGGTCAGCTCCTGGGTAGGGTACACGCTGTGGAATCACAGATACAAGGCTTGAAAAGCTGTGGATTCACTTATACATTTCTAGAAAAGCTAATTCTTGTATTTTCAATGTTCATAGGAGAGAAAGAAGGTGCTGCAAAAAGTCTGGACAGTTGTCAAGAATTGTTGACGGAGTCAAAGTCGGAGAATGCTCAGCTCCTGGGTAGGGTACATGCTGCGGAATCACAGATACAAGGCTTGAAAAAGGGAAAAGAAGAGGTAATACATGTACTGTAAACCATTTTGTTCTCTCGATTGATTTATTATAGGCATTATGATTTGTTGTGCCAGTGGTTTATAGTTCACAATAATAATCTCTTTATGGTGTTTCTAAGGGGTACCCATAGCACAGTTTTGTTAGTGAGGTGGCTCAGCAGTAGAATGGCTTATTCTAGAGTGAAAAGCAGGATGTTGAAACCTGTCACACTATGTGTCTCTGAAAATTATTAAAGCTTTGTCCTGAAAAGATTGAAAAATGGTTGACTAGGCTATCAGTCCTACTCTGAAACACACAAAAAATATTCAGTTCAGTTATCACCATATACATGTACACTTCTTAAGAAATCTAGTGAGAAAAGCCAAGTTCTGCTTGCGGGTGTGTCAGGTGTTTTTTCTCAGGGTTCTCCCGTTTTCGCCCACCTACTGATTGGCCCGTCTCATATAAGCTGAAATAATCTTGAAAGGGACGTAAACTGAATTAAAAATAAAAAAAAGAATTAAGAAATCTACATTAAAATTTTTCAGCTAATCAAAAAGCTCCAGACGGCAGAATCTACCATTGAAAACCTGCACCAACATTTAGAAGAACTAGGTCGCTCCGACAGTCTCTCCCGAGCAAGACATGAACACGAGGTCGTCATCAGCGGTCTGCAGAAGAAGTTTGAGACGGAAATCAAGGTTTTGAATGAGAAGATTGCTCAAATGAGTGATTCTTTGAAGGACAAGGTAAAAAGGCAAAAACAAAGACACAGATCAGCTGTGACTGCACAGCTGATCAGCATCTTTTTGTTTTCGCTACACAGGTTTTGAGATAGCACAATCATTCTTCTTCTTAAATACGAAATTGCAAGCTATTAGTCTTCTAAGACTGTACAGGCTGGATTGTGTTGGACCTGGTCGGAAAACCCAAAGACCAGTACTTTTCTCATGTCACGGCTCATTATGTAAAGCCTTCATGACAGCACAGTTTTGGATAACACAGACGATTTTCTGGATCCCAAATGATCATTTTAGACAACTTTTGCTATATATCCATACATTTAAGTCTCATCATAACACGGATTGGATAGCTAACATGGAAATTGTCTTGGAACCCCAACAATATGTTATTATGAGGTTGTGTATTTAAAAAAAATCTGATATTATTTTTGGCGTTGAAGGCTTGAGAATGATCTAGATTTTATTCCAAATTTGTTGAATTTTCTTAGCTCCTTTTTAGTTCACATGTGATCAGAACAGTTTTCTTTTACTGAAATCGCACATTTGGTCCGATTCCATTATTCAATCACAAAAGTGAAATAATGTAAAAAGTTACTGCAGTCTTCGCGAAATCTTTTTTCAGCTGCAGGACAGCTGTCTGGCAGACTGCAAGATTTTGCTGGACAAAACCCAGTTTTGTAGGACAGTTCTATACGTTATCATTAAAAATGTGGTAATTTTTGCCAGACATTTGTCTGACAAAATAAAATATTTTGTCAGTCAGAATGAAATTTTGCTGGTTTTGACCGACAGACCGGCACTTTTCGTGAAGACTGTTACTGGGTCACCAACCTACATATGTACATTCATTTGAACATAACAAAAACTTGCTAGTGCGATATACATAGATTTTTCAACTTCAAAAAATTTGATAGTTTTAATATTGTAGTTCAAAACATTGATTGAGTGTACATTTTAGAACCACCTGAGCAAGGCAGTTGTAATAAGAACCCACAATTTATGTTTTGGATCAGAAATACAGAAAAATAGGTATATCTCTGTAAACCTCCAAGTTTACTATATTAAAGAGGGGTATAAGGGTATATCAGGGACTTGTTTTCCTGATGATCAAATAATTTCATTGCTTCAGGATGAGGAAATATCGACTTTAAAGCAGAAACTTGCAGAGAGCAGAAAAACGGCAGAAAATCTACAGATATCTAGGGCAGAGACAATCAACCGACTCACACAGAGTTTAGAGGAAAGTCAGAAAAGATGCAGAAATCTTCTAGAAAGTAGTAAGTCATTGTTTGAGTAGTATAATTGATTTCTTAGGGCAGAAAAACAACAGAAAATCTACAGATTTCTAGGGCAGAGACAATCAACAGACTCACACAGAGCTTAGAGGAAAGTCAGAAAAGATGCAGAAATCTTTTTGAAAGTAGTAAGTCATTGTTTAAAAAGGTTTGTTAAGTTAAAAAAACCAAACAAACAAAGACAGCAGAAATAAATTTCTTTTAATCTGGGGAGCGCAGTAGCTCAGTGGTAAAGTGTCAGACTCTGCATCAACAGGTCAGGGCACCTGCCACATGTTCAGCCTTGGACCCTTCAGCAAAACAATCCTCATGCTTAGTTAAAGGGACTTGTCCATTTCAGAAGAAACATGTTGAAGTGTACAAGTAGGCCTTAAATTTTGAGGGCCCCATGGAAGATATCCATGTATTTTCTACTTTCCAGCTTCCTGTCATGACATGAGCCAGATGAAAGTCCAACTATGGCAAGCTTTGGCTGCCAAATCCATTTCTGAAGAGTGCTATAGTTTTCAGGCAGCTCTTAAAGTTAGAGGGCCTCATGGAAGATTTCCTTGTACTTCTTATTTATTAAGTATTTTCTACTTTCCAGCCTCCTCCCATGACATGAGCCAGATGAAGGTTCAGTTACAGCAAGCTTTGGCTTCCAAGTCTATTTCTGAAGAGATGTGCTGTAGTCTACAGGTATGTCTTTAAATATTCCACCAGGCCCTGAGGTTATAAAACATTGTTTATGTTCAGCTCAGCTGAGACTAAAATATATCCTGCTCATAAATGTTAAAATGCCAACAATTGTTGGCATTTTAACATTTATGAGCAGGATAAATTACAGGCTTGGGTGATCTAAACCTGAAATGTCAATTTATTTGGGACATTTCGGTAATTATGAGCAGTTTAAGTTTCATGCTCAGCTGAGTTGAGCATGAAAGAAGAAAAGTTTTATAACCTTAGGGCCAAGTGTGGTGGTTTGGGTGGCTTTGTATTTAGACAGACCTGGGATAGATTCCAATGGCCAGAACAATTATTTCATGAAGATTTGGTCATAAAAATATTTCTTTTATGGTCAATCATTATACCCCCGGCATATGAAGTATTAGGGGGTATATAGTTTTTGCTTTTTCCGTCTGTCTGTTTGTCTGTCTGTAAACTTTTTTTGTGTCAAAGATTTCTCAGGAACTACATAACCTAGAATTTTAAAAGGCCTAGGGAATTTAAGGCCTAATTTCGGCCTCATGTGTTGATAAAAAATTGAATTTCGGAATTTTGAGGAGAGAAGTATTACATATAGCAGGTATAGGTCCCTGCTTATAAACTCTATCACAACTATCACGTTCAAATTACACATGTTGCCATGGCAACGCTCCGAAAAGCATAGAAATACCATTTTTATCGCACCTGCTTATAGCAGGGTGCGATATAGGAGTTCAAATTTCCGTCCGTTCGTTCGTTCGTTCGTCCGTTCGTTCGTTCGTGCGTTCGTTCGTCCGTCAACATTTACGTCGAAGTTTAGTTTTCTCGACATCAGAGATAGCTGCGAGTCTGAAACCTTGTATAGTAATTGTCCCCGACATACCCTTCAAGCACGCACCTTAACCTGGTGCCCTTGACCTATATTTCACGGTCCACTGACTTTGAAAATTTTTACGTCGAAGTTTTGTCAACATTTACGTCGAAGTTTGGTTTTCTCGACATCAAAGATAGCTGCGAGTCTGAAACCTTGCATAGTAATTGTCCTTGACATACCCTTCAAGCACGCACTTTAACCCAGTGCCCTTGACCTATATTTCATGGTCCACTAACTTTGAAAATTTTTACGTCGAAGTTTTGTCAACATTTACGTCGAAGTTTGGTTTTCTCGACATCAAAGATAGCTGCGAGTCTGAAACCTTGCATAGTAATTGTCCTTGACATACCCTTCAAGCACGCACCTTAACCCAGTGCCCTTGACCTATATTTCATGGTCCACTAACTTTGAAAATTTTTACGTCGAAGTTTGGTTTTCTCGACATCAGAGATAGCTGCGAGTCTGAAACCTTGCATAGTAATTGTCCTTGACATACCCTTCAAGCACGCACCTTAACCCGGTGCCCTTGACCTATATTTCACGGTCCACTGACTTTGATAATTTTTACGTCGAAGTTTGGTTTTCTCGACATCAGAGATAGCTGCAAGTCTGAAACCTTGCATAGTAATTGTCCTTGACATACCCTTCAAGCACGCACCTTAACCTGGTGCCCTTGACCTATATTTCATGGTCCACTAACTTTGAAAATTTTTACGTCGAAGTTTTGTCAACATTTACGTCGAAGTTTGGTTTTCTCGACATCAAAGATAGCTGCGAGTCTGAAACCTTGCATAGTAATTGTCCTTGACATACCCTTCAAGCACGCACCTTAACCCAGTGCCCTTGACCTATATTTCATGGTCCACTAACTTTGAAAATTTTTACGTCGAAGTTTGGTTTTCTCGACATCAGAGATAGCTGCGAGTCTGAAACCTTGCATAGTAATTGTCCTTGACATACCCTTCAAGCACGCACCTTAACCCGGTGCCCTTGACCTATATTTCACGGTCCACTGACTTTGATAATTTTTACGTCAAAGTTTGGTTTTCTCGACATCAGAGATAGCTGCAAGTCTGAAACCTTGCATAGTAATTGTCCTTGACATACCCTTCAAGCAGGCACCTTAACCCGGTGCCCTTGACCTATATTTCACAGTCCACTGACTTTGAAAATTTTTACGTCGAAGTTGGTTTTCTCGACATCAGAGATAGCTGCGAGTCTGAAACCTTGCATAGTAATTGTCCTTCACATGCCCTTCAAGCACGCACCTTGACCAGGTGCCCTTGAACTATATTTCACGGTCTATTGACTTTGCCCGATGCAGGTGCGATATCGACCTCCGCGGAGTTCTTGTTTGCAATTTTGGGTCAATTTTTCACCATTCAACATCATTTTCAGCTACCGGCCCACGCGACGAACAATTTCTTATTGTGAAATAATTATGAAGTATCACCCAGGGATATTGCATGCTAAGTATCATTTTGTTCGGAGTGTGGGCTGGCACTTAAAAATTAAAAAATGTGTTCAGAAATGGTCGAAAATAGACCAAAAAGTGCAGAATGTGCTCTATCTAAGGTTCTTCTGGGCGTTGCCATGGCAACGCTTGTAGGATAAATGGAGTACTTGTCCTTGTTTTTAATAAGAGGAAGCATATGGCTGTTTTAAGGAATAGTATTCTCACCTAAATTCCAAAATTTATTTTTTGACAAAATCTGAGGCCAAAATCAGGTGTTAAATGCCCTAGTCCTTTGGTAGAAAGCTTGGGTATGTCAAGTTGTATTGTGTATTTGAGAATCAACAATCTCCAGCTTATCATTCCCTTTATTTATCCATTTTTCTCTCTATCTGAGAAAATTTTCCATCATATCAGCTCAGTCTGTATAAGAGTTAGAGACTTCAAATTTTATATGCATGTTCAGAATAACCAACTCTATTACTGAAAACAAGATTGAGATTCTGTGGTTTACTTTAGTCTTCTTTTTTTACTTTGTTTCTTTTCCCATCTGTCACTCCTATACAAATCTGCACCTTTCTGTGTCAAAGATTTCTCAGGAACTACTTAACCTAGAATTTTGAAATTTGGTACAAAGCTTTGGTATGTCAAGTTGTATTGTGTATTTGAGAATCAACAATCTCTGGCTTATCATTCCCTTTATTTATCCATTTTTCTCTCAATCCGAGAAATTTTTCCATCATATCAGCTCAGTCTATATAAGAGTTAGAGACTTCAAATTTTATATGCATGTCCAGAATGGCCAACTTTATTACTGGAAATAAGATAATGATTCTGTGGTTTACTTTTTATCGCACCTGCTTATAGCAGGGTGCGATATAGGAGTCCAAATTTCCGTCCGTCCGTTCGTCCGTTCGTCCGTCCATACGTCCGTCCGTCCGTCAACATTTACGTCGAAGTTTGGTTTTCTCGACATCAGAGATAGCTGCGAGTCTGAAACCTTGCATAGTAATTGTCCCTGACATACCCTTCAAGCACGCACCTTAACCCGGTGGCTTTGACCTATATTTCACGGTCCACTGACTTTGAAAATTTTTACGTCAAAGTTTTGTCAACATTACGTTTCTCGACATCAGAGATAGCTACGAGTCTGAAACCTTGCATAGTAATTGTCCTTGACATACCCTTCAAGCACGCACCTTAACCCGGTGCCCTTGACCTATATTTCACGGTCCACTGACTTTGAAAATTTTTACGTCGAAGTTTGGTTTTCTCAACATCAGAGATAGCTGCAAGTCTGAAACCTTGCATAGTAATTGTCCCTGACATACCCTTCAAGCACGCACCTTAACCCGGTGGCTTTGACCTATATTTCACGGTCCACTGACTTTGAAAATTTTTACGTCGAAGTTTTGTCAACATTATGTTTCTCGACATCAGAGATAGCTGCGAGTCTGAAACCTTGCATAGTAATTGTCCTTGACATACCCTTCAAGCACGCACCTTAACCCGATGCCCTTGACCTATATTTCACGGTCCACTGACTTTGAAAATTTTTATGTCGAAGTTTGGTTTTCTCGACATCAGAGATAGCTGCGAGTCTGAAACCTTGCATAGTAATTGTCCTTGACATACCCTTCAAGCACGCACCTTAACCCGATGCCCTTGACCTATATTTCACGGTCCACTGACTTTGAAAATTTTTATGTCGAAGTTTGGTTTTCTCGACATCAGAGATAGCTGCGAGTCTGAAACCTTGCGTAGTAATTGTCCTTGATATACCCTTCAAGCACGCACCTTAACCCGGTGCCCTTGACCTATATTTCACGGTCCACTGACTTTGATAATTTTTACGTCGAAGTTTGGTTTTCTCAACATCAGAGATAGCTGCAAGTCTGAAACCTTGCATAGTAATTGTCCTCGACATACCCTTCAAGCCAGCACCTCAACCCAGTGCCCTTGACCTATATTTCACGGTCCACTGACTTTGAAAATTTTTATGTCGAAGTTTGGTTTTCTCGACATCAGAGATAGCTGCGTGTCTGAAACCTTGCATAGTAATTGTCCTTGACATGCCCTTTAAGCACGCACCTTGACCCGGTGCCCTTGAACTACATTTCACGGTCTGTTGACTTTGCCCGATGCAGGTGCGATATCGACCTCCGCGGAGTTCTTGTGTCTTCTTTTTTTACTTTGTTTCTTTTCCCACCTGTCACTCCTATACAAATCTGCACCTTTTTGTCTGGCATAGGGGGTAATTAGTTTTTGCTTTTTTATTTATGAATATATTTTTGTTGGATGTAACGCTAGGTGTATAACTTTTTCTGTAATCTGCTTTTTGTCTCAAAGTGGTATGACCTCTGATGGCTACCGCCGGGGGTATGTGAGCTTTGCTCACTTTTGCTATATTTCTTCCTCTTTTGCTGATAAGATAAGCAGTTGTCTGTTCATAGTAAAAGAATGTGTACTGGGTACTGGTAATCCGCCCCCGTGGAGGCTTGTCCATTAACTTAGCTGTTGACTGTGGACTTTAAATCAAACAAATCAAACAAATAAACAAAAGAAACTTATCCCAAGCCTCATGAGAAGTCTTATTTGAAAAGAAATATCATAATTGATAGCAGAAAAACAGCTGTCAAGGTAATTGATCTACTAAAACTTACATAAAGAAAACAATAAAGTAGATAATACAGGATACAACATTCAATACACCTATTCCATTTTGACAAAGATGAAATTAAAGGTCTGAAAGAACTGGCCCAGATGATGGGATCTGCTTCAAACCTTGGCAACTCCACGATGTCAACAGGATTTGTTGATCAGAATGACTAACTCATAATCTCGGGTCTTCATAAAGGTTTGGGTATATGAGCGGCATCATGAGAAAACCGGATTTTTGGCTATGCGCAAACAAAGGCGAAGCTGGTCAGCGCCTTTGTTTTCGCCACACGGATAGTACAATTCCTCTTCGTCTTAAGTACGAGATTTCAAGCTTCTAAACATCTTCTGTGGCTGCACATACCGGTTTGTGTCAGACCTGGTCGGAAACCCCGAAGACCGGTTTTCTCGTGTCATGGCTCATATAACATTTTCAGTGTTCATAATATTTTGGGGGGGTTTATAACATTTTCAGTTTTCATAATATTTTGGGTATTCATAATATTTTGGGTTTTCATGATATTTTGGGTATTCACAGGATGAAATAAAAGACCTCAAGGAACAAGTTCAGATGATGGAATCAGCCTCTAATCTCGGCATAAATGGCCACTCATCAACGTCAACAGGATTTGTCGACCAGAATGATTCGCTCATAGATCTTGGGATAAAGAAGACGCTTGATTATGATACACCCCAGGGAACGCCGACTGTGCTAAGATCGCAGTGAGTAATAATTAGATATGTTTTTATATGGACTAAAATAATACTAGGGATGTCATTTGGTGTCAGATTTAAGATTCGGACGTTCGGAAACAAACGTCCGGATGGTTCGAACGTTCACATTTTTTCGGATCAGGTCAATATTATATGTACATTTACATGATTTTTTTTATTGTATGTCCTTGAAAGAACATTCATAATCAAGAGTCACTGAGCTTGGCGTTGTTTCCTTTGATGTGACGCAGAAACGAAACGCCATGCAATTTAGGAAAATTCATTTACATTCACAAAAGTAACAAAAATCACGCTAAAACAGCATTACCCATATGCCATTATCAAAAATTCACGAACATTCACCGAGTTCCCATTTTGTCGAAAACAAATTTAATTTAGTCACAGTGTTAGGGTATTCTGAATTTGTTTCTTCTTTGCATAAACGGGTCAGCTTAAGAATCCACCTATTTGATTTGTCAAATTAAGATCAAAGTAAGCATACTTGTTTTGTCTAATCCCAAAACAATCTGTTAATCATCTGACATGTTGTTTTGATGTGCGACGGTTTGTATAATTATTATTTTTTAAAACTTGATAAGTGTGAATCATATTGTTTTTCAAAAGGCAACAAAAGAGGCCAATTATCATCTTTAATCCTTTCTTTGTTTATTGTCGCTTCCCCGTGACCTGCGTTGTCCCGTTAACCTGTTAAACCTTAGTGACCTTTGACACTTCATGTTTAGAAATTCGTATTAAATACCTTGTTTCCTATTTTGCTAAGTAGATATTGTGTGTTTTTGTTATATATTAATGGAAATTTACCTAAATATTGGACATATTGATTTTTTTAACGAACGTCTGGATGCTAAAATTTGGATCCGAACTTCGGTACGGGATCCGAAGTCCGAACGTTCGGACTCCGGTTGACATCCCTAAATAATACATCTGGACCTCTTTATAACACGGTTCGTTAAAACATAGTTTTGGATATAACACGGATCACTGTTAGACCCCAATTGGACTATTTTTACTATATGTCTATACATTTTACTCAGGTTATAACATGGATTGGATAGCTAACACAGAAATTGACTTGGACCCCAGCAATAATGTTATAAAGAGGTTGAGGTGTACAAGGTTCTCAGATAACTAGAGTGGTTGTTCGTCTCTCAGTAATGGGAAAGACCATCTTTATTATGCCCCCAACTTTGAAAAAGTTGGAAGGGCATATTGCTCTCGGCTTGTCTGTGTGTGTGTGGGTGGGTGGGTGCGTCTGTTAACTTTTGAACGGTGAATGCTAGGGTTTTGAAATTTCATAAGCACTTTCCTCATGAAAAAATAGTTGACCCGTGTTTTTTTTCATGTCCGAGTTATGCCCCTTTTCTGAGTTATGTCCCTTTGAAAACAAAATTTGAAAATCTTGTGTGCAAGATATCTCAACAAGTATTTAAGCTAGAGCCTTCATATTTAGTATATTGGTTGGGTCTGAGGAGTAGATCACCTGATTAACTTTTGAGAACTTTACCGCAAATTTTGACAAAATTACGGAATTTTGAAATTTTGATTATTTTTCAGTTTTTCAGTGAAATTTGAAACTTTTAAACGGTGAATGCTAGGGTTTCGAAATTTCATATGCACATTCCTCATGAAAAAATAGTTGACCCGTATTTTTTTTCATGTCCGAGTTATGCCCCTTTTCTGAGTTATGTCCCTTTGAAAACAAAATTTTAAAATCTTGTGTGCAAGATATCTCAAAAAGTATTTAAGCTAGAGCATTCATATTTAGTATACTGGTTGGGGCTGAGAAGTTGATGACCTGATTAACTTTTGAGAACTTTCCGTCAAATTTTGACAAAAATACGGAATTTTGAAATTTTGATTTATTTTTTTGACTTTTCGGTGAAAATTGAAACTTTTGAACGCTGCATGCTAGGGTTTTGAATTTTAGTATACAGATTCCTTATGAAAAAATAGTTGACCCGTATTTTTTTTCCATGTCTGAGTTATGCCCCTTTTCTGAGTTATGTCCTTTTGAAAACAAAATTTGAAAATCTTGTGTGCACAATATCTCAAAAAGTATTTGAGCTACAGCCTTTATATTTGGTATACTGGTTGGGGCTGAGAAGAGAATTACCTGATTAACCTTTGAGGACTTTCCGTCAAATTTTGACAAAATAACTCAATTTTGAAATTTTTACTCCATTTTAACTTGTCGGCATACCGCTTACATTCTCTGTTTCTGGATCGAGGTCAAAACAGAGGCAACCGAACAGTTTCTACAGGAAATTAAATTTCACTTCATTCAAATGAAATAAACAAACCCTACAATTTGCCAGTTTAAGGACAAACATACAGTTGGGGGCATAGTGTTTTACAAACACCCATTTCTAGTTTCTTGATTATTGGAAGTTTGTGTTTATTGGCGAGTTCTTTGATGGCTGACTAAGCCAATTCTAGCTCTAAACTGTCGGTTGCAAGTAGAACAAATCAATGTCAAGGAATCTGCTGGTGCCCCATTGGTCTTGGCATTGACAACAAGAGTAACATATTCCTCTTTGTCATTCCATGTCGATGAAATTTCAGTATTATTCCACAGCACTAGAATTTGAAGAAGACATCATCAAAATACTCTAGCTTAGCACATAACACAGTGATAAATTGCTTTACAAAACGCTTGTAAAGAAAGTCTGCCCTCAATTTATAATGAATAACATAAGCATGCAGATATTTACTTCGCAAAAGAGTCTTGAGTTCCAATCGGGCTTGAGGTTTCAAAATAGGCTACTAGTTGAGTTATCAAATCGGGTCAAATGAGAGATCTAAGAGCAGGAAAAAAGTAATATCATATGAGCCACTGCATCGGAAAACCAACAATTTGCATAGGCAAAAACAAAAGTAATTGCGAAGCTGATCAGCGCCTTTGTTTTCGCTACACGGAGAGTATTATTATTCTTCTTCCTAAATCCGAAATTTCAAGCATCTAGCCTTCTTCTGTAGCTGTACATCCCGGTTTGTGTCGGACCTGGTCAGAACCCAAATCGTTGGCTTTCTCACGCACAGGCTCATATAAAAAAGTAATATCATATGAACCTCAACGCGACAAAATGTACCTTCGGACATTCTGACATTACTTGTAGAAAGCAGCAAAAAGCGGGAAAATGATGTAATATACGGTTTAGAAATAACACTGTATTTGTAATCTTTGAACACTGGGCTATCAAATGAATGAGTTATGAAGCATAGTTATTTTCAATATTTGGAGTTATCTGCCCTTGTTTTAGCCAATAATACACATAATCTTCCTATATCTATTGTTAAACGGTAACCATAGCAACCGCATTATCATAAAAATATACAAAATAATTACGAGAAATTGCCTGTAAGGATGGTATGCTCCTATCTTAACAATAGGTTCCGACCAGTGCTTAAACAGTTTTAAGCAAATGTATAGAGTTTTGTTAGCTCTACTAACATGCAGAAATGCATTACGCAACTTTGACGTCATTTTTCAGGACAATGACGTCTGTAGGGTTCATATAGTAAATTAGTCATAACTCACCAAATAAGTGAAATATTTGGTCAAATAAAGACTAACAGACTAAAGAAACATCACACATTCAAAGTAACTTTGTTTTTCTAATACTTAAAAAATGTTCGAAGGTACATTTTCTCACGTTGTGGCCCATATAAAATGCATTGTCATTACAGAAGTGCCTTCAACACCTCTAACGAGGTTGTGTCAAGCCTTAAAGCAGAACTAGAACGCTGTCTGATCAGTAACCGTCAGAAGAGGGCGCAGGTAATGGAGCTCAAAGACGAACTGAAGACGATTAAGAAAGATCTTACAGATTACAAGCAAAGGTGTGAGCGAGCTGAGCTTATGGCAGAGGAGCAGAAGGTTTGTACTTTGTACTGGATAATTTTTTTCTATCCATTGTGATTTAGTAATTGACATTCTGGGACCAGTTGTTCAAAACTTTGTTAGCTAAACGCCATCGTTAAGACCTCAACTCGTTAAGTAAATGCTGACTAGATAAGCAAATAAACGGTTATATTTTGTTGATAAAATGTGAGAATCCTTTGCACTGCAAAGGATTCTCACATTTTATCAACAAAAAGTGACAGTGTATTTGTAATATTCATGTTTGAAATTTTCACAAATCATTAACTAATGATGTCATTAATTTTGAGCAACTGGGCCCAGAACTTCTGTATTGTCATGCTTCTGAATTTGGAGGGCAGTGTCCTTGTGATAGAATGCTTGAGTCCTGAAGTGGGGGTCCTTTGTTTGATAACTGCCTCAGCCATGTAGTGTCCTTAAACAAGACACTTTAAGCTCCCTATAGCAAGGGTGTAACCCAAAAATTTCAAGTTATTTTCACAAAGAGCAAAAAATAGCCAAATTTCTCTCTTTAAATGACAAAAATGCTGTATTATTAGTTACTTATAACTTATTACATTAAGCATGTGCGTACTGTGAGTATAGGATGGTACTTCTATGCATAGTACTGTTTAAAACTCCTCATAGTTTTGGGTAAAAAGTGAGGGTCCCATCCTAACATCACTAAAAATTGTTGACTGGACATTGTCACAACAGAACCAAAGCATACCACATTACCAGGAATACAAGCTTTATTTCATGTCTGAGGTAAAATATTGTTATAAAGATATCTTGATGAAACATACTGTATTTGCAATGAATTTAAAACTGATAGTAAAATTACTCTAATTTCAGCCTAATTTTAGAATTCACTCTTAAATTTTCAGAGGAGAATAGCTGAACTCGAGTCCTGTGTGAGCACTGATAGTAATGTTATTGAAAACAGGCTAAAGAAGGACATTGACAACTTGAAGAGGGAAAAACAAGTTCTTCTCGGCGATATTCAGGTAAATTTACATGAAAATAACAAAGAAATAACTAAAACAAAATGAACATGGTCCATGATTTTGCTAATAAACTCATTTCAGTCATGAGACTTGAATAATCTGAAAATTTGCCTGAGATTTCTCCTCAATACCACCGTAGATTCTTTTAGTCTCAAAATCAGAGAATCAAACAAAGAAAGAGATCTGCTAAGACCAACATTATGAAAACTGGTCCATGCAATTTATAGCAATTTTTTTCAGAAGCAAAAATTGAAAATTTCATTGAAAAATGTTTGATTTTTTAAATATTTTCGCTCAAAACATACATTGTGGGTACATGTAAGAACCGCCTCGCCGAGGCAGTTCTAACGAGCAGCTGGATCAAAAATAAAAAAAAAAATAGGTATACCCCCTTAAACCCCAGTTATATAAGTGGGGTTTAAGGGGGTATACATTTCACGGACATGTTTTCCTGATGATACCCAGAAACCTATGATCCTCACTTTGTGTTTACAGGAGCTTCAGAACAGGCTAGATGAGATATCTAAGAGTGAAGAGAAGTTAACGGAACTGAATAGAGAACTGAGTAAACAAATCTCTAACATGGTGAAGGAATATGACCAAGATAAGAGAGAGGCCCTAGAGAGGTAAATATTCAGTTAAGCCAAAACTCTGAAAGCGGACCAAGCAAGAATAAAAAACCCAGGGATGTCAAAGAGAAGTTAATGAAACTGAATAGAGAACTGAGTAAACAAATCTCCAACATGGTGAAGGAATATGATCAAGATAAGAGGGAGGCCATAGAGAGGTAAATATTCAGTTAAGCCAAAACTCTGAAAGCTGACCAAGTAAGAATAAAAAACCCAGGGATATCTAAGATCGAAGAAAAGTTAATGGAACTGAATAGAGAACTGAGTAAACAAAGCTCTAACATGGTGAAGGAGTATGATCAGGATAAGAGGGAGGCCATAGAGAGGTAAATATTCAATTAAGCCGAAACTCTGAAAGCTGACCAAGTAAGAATTAAAAACCCAGGGATATCTAAGATCGAAGAAAAGTTAACGGAGTTTAATAGAGAACTGAGTAAACAAATCTCTAACATGGTGAAAGAGTATGACCAAGATAAGAGAGAGGCCTTAGAGAGGTAAATACATATATTCAGCTAAGCCAAAACTCTGAAAGCTGACCAAGTAAGAATAAAAAACCCAGGGATGTCAAAGAGAAGTTAATGAAACTGAATAGAGAACTGAGTGAACAGATTTTTAACATGGTGAAGGAGTATGACCAAGATAAGAGGGATGCCATAGAGAGGTAAATATTCGGATATGCCGAAACTCTGTAAGCGGGCCAAGTAAGAATAAAAAACCCAGGGATATCTAAGAGTGAAGAGAAGTTAATGGAATTGAATCGAGAACTGAGTAAACAGATTTGCAACATGGTGAAGGAGTATGATCAAGATAAGAGACAGGCCATAGAGAGGTAAATATTTTTCATTCATTAAGCCGAAACTCTGCAAGCAGGCCAAGTAAGAATAAAAAACCCAGGGATATCTAAGATAGAAGAAAAGTTAACAGAACTGAATAGAGAACTGAGTAAACAAATCTCTAACATGGTGAAGGAATATGATCAGGATAAGAGTGAGGCCATAGAGAGGTAAGTATTCAGTTAAGCCAAAACTCTGAAAGCGGACCAAGCAAGAATAAAAAACCCAGGGATGTCAAAGAGAAGATAATGAAACTGAATAGAGAACTGAGTAAACAAATCTCTAACATGGTGAAGGAATATGATCAGGATAAGAGTGAGGCCATAGAGAGGTAAATATTCAGTTAAGCCAAAACTCTGAAAGCGGACCAAGCAAGAATAAAAAACCCAGGGATGTCAAAGAGAAGATAATGAAACTGAATAGAGAACTGAGTAAACAAATCTCTAACATGGTGAAGGAATATGATCAGGATAAGAGTGAGGCCATAGAGAGGTAAATATTCAGTTAAGCCAAAACTCTGAAAGCTGACCAAGCAAGAATAAAAAACCCAGGGATGTCAAAGAGAAGTTAATGAAACTGAATAGAGAACTGAGTAAACAGATCTCCAACATGGTGAAGGAATATGACCAAGATAAGAGGGAGGCCATAGAGAGGTAAATATTCAGTTAAGCCAAAACTCTGAAAGCTGACCAAGCAAGAATAAAAAACCCAGGGATGTCAAAGAGAAGTTAATGAAACTGAATAGAGAACTGAGTAAACAAATCTCTAACATGGTGAAGGAATATGACCAAGATAAGAGGGAGGCCATAGAGAGGTAAATATTCAGTTAAGCCAAAACTCTGTAAGCGGACCAAGTAAGAATAAAAAACCCAGGGATATCTAAGATAGAAGAAAAGTTAACAGAACTGAATAGAGAACTGAGTAAACAAATCTCTAACATGGTGAAGGAATATGACCAAGATAAGAGGGAGGCCATAGAGAGGTAAATAGTGGACACTCCATATGAGCCGCATTGTGACAAAACCGGATTTTTGCATATGCGAAAACAAAGGTGCAGATCAGCTTCGCAGTGACTGCGAAGCTGATCAGCGTCTTTGTTTTCGCTACACGGATAGTACAATTACTCTTCTTCTTAAATCCAAAATTTCAAGCTTCTAGCCTGCTTCTATGACTGCACAGGCCGGGTTATGTCAGATCTGGTCAATAGCCTGGAAGACCGGTTTTCAAGAGATTTTCCTCCAGCTTATATGACCATAGCTGTTGGTCCTGAGATTGTGAAACTTTTTCATGCTCAACTCGGCTGAGCATGGAATTTAAACTGCTCAAAAATACTGAATTGGCCAAAGTCGGTGGAAATTTAAATTTTACCAGCAATCAGCATATGCATAAACAAAGGCGCAGATCAGCTGTGCAGTAACTGCACAGCTGATCAGCACTATTGTTTTCGCTACACAGATCAGATAGTACAAATTAAAAGTAACAATCCCTCTTCCTCTTATATCCGAAATTTCAAGCGTCTGCTCTTCTGTGGCTGTAAAGGCTGATTTGTGCCGAACCTGGTCGGAACCTCAAATTGTTGGTTTCTCGGGAAATGACCTTAGGTCAAGCTTTTGGCTTACTGTCAGATCCTGGATAAATTGTATTGTATGTTATTTTATCTTGGATGATCAACAGTAAAACCAAATTGATGGTTTCCTCATTGCTTACAGCCCCTTTCACTTGAGTTTGCCGTTTGAGCATTTAGGTCAATCAAGTTTATGTGTAAAATCTTTTTCTAGGGTACAACGTGCCTGTGATCAAGTCAGTGAGACGTCTCGTAAACAGCTCAGAGAGGAGTTGACACTTCAGTTTGATGTAGAAAGATCAGATTTAATTTCCAAATATGAAAAAGAGGAAAATAAGCTGAGGTACTTGTCTTTCCCATTTTAACCCATTTTTGACGAATGGATTTTCCCATCCTTATCACGTGGGTGAGTCCACTTTCATTTTTAGGGGAATCAGGAGTGGTTTTAAAGTTTCACTCACTTCTCCGGTGAATTTTCTCTAAGCAAACAGAATAGCAAACTGAATAGCCCCAGGTGGGACGCCGCAGAATGCGGCGTCCCATCTGGGGCTATACTGTTTGCCTATGTCAGATAAAAAGGATGTCGGGCTTATATGAATTAACACTATCTTTTGTGTTTCTGGAAACCGACCATGTTATATCTGAGACAGTGTTATTATGAGGTTATGTACATTAGAAGTAGAGAAGTGAACTATTCAGGAATTAAAACAATCATTTTATATCCAGACTTTATATAGAGTTTAATATTGGGGTTGAACTGTAATACTTTCAACGAATCTATCATGTGGGACTACAGATCAAGAGAACAACAATCTAGACAGAGGGAAAATGAAAAAAAATACCCCTTCCTATTGAGAGGTTTTGCGTTTGAACCCACATCCGGTGCTGGGGTTTCCTTTGAACAAGACACTTTAACGCTCCCATAGCATTGGTTAATACCTAGGAAGTGACTGTTCCAACATGACCGAAAATTTGTTGGCTGGAAAACAGCAAATCAAACATAATATTCATTAATGCTCCTCAAATGTCTAAGTCAGGTTCTGTATGTCCTAAAACATACAATTATTGCACAGAGAGGTTGTTGATCCTAAAGTCTACAATTATTGCATGAAATAATCATTCATGCCCTAAAACTTGCAATTTTTATATGAAATAGACATGCATGTCCTAAAACTTGCAATTTTGATATGAAATAGTGATGCATGTCCTAAAACTTGCAATTTTTGTATGAAATAGTCATGCATGTCCTAAAACTTGCAATTTTTGTATGAAATAGTCATGCATGTCCTCAACTTTGCAATTTTTGTATGAAATAGTCATGCATGTCCTCAAACTTGCAATTTTTGTATGAAATAGTCTTGCATGTCCTAAAACTTGCAATGTTTATATGAAATAGTCATGTATGTCCTTAAACTTGCAATTTTTATATGAAATAGTCATGCATGTCCTAAAACATGCAATTACTGCATGAAATAGTTGTTCATGTCCTAAAACTTGCAATTTTTGTATGAAATAGCCATGCATGTCCTAAAACATGCAATTACTGCATGAAATAGTCATGCATGTCCTAAAACTTGCAATTTTTATATGAAATTGTCATGCATGTTCTAAAACGTGCAATTATTGCATGAAATAGTAATTCATGTCCTAAAATGTGCAATTATTGCATGAAGTAGTCATTCATGTCCTAAAACTTGCAATTATTGCATGAAATAGTCATGCATGTCCTAAAACGTGCAATTATTGCATGAAATAGTCATTCATGTCCTAAAACGTGCAATTATTGCATGAAATAGTCTTTCATGTCCTAAAATGTGCAATTATTGCATGAAATAGTTGTTCATGTCCTAAAACATGCAATTACTGCATGAAATAGTCATGCATGTCCTAAAACGTGCAATTATTGCATGAAATAGTCATTCATGTCCTAAAACTTGCAATTATTGCATGAAGTAGTCATTCATGTCCTAAAACATGCAATTACTGCATGAAATAGTCATGCATGTCCTAAAACTTGCAATTACTGCATGAAATAGTTGTTCATGTTCTAAAACTTGCAATTTTTATATGAAATAGTCATGCATGTCCTAAAACGTGCAATTATTGCATGAAATAGTAATTCATGTCCTAAAATGTGCAATTATTGCATGAAATAGTCATTCATGTCCTAAAGTGTGCAATTATTGCATGAAATGGTCATTCATGTCCTAAAATGTGCAATTATTGCATGAAATAGTAATTCATGTCTTAAAACGTGCAGTTATTGCATGAAGTAGTCATTCATGTCCTAAAACGTGCAATTACTGCATGAAATAGTAATTCATGTCCTAAAACGTGCAATTATTGCATGAAATAGTAATTCATGTCCTAAAATGTGCAATTATTGCATGAAGTAGTCATTCATGTCCTAAAACTTGCAATTATTGCATGAAGCAGTCATTCATGTCCTAAAACGTGCAATTATTGCATGAAATAGTCATGCATGTCCTAAAACTGACAATTTTTATATGAAATAGCCATGCATGTCCTAAAACTTGCAATTTTTGTATGAAATAGTCATGCATGTCCTCAAACTTGCAATTTTTGTATGAAATAGTCTTGCATGTCCTAAAACTTGCAATTTTTATATGAAATAGTCATGTATGTCCTAAAACTTGCATTTTTATATGAAATAGTCATGCATGTCCTAAAACATGCAATTACTGCATGAAATAGTTGTTCATGTCCTAAAACTTGCAATTTTTGTATGAAATAGTCATGCATGTCCTAAAACGTGCAGTTATTGCATGAAGTAGTCATTCATGTCCTAAAACATGCAATTATTGCATGAAGTAGTCATTCATGTCCTAAAACGTGCAATTATTGCATGAAATAGTCTTTCATGTCCTAAAATGTGCAATTATTGCATGAAGTAGTCATTCATGTCCTAAAACATGCAATTACTGCATGAAATAGTCATGCATGTCCTAAAACGTGCAATTATTGCATGAAATAGTCATTCATGTCCTAAAACATGCAATTATTGCATGAAGTAGTCATTCATGTCCTAAAACTTGCAATTATTGCATGAAGTAGTCATTCATGTCCTAAAACATGCAATTACTGCATGAAATAGTCATGCATGTCCTAAAACTTGCAATTACTGCATGAAATAGTTGTTCATGTTCTAAAACTTGCAATTTTTATATGAAATAGTCATGCATGTCCTAAAACGTGCAATTATTGCATGAAATAGTAATTCATGTCCTAAAATGTGCAATTATTGCATGAAATAGTCATTCATGTCCTAAAGTGTGCAATTATTGCATGAAATGGTCATTCATGTCCTAAAATGTGCAATTATTGCATGAAATAGTAATTCATGTCTTAAAACGTGCAGTTATTGCATGAAGTAGTCATTCATGTCCAAAAACGTGCAATTACTGCATGAAATAGTAATTCATGTCCTAAAACGTGCAATTATTGCATGAAATAGTAATTCATGTCCTAAAATGTGCAATTATTGCATGAAGTAGTCATTCATGTCCTAAAACTTGCAATTATTGCATGAAGCAGTCATTCATGTCCTAAAACGTGCAATTATTGCATGAAATAGTCATGCATGTCCTAAAACTGAAAATTTTTATATGAAATAGCCATGCATGTCCTAAAACTTGCAATTTTTGTATGAAATAGTCATGCATGTCCTCAAACTTGCAATTTTTGTATGAAATAGTCTTGCATGTCCTAAAACTTGCAATTTTTATATGAAATAGTCATGTATGTCCTAAAACTTGCATTTTTATATGAAATAGTCATGCATGTCCTAAAACATGCAATTACTGCATGAAATAGTTGTTCATGTCCTAAAACTTGCAATTTTTGTATGAAATAGTCATGCATGTCCTAAAACGTGCAGTTATTGCATGAAGTAGTCATTCATGTCCTAAAACGTGCAATTATTGCATGAAGTAGTCATTCATGTCCTAAAACGTGCAATTATTGCATGAAGTAGTCATTCATGTCCTAAAACGTGCAATTATTGCATGAAGTAGTCATTCATGTCCTAAAACGTGCAATTATTACATGAAGTAGTCATTCATGTCCTAAAACGTGCAATTATTGCATGTAGTCATTCATGTCCTAAAACGTGCAATTATTGCATGAAGTAGTCATTCATGTCCTAAAACGTGCAATTATTGCATGAAGTAGTCATTCATGTCCTAAAACGTGCAATTATTGCATGAAGTAGTCATTCATGTCCTAAAACGTGCAATTATTGCATGAAGTAGTCATTCATGTCCTACAATTATTATCGGAAATTGTTTCAGAGATGAGCTTAAAGCAGCTGAGGCAGAAATAGATAGAGTGAAGGATGTCTATGTGACACTGTGTGAGGACAAAGATAGATTACAGGCAACACTTAACGAGGAATGGAAAGAAAAAATGGAATCTGAATTGAAATTGGTAAGTTTGTAGGGAAAAAATTGAAATAAAAATTAGCCGCCGCATGGGAAAACCAACAATCTGCATAAGCGAAAACAAAGGCGCGTATCAGCTACGCAGTTACTGCTGTAACTGCGAAGCTGATCAGCACCTTTGTTTTCGCTACACGGATAGTACAATTCCTCTACTTCGAGAATTCAAAATTTCCAGCCTCTAACCATCTTCTGTGACTGTACAGCCTGGTTTGTGTCGGACCTGGTCAAAACCCAAATTGTTGGTTTTCTCATGCGCAGGCTCATTAATATGTATCCCTTAAAATATACCCCAAGAGAGAGATAGATTGGTAGAGTGAAGAATGTCTGTTTGAGGAAAAAGACAACTTAAGAGTCTAGACTTGGGGAGGAATGGAAAGGAAAAATGGAATCTGAATTGAAATTGGTAAGTTTATAGGGAAAAATATTGAGCTAAAAACTGTCAATATGTATACAATAAAATGGACCCCAAGAGAGAGAGAGATAGGAGCCTCCCCGTGGGAAAACCAACAATCTGCATAGGCGAAAACAAAGGCGCAGATCAGCTTCGCGGTAACCACGAAGCTGATCAAGGCCTTTGTTTCCGCTACACGGATAGTACAATTCCTCTTCTACTTAAATCCAAAATTTCAAGCTTCTATCTCTTTTCTGTTACTGTGCAGGCCGGTTTGTGTCAGACCTGTTCGAAAACCACATTGTTGGTTTTCCCACGAGGAGGCTCATAGGTAGAGTGAAGGATGTTTATGTGAGAATAAAGATAACTTAAGAGTATAGACTTGGGGAGGAATGGAAAGGAAAAATGGAAACTGAATTGAAATTGGTAAGTTTATAGGGAAAAAATTGAATTAAAAACTGTCAATATGTATACAATAAAATAGACCCCAAGGGAGAGATAGACTGGTAGAGTGAAGGGTGTCTATGTAAGGATAAGGATAACTTAGAGTTTAGACTTGGGGAGGAATGAAATTGTAAGTTTATAGGGGAAAAAATGAATTAAAAATGTTAATATGTATGGGCCCTACAGTTTCTTTTTTCATATATTTCAAATCATTGACTTTATCTGATGTATACAATTAGTTCCACTGAGTTATAAATGTTCTATTTATTCTCATTTCAGATGCAAGAAAGGTTTAACAAAGACCACAGCCTTGAAGTTCTAAGACTGGAGGAAAATCTAGAGAAAAAACATGAAACTGATATTAAAAAGCTTAAAGCTGACTTTGAAAATGAAAGGTTAAAGTTGGAGACAGAGAAATTATCAGGAATAGAAAAATTACAAGAAGATGTGAAAAGAGAACTTGAAACTGAAAAATCAAAGCTAAAAACTGAATTTGAGAATGAGAAATTAAAATTACAAAATGAAAAACTTGAAGAAATAGAAAGGATTAGCAATGAGTTCAAGAAAAGAAGTGTTGAAATACAGGAAAAGGATGAGGTTATTAGTGTGAAAGATTTGGAAATAATTAAGATACAAGAAAAATATGAGACTGAATTGAAATATTTGAAAGAAAAGTATGAAGGTGAGTTGAAGTCAGAAAAAGAAAAAGCTGAAAATGAGAAGAAAAGTCTTCAAGAAAAACTTGAAAATGAGATTAAGACACTACACGATATTTTGGAAAAGGAAAAGCTAAATGATATTGAAAAATTAAAGAAGGAAAAGTCTAATGAAATCGAGAGACTTAATCAGGAAATTGAAAAACTGAAGCTTGAAATAGAAAGACTGAATAGAGAATTAGAAACACAAATGAATGAAAATGCTAAAAATGATGGTGAGAGTAAAGCAATGCTTGACAAATTGAAAAAAGAAATACATCAACAGAAAGAAATTATACAGAAATCTGAAAGGTTTGAAGAAGAAAACAAAACAGTGTTAGACACAGTGTTGGATAAACTGAAAGATAGAGAAGCAGAGATTGAAAGAATAAAACAATCCACAGATGCAGAAAACAAAGCTTTAGCTGAAAAACTGATGGAAACCGACGAAGAACTACAAAAAACTAAAGAACTGTTAGAAAATGAAACAAATGCTATGAAAACAGCAAAAGATTCTGGGTCAGAGATGGAAAGAAGAATGAACGAATATAAAGTAGTGATAGAGAGATTGAGAAAGGAAAAAGAAGCTTTGGAGGAAAGGTTGAAGACAATGGAGGAAGATATTGAGAATATTAAAGTGGAGTTCAGGGATACAATAAGGACAGAGATGGAAGCAGAATTGGCAAAGACAGTGGAAACAAAGGTAGGTGTTTCATTACGAAAACATGCCCATGCAATATAGAGAAAAAATGTTTGGTTCTAAAAACGAAAATTTTCGTTGGAAAATTTTTGATAATTTTCTTATTTTTGATCAAAACATAGATTGTGGGTACACGTTAGAACCGCCTCGCCGTCTATGTTTAGACATGTATGTCTATGTTTTGGAGCAAAAATAAGAAAAATAGGTATACCCCCGCATACCCCAGTTTGGCTATATAAAAGTGGGGTTTAACGGGGTATACATTTCACGGACATGTTTTCCTGATGGTAAAATGGATTGTCTTGACCCAATATCATTCATTAATAATATATGCCAAATGGATGGGATATTGAGAGAAGTGAAAGTCTATATTTAGAGAGGGTAGCTCATTTGGCAATGTCAGTCTTCCAGGAGGCCTTCTAAAGCAACCTTGAAAGCAAATTATTATACATACCTATATTCAGATCAGTATACATGTACAGCAAACCAAACCGTAGGAAAATCAACAATGTAACTTGACCCGGATCAGCTTTCTCATAAAGTCAAGACAGCAAACACAGACGGTAGTTAAAATTGTCTGTACAGTTTGTCCTCTTCTGAACCGATTACACAGTCTTGAATTTTTTTCGTACAATCTTGAACTTTTTTCGTACAATCTTGAACTTTTTTTGTACAATCTTGAACTTTTGTCATGAATCTTGAACTACAAAATAGGACTTGATGATTTAATGTAAAACCAGCAACCGAGGCACAAGTGGGCTATCTCCGCTAAAAAAATATGAGCCGCCTCGTGGGAAACCCAACAATGTGGTTTCTGAACAGGTCTGACACAAACCGGGCTGTACAGTCACAGAAGCAGACTAGAAGCTTGAAATTTTGGAGTTAAGTAGAGGAGGAATTGTACTATCCGAGTAGCGAAAACAAAGGCGTTGATCAGCTTCGCGGTTACCGCGAAGCTGATCTGCGCCTTTGTTTTCGCTTATGCAGATTGTTGGTTTTCCCATGTGGCAGCTCATATGACTTCAAATGTACACTGAGTTCAAGTGATTTTTTTTTTTATACCCCCGGCATTTATGCCGACGGGTATATAGTTTTCGCTTTTCCGTTCGTATGTTAGTTAGTTAGTTAGTTAGTTAGTTCGTTTCTTCGTTCGTAATTCCGGAACGTTCGTGGAATTTACGTCAAAGTTTTGGTTAAAGTTTCTCTAGAGGTGTATATCTCATGAACCAATGGTCAGAAACCATTCATATTTGGACCATAGGTACCCTATAGGGTTTGCTTCATTTCCATGAGTTCGGACCCCAGGGTCCATGCCCGGGGGTGGGGCTGGAGTTCAAAATCTAGGTCAACTTTAAAATGTGCTATTTACAATGTTAATGTTTCTTCTCTAAGTCCATATCTTAACAAAAATCATAGGGATTCAGTTTATGAATACCCTATAGGGTTTGCTTTCATATCCCATGTCACCAAATCCTCGGTACCATCCCCAGGGGTGGGGCTAGAGGTCATTTATAATATGATAGATACCATGATAAATTTTCTGTAAGTCTATTTTCTTGACATCCACAATGTCTTGTCAGAAGGGATTCATACTTAGACCATAGGTACCATGTTAGGTTCAGACTCTAGGGTCCATGTGCGGGGGGTGGGGCTAGAGGTCAAAATCTAGAACTTCTTTAAAAATTATATTTTCTGCACTTTTCTTTACCACCATGTTTAGAAATCATTCATACTTACACCATAGGTACTCTATAAGGTATGAATTGTTCCTATTGACATTAGACTCTAGGGTCATGCCATGGGTGGGGCTAGAGGTCAAAATCTAGGACATTATATGTTTTTAATCTTTTTATTAATATTATTGAAGAATGACATTTTATTTTCCATCTAGGACCGAGGACCTGACCCTCAATGTCCGCGATCAAGTCCTAGATTGAGTATACAAGTCAGCTCTGTATACTGCTCTGAAATAGATCTGTCATTCTACTACACTCCCAATGGTTTTAGACAGTGCTTTTTGCAGATGTACTTGTTGAGGGTGCTCTCTTTTATTTGGATATTGAGGTTCAATGTGTTAGTTTCAGTAGCAATGTCTGGGTTGGGGGCGGTGGGTGTGTGGGTGTGTGTGTGGGGGGTGTGTGTGTGGGGGGGGGGGGTCTGTGGGGGGGTGTGAGGGGAGAGCTACCAGCCGGGGGTATACATGCCTCAAGGCACTTTTTCTAGTTTTTTTTTTTTTTTTTTGAAATTCAGTTTTACATCCCTTTCAAGATTATTTCAGCTCATATGAGACGGGCCAATCAGTAGATGGGCGAAAAAGGGAGAACCCCCGAGAAAAGCCACCTGGCACACCCGCAAGCAGAACTTGGCTTGTCTCACATGTGGCCAGAGCGGGGCTCGAACCCACACCAGACACAGCGGTGAAATGATCGAGTGATTAAGAAACAGCGCTCTTAACCACTCGGCCACAGGAGCTGCTCAAGTGATTTTGTCCAGTGTATGTTATAATAACATCTGAGGAAATAAGTTTGCTTATACAGAATTGGATTAAGGAATAAAGATATTTATAAGGTCAAAGATTAATGTTATAACGTTGGACTGACTTTCTTTTTATGCCCCCAACTTTGAAAAAGTTGGAAGGGCATATTGCTTTCGGCTTGTCTGTCTGTGTGTCTGTCTGTCTGTGTGTGTGTTAACTTTTGAACGGTGAATGCTAGGGTTTTGAAATTTCATATGCACATTCCTCATGAAAAAATAGTTGACCCGTATTTTTTTTCATGTCCGAGTTATGCCCCTTTTCTGAGTTATGTCCCTTTGAAAACAAAATTTGAAAATCTTGTGTGCAAGATATCTCAAAAAGTATTTAAGCTAGAGCCTTCATATTCGGTACACTTGTTGGGGCTGAGGAGTAGATGACCTGATTAACTTTTGAGAACTTTCCGTCAAATTTTTACAAAAATACGGAATTTTGAAATTTTGATTGATTTTTCCACTTTTCGGTGAAATTTGAAACTTTTGAACGGTGAATGCTAGGATTACGAAATTTCATATACACATTCCTCATGATAAAATAGTTGACCCGTATTTTTTTGTATGGTCAAGTTATGCCCCTTTTTTGAGTTATGTCCCTTTGAAAACAAAATTTGAAAATCTTGTGTGCAAGATATCTCAAAAAGTATTAAAGCTAGAGCCTTCATATTTGGTACACTTGTTGGGGCTGAGGAGTAGATGACCTGATTAACTTTTGAGAACTTTCTGTCAAATTTTTACAAAAATACGGAATTTTGAAATTTTGATTGATTTTACCACTTTTCGGTGAAATTTGAAACCTTTGAACGGTGAATGCTAGGATTTTGAAATTTCATATACACATTCCTCATGAAAAAATAGTTGACCCGTATTTTTTTGTATGGCCAAGTTGTGCCCCTTTTTTGAGTTATGTCCCTTTGAAAACAAAATTTGAAAATCTTGTGTGCAAGATATCTCAAAAAGTATTGAAGCTAGAGCCTTCATATTTGGTACACCTGTTGGGACTGAGAAGTAGATGACCTGATTAACTTTTGAGAACTTTCTGTCAAATTTTTACAAAAATACAGAATTTTGAAATTTTGATTGATTTTTCCACTTTTCGGTGAAATTTGAAACCTTTGAACGGTGACTGATAGGGTTTTGAAATTTCATATACAGATTCCTCTTGAAAAAATAGTTCGCCTGTATTTCTTTCATGTACGTGTTATGCCCCTTGTTGGAATAATGTCCCTTTGAAAACAAATTTTGAAAATCTTGTGTGCAAGATATCTCAAAACGTATTTGAGCTAGCTAGCTAGAGCCTTCATATTTGGTATGCTGGTTGGGGCTGAGAAGAAGATCACCTGATTAACTTTTGAGGACTCTGTCAAATTTTGACAAAATTACTCCATTTTTAAATTTTTACTTCATTTCTAACTCGCCTGCAAAAAAGCTTACATTCTGTTTCTGGATCGAGGTCAAAACAGACGCAACCGACAGCTTCTTCAGGAAATTAAATCTGACTGCATTCGAATGAAATAAATGAATCATACAAACTGCCAGTTTAGGGACAAGCATACAGTTGGGGGCATAGTGTTTTACAAACACGCATTTCTAGTCAAAGATAAAAGACTGTATATAACTTACAGAAAAGCTATTTTCTTTGTTACCTAGAAAGTACAAAATGTTTTGTTTCAATGTTTGTGATTTCATCTTTGGTATTCTATGGACATGTAGTTGCTTTGTATGATACATGATTTATTTGGTCGAAAACCCTGTTTGCAGGTTTTATTTTGGCTAGGCTTTAAAGTGATATAATCCTTTAATCACTATATATATATGAGCCATGTCATGAGAAAACCATTGTTTTGCATATGCGAAAACAAAGGCACAGATAAGCTTCGCAGAAACTGCAAAGTTGATCAGCGTCTTTGTTTTTGCTGCTCAGATAGTACAATTCCTCTTCTTTCTAAATCCAAAATTTCTAGCTTCTAGCCTGCTTCAGTGCTTTCAGTGCTTGTACAGGTTGGTTTGTGTCGGGCCTGTTTGGAAACCACATTGTTGGTTTTCTCATGACAGCTCATTTTTGGGGAAGGGTGGGGGATAGCTGGGCTAAAGTGCAGGGCAATTACTATTCAAGTGTCCTCTCAGTGCAGGAGAAATGACAGGGTTTTTAGATTAGGATCCTTGCCCCAGGAAGATTTTTCTATTGCAAAGGGCGGGGCAAAGAGCAAAGTTTTGACCTCCAGCTTTGACCCCTGGGAGTGGGGCTTATAGCAGGGCACTGATTGGAAAGCTGAAAAGTCATAATCCCTGCCCTTCCCCGTAGGTGGGGGAGCAGTCGTTACAAATGACTGGTGCATAAACACAAAAAAAAAAAAAAAAAAAGAGAGAGAGAGAAGATTTTAATAGTTTCATGCCTTGATTAAATGTATGGTCTTTTATTTTATATTGAGCACTTCATTGCATTGTTCTTAAACAATCAATTTATGTGTGTTTTATGGCTTTTCTTATCTAGTATATTTTATGAGCCGCATCATGAGAAAACCAGATTTTTGCCTATGCAAAAACAAAGGCGCAGATCAGCTGTGCAGTAACTGCACAGCTGATCAGCGCCTTTGTTTTTGCCACACAGATAGTATAATTTCTCTCCTTCTTAAATCCAAAATTTCAAGCCTCTAGCCGCCTTCTGTCATCTGCACAGACCGGCATGTGTTGGAGTGGGTCAGAAATCCCAAAGACAGGTTTTCTCATTTCACGGCTCACATGCATGATACATGTTATAGCTTGTTAAACAGATTGTTCACAAGATTAAAAATACTAAATAAAAATCAAAGATCAATATTTACTATCAAATTATATTACATGATTAAGATTGGCATGTCAGATTGAAATGTTGTAAATAAATAAAACATTAGTTAATAACAATTAAAAATAAAATAAGGAATGTCTTCATGTTTTTAGATTTGAATTAAAAGTTTGACACAAATATAAAATTAAAAGAAGTGAATGCACATGCTGCACTGGAATTTTTGAACGTCTGTTGTAACTGTTTTCTCTCAAAGATAATAAGCTACATTGTTCTCTGATTCTTTGAATACAGGATGAAAAAAGATGGATAGCAGATGGGCAAATGTAATAAAAACAAAGGGAACTAATCCATGTTTTCACTTTGAAATATGAAGAAAGGGAAATAATAGACAATACGTTTTCATGCCTGGTGATCAGGGAAAATAATCTATTAAAGCTGTGTTCATTGTTACTAGAAAGTAAAGGGAAATAACTCATTCTTTTTAATGACAGATAGTCAAAGGGAAGTAATCTAAGCTGTTTCTACATGCCTTGTGATTAAAGGGGAATAACTCTGTATTACTGATAAGTTGCAAGTTGAAACACCAGAAATGATCAAAGGGAAATAATCCTTGTTGTTTTAACTTTTCGATTTAAAATCAAAGGGGGATAATTCAGTATGAGTGATCAAGGGGAGGTAAATTCTCCAGAAGTGATAGATGAAGATGACATCATTTTTCAGGTAAATAATGTTGTAAAAAAAATTTCTTCCTTTTGGTCAAATAAAATTGTGCCTGAATATTCATTTATGAAAAACTCATTCATGCTTGCTTTGCATTGCCATTTGCCATCTATGGTTGTGTGAATTTGGTCAATGCTCATTTTCACAGTTCTAATAAAAAAACTTGAGTAGATTAAGGTCTTAAGGTATGCCATCCATTATCGGTATCTGTTTGGGAAATCTTTTGATCCCAATTATAATTACTAGTATCTATCTATATACTACTGTTTTAAATTCATTTAGATTATATACCATGGCTTTTGTCCAATTTCAAATTTTATATCTCTCAATAATGCATTCATCAGCCATTTTATTCTGAAGCTCTGTTTTATTGCTGTCCAAATAAGTCAAATCAGTTTTCAATTAAGTCTATTCATAATATATTGATAATTGGAATTTCGGAAACAAAGGAATTTTAAATCTAGTTCTAACAAGGTTAAGTTTATATTACTAGTTCCAATATATTTAATACAAGTCAGTTTTATTAACTGTGGATCAAATTTTGAAGCTGTGTGCCAGCATTAATGTAGCCTGGATATTGTTGAAAATGCTTAGATTTTTAGGGTAATTTGTTAGTTAGCAATAATGGATTTACGTGCTAAGCCAACACATGGATGTCTTCATGTGTTTTTGGATGAATTTTTGGCAAGTTCTGATATTAAAAATGATGTAAATGATCTGTTGGACGTGCTGTTTAATCTTGGCCTTTGTTTTTCTCTGCTTTGATATTAATGTATATGTATGAGCACAGCTGATCAGCATCTTGTTTTCGCTTTATAGATACATGTAGTAGAAATCTGAAGTTTCAAAACTTTAAGGATACAGGGCGCCATAGCTTGGTCAGTAGCATGTCCCGTTCAGTGTGCAGAGGACCTGCTATCCATCTTCACATCATGCTTATTTCTCTCATGAAGATTTAGTCATAAAATATTTCTCTGTCCATTCCTCCTTTTCCGCAGATTCAAGAAGAGCATTTGTCAGTCAGAGGTGAACGAAATGTGAACTAAGTGCAAGTAAACTACCCCTGGGAGGAACAGGGTGGCTAGGATTACTGGCCATACCAACATGACCTTAGCTATTAACTGTGGACATAAAGCACTAAAACAAACAAACCAAACCTCTAGATATCTTTTGTGCTTGTACTTGAGTAAGAACTTTTTCGGAAGTATCCAAGAACGTCAGCCTATCCGATGCTGGTCAATTCTAAACTGTGTTTGTCATTTTCAGGTTGCCATGTAAAACAAAGATATGCTGTCTTGTTGTGACTCATTCCACGAAATGTTTTTATCTTCAGGTTGCTATGTCAAAATGTGTTTGGCTTGAGGAACACCGTGCAACAAGACAAACAGCCATAGACAATGCTGTAAGACTAGCTGAGGCTGAACTCAAACAAACTATGGAGAGAGATGTTGAGTCTAAGGTGGAAAAGAGGCTCCAAGAAGGTAAGCTATAATTGGTCACTTAGAAAGTTTTCTGTAAGATAGGCTGTGATTGGTTAGTTCAAAGAGAGACTGCAGTTATGCAAGCTGCCTTGGCTAGTCAGAGGCTGCTTTAAGTCAACCTCGAGAGAGACTGCAAAAAAGAAACTGAGAGGTAATTGATAAATTTAGAAGGAGGCTGCAAGAAAATGAGCTGCTATTGGTAGCTTAGGGAGACAATTTAAAGTTTAGGTTGCATTTTGTGCGAGTTTAAACATATAATTTTTGGCGTACATTAACCGAAATACTTAATAAATTTATCATTCGAGTGATAACAGTTTCAACATTAAATTTTGCTTTTTCTGACAACATTAACACACTAGCTTTGCTTTCAATGCTCTTGACTTAGCTTCTACTGCTTCACGTTGCAATAAATGCTGTGTGTATATGTTTATGCTGCTGTTATTTATAGATTATAAAGTGTAGACCAAACTCTGTGTACTCCTTAAGCAGAAGTTTGCGCCGTTTGTCAGCTGTCTGGGCTTTTGAGATGTCCCTGTACATATACTATCGCTTTGTTATAAGTTTTGTATGTTTGCCGTTTGTCTACACTTATAGAGATGTTTTATAATTTGAGCCACTGCATAAGAAAACCAACAACATTCATAGGCAAAAACATAGACGCAGATCAGCTGTGCAGTAACTTGTTGTCGCTACACAGATAGTACAGTCCCTCTTCTTCTAAAACCGGAAATTTCGAGCTTCTAGCCTGTTTCTGTAACTGTACAGGCCGGTTAGTGTCGGACCTTGTTGAAAACCCAAATTGTTGGTTTTGTAATGCAAAGGCTCATTTAATTCTGTCAATTTCACTGTGTATAACCGTACAGTGAGCCAAAACGGAAGTGACACATACTGTACGCAAATACATCATTAGTGCCCATAGGATTTCTTTAGGTAAGTGATCATTTCTATCGATGTAAATTAAAATTCAGGAAACAAATCTAAACGCGGTTTTCGGTGTTGGAAAGAGAATTTAAAACTTAATAAGCGTATATGTTGCTTATTGTGATTTTGTTTACGCTTTCCAGAGTATCTTGTAAATTAAGTGGCAAATCACTGACTTTTCATTTTTGTGACCCGTCAAATCTGTGTTTTGAAGTCCATTATGAGTAACTGAGTTCACATATTTTGATCAAACCAGTGATGGACGATAAGAAAATCATTTGTGTTGAAGCCCTACACCATGGTATTCCCCAAGTCATTAAACTCACCCGGGTATTCACCGAGGAATTGCACGCCTCCCTTCCGATCGCCTGTACGACTAGTGACAAGCGTACAGTATCACTAGTTAAAACGTATCAAGAAAAAACTGTACGACTTGTGTCATCATTGAATTTTATTTTTTAGCGGATTTCGCCCATTTTTGTGCGTATTTATATATAATATGTTTTGAATATTCCGTTATCTCATATGCAGATTACATAGATATACTTTTTGGGCCCACATGGATCGTATATAGCCACATACCAAACGTCACAGTGTGGCAGCATAAATGTTCAACTTCTGCTTTGCCTGCACCTACATGTATCTATCAGTCAATAGAGTAAACGCTATAGTAGAAAACTCGAAAATCTAAACTCAACATCGGCCTCAATTACAATGGTTGTCACCGACCATTTATCGGTTTGTATGTAGACAATACCACGTGATTCTCAGTAGTGAAATAGTTGACTATTTTATGCTTGTATATATCCAAAACCATCGCTTCAACTTAATCGATAGCAATGACAAGGTATTATCCCCAAGAGAGCGATTTTAAACCACTGTCACACTATCGTGTATCGACTCACGTATCTACGGCGTATCAAGATACGAAAGGTGCGTCACGCGTACGTCGTACATACGTGAGCATACGTAGCTCATACTCCTCGATACGTAGCTCATACTCCTCATACGCCGAGGTGCTACGTTTTTTATGTGTGCACTTAAAATTTGTAGCATGTACGTGGCAGGTCCGATACGCCGTACATACGTCACACATACGTGGTACATACGAAAGCAACGTGGCAGGTACGCCGTAGATACGTAGCGCATACTCCTGATACGCCACACGTACGTCGCGGTTAACATGCCATGTAACCGTGACGTATGTACAGCGTACCTTTCGTATCTGTTACGTATGTGTGACGCATGTGTGGCGTATCCTCGACTCTTGTTTCGTATCTATGGCGTATCAGCGACGTACGTGTGGCGTATCTCACGTATCAATGGCGTATGTGCTACGTACGTTTCGCTACTGTGGAGTATGTGTGACGTATTAGGAGTATAAGGAATATTTTGTGGCGTTCCAACCTCTATTTAAATGTTTTGGTTTTTCCGAAGTCATGAATCAGATGTTTCTCACGATTCGGGGTGCCGTGCAGGGTACTTTCAGGGCTACGCTTGGTGTAGCCTCTGCCTTTGTTCAAGTCGTCTTACGACCAGGATGGGGAGCTTGGAGATGCCCCCCCCCCCCCCCCCCCCCCCCCCCCCCCACACACACACACACACACACCTCGGGTTTTTTCTTCGGTGTTAATATAGATTATCTAGATTTCTCTGGTGGTATCTTCGACCTCTGATAATTTATAACTGTTCATGTAATGTGCAAATTGCATGAGCTAAGTGAACATAGCCATTTGTTCTCCTATGTATAAAAAAGCATGGTACAGAACAGATACACCACAGATAAGAATGGAACGTAGTACATACGCCGTAGATACGTCACGCGTATACTTCATACGCCTTACATACGTCACGTCACGCGTACGTAGCACATACGCCTTGGTACACCGTACATACGAAAGTGAAATTCCATATAAATACAGATCTATACGTCACTGATACGCCACGGGAACGTAGCAGGAACGTCACACGAGAGAGAGAGAGAGAGAGAGAGAGAGAGAGAGAGAGAGAGAGAGAGAGAGAGAGAGAGAGAGCTATAATGCTAGTGCTACCATCACTTCAACTTAATCGATAGCAATGGCAAGGTATTATCACCAAGAGAGAGAGAGAGAGAGAGAGAGAGAGAGAGAGAGAGAGAGAGAGAGAGAGAGAGTATGTCGTTAAAAGCACTGTTCATGTTGAAACATTTTATTTTGTTAATTAAAAATTATAAACATACAGTTGAGAGCCCGGCTTAACATTGGAGCAAGCTTCCATCCACAATATTCACAACATCGTTTTGACGTCATGGTAACCCAATTAAGAAGTTCAACTGTGTAGAAAATTGAGGCCACGTCCCGACATGACCATAGCTGTTCACTGGGACGCAAGCCATCAATTTAAACAAAAATAAAGTTAACAAATGCCACCGCCAGGTAGCGCCCTAGGTCTTCGGTCTACTGACAAGCGGCATTTGACCGATGCTTGCTAGAATGCAAAACGAACGGTTGGACTATAAGTACATTGAAGATACCAAGTTGCCATGGCAATATATTCTGGAAAATATTTATTTTATATGCATTTGAGGTCACCAAATTTAATTTCTTACATGGACAGAGACCTATAATTATAGTTCCCATAGAGTCCCATTGTAATTGCGCCCAAACAAGACTCATTCATATGCTTCACAGCTCATAGTGGACCCCAACACATTCAGCAGGCGAGAGATTGCCCTTCAACACAAGTGCAGCAAAAGATAGGGTGTCAGTCAGCATCTTAGAATCAGTGTAGGAGATGGTTAAACATGTATATTTTTTCAAAACTATTCGTACAGACACGAAATGTGTTAAAGTAACTACTCGTACATTTGTTGGCAACAGGGCGGCTGTTTTCAAAAGCCAGTTATTTACATGTTAGAGTTTCAGTGCCCAAATCGAGTAAAGAGTTTTTGTGATAATAGATTATATGTCTGTTCTAGCAGCAAAACTTTCCAAATTGTATATCAGAACATACCTTTCTAGAGGAAAATCTGTCGTGCTTACGGGCCAAAAATAATAAATCTTAGTGATTTCGTGCATTATATGTTGATTTGCAGACAGATACATCGTGTTCGGGTGTTTTAAAAATCATGTATGAAAACTATGCTTAGTTCGCTATTCAAAACCGAAAACCGCTTTTAAAAGTGTCGCGTGAAAGTGAACTTACCTCGATATGAAAAAAGTGAGCGTCTTTGTTTATCGCTAGGAACTAGTGATTATTTGCGTACAGTTGGTGTCACTTCCGTTTTGGCTCACTGTACGGTTATACACAGTGATTTGGTAGAATGTTTATGTTGTCTGTTGCTTGGCTTGTAGCTCAACTAACCTGGCAGACTGAATCTCTAAACCATCTCGAGACAGAGAGGGCCAACTGGGAAATACTAAAACAGGAAGCCATTAAAACTGCACTGGAGGAAGAACGGCAGAAATGGCAAGAAACAGGTGAGGTGTTGCGAACTTACAACATTGGGATGACCTTGACCTATTTACAGCTAGTTTAATGCAGTAAACTGTGGTTTGTTTGGCTGTAGAGTTAACATTTTCCAAAGGAATTTTGTGACATTTCCTACTTTTACTCAGAATGCTGATTGTGTATGCTTATTAGTGCATGTGCTTGTTACAAAACTCATTGTGGAGAAAAATTCTCAGTAAGACCTTGCTTTCCTAATACATTTCTGATGCAAAGCCTTAATGAATCTATAGAACTGAAATGTGATTCATAGTTCCATGAACAACATCGTGTCATGCAATGTTACATGATCAAACTTGACGTCAGAAACTAAACATGGCTCATACCAATGTGATTGAACGTAGTAAATGTCATGGTGTCATCGGTGCCGTTCAGCTGTTTGAACATACACTGTGTGTAGATTCTCTATTTGCATGTAAATGTGATCACCTTGATAATTTTTCAACAAGCGATAAAGAGAAACGAATGCAAAATTAATGTAAGCAAAGCTTTGGGGTTCATTCACTTTGCAAGCGCCCCACTGCAGTTCATAGCTCCATAATTTTTCATAAGCACAGTTTCAAGACCATTATCCAAAGACAACCAATATGTCTAAGAACAAGCAATGCAAATTGAATCAAGAAGTGTCATTTAATAAGAAATGAATTTCATTTTTCCCATGTTCATAGAGCTATGTACCACAGTGGGTTGTAACCGTTGGGTGCAAAGTGAAAAGAGAAACATTAAAGAAATGGGCAAATAGATTAAAGATTAATTATATGTTCTCTGTCCAAGGTTGACTCAGGGTCCTCTGGTTTTGTCACTGGACAACCCATGTAATATTATAAATTCAAAACCCAAAAGCACTAGAGTAATAAGAGCCGCATCGTGAGAAAACCGGATTTTTGCCTAGGCGAAAACAAAGGCGCAGATCAGCTTCGCGGTAACCGCGAAGCTGATCAGCGCCTTTGTTTTCGCTACACGGATAGTACAATTTCTCTTCTACTTAAATCCGAAATTGCAAGCTTCTAGCTCTTTTCTGAGCTTGTACAGCCCGGTTTGTGTCGGACCTGGTCGGAAACCCCGAAGACCGGTTTTCTCACGTCGCGGCTCATAACATCTTTGACTATTCTTTACAGAGCTCCAGCAAGAGCTTGAAAACGAGAAACAAAAATGGACGCAAGAACTGGAACTCAAATACGAACAAGAAAAAGAAAGTTGGAAAGTCATAGAGCTAGAGACTGAAAAATTAAACTGGACGCTTGACTGGGAAGAGAAGTTGAGGAGGGAGAAAGAAAGTTGGATAAAGAATGAATTGGAGCCAGCCAAACAGAAATGGAGGCTGGAGTCGGATGAAAGATTGAGGTAGGTTTACTTTACCATACAATTTCTTTTTAAAATGAAGGATTGAAACTTAGAATTTTAGCTTTGATGAAAAATGATGAAATATATTAGGCGGTGTAAGACTATATGTCACTGGCTGAATTTGGCATCACTCTGCCCATAGGCGATGTCTCTAGATCATGAGACTTAATGATTTTCATCTATCAAGAAAGACACTTTCATCTAGTGCGATTGCAACGGAAATGTTAATAAACGTTGGTAGATTGACTAGATAATTTCAGATTTCTAGATCTACAAGACTTTATAATAATTTCTTTGCTTGTATTTTTAGACTGGAGATTTTTAGACTGGAGAATACCTTTTGTTTCTATATTAAGACTGGAGAATGCCCTTTGTTTCTAATTTTAGACTGGAGAGGGATAATTGGAGATGTCTTGAGCTAGAACCTGAGAAACTGAACTTAATGAAAGAGATGGAGGAAAGAATTGGAGCAGAGAAAAAATCTTGGGTGATTAAGGTATATTTATGTAGAAAAAATGATGTGTTAGGTTTGGATAGAAATACCGGTCGGCTAGAGCATTGTTTTGTATCATGAGGTTATCTAAATTCTGAAGGGTTTTAATTTAGTCAGGATTGAAGCCTCATATCAAACAGACTGATGAATCATTTTTTGGGAGAGGGTGGTAGCTTAGTGGGTAGTGCATCAGACTACAGATCTAAAGACTGTGTCCTTGAGAAACACACATTGATACCACACATTATTTTATACTTGACAGTGAAAACCAATGTATATCAAAACTTGATGAAATTGGTATTTTCATTGATATGAAATTTCACTGATATCAAATCTCACTGATATCAAAAGTCACTAGTGACTGATATCAGCCTATATCTTCACTGTAATGACGTCAGATTTTTTGGATTACTTCTGACGTTTCCATTTACTTGACGTCATTAGATAAGTCTCACTTCAGAAATTCAAACGCCTATAACTCCGTTATTTATGAACGAAAACATAAAGTGTGCGTATTCATTTTCTTAGTTAGAACGTAAGGAACAATGTGGTACCAAAATTATTTGTGTTTTCAAAAATTTTTGTTTTTTGCATTTTCACCGCCTGCCTTGTGAATTAGAAAATGCCTGTGTATTGTATAAAATAAAAAGAAAATTTGCTTTTTTTCGGTGAATACCAAAAATATTTCATCTCGTGAGTTAAAAACATAAAATTTTCACTCGTGCTGCGCACTCGTGAAAATTCTGATGTTTTCAACTCGCTCGATGAAATATATTTGGTATTCACCTCAAAAAAGCAAATATCCTCTATATGTACTGGTTAATACCCAAGAAGCAGTGGATACATCCTGACATGACTGAAAAATTGTTGATGGGGCCATTCAAAACCAGAAACAAACACATTATAATATGTTATTTTTTTGGTTTCAATTTGTAGGTACTCCCAGAAGAAATAAAGAAAGAAAAGTTAAAATGGGACCGTGAATATATTGACAAAATACAAAAAGAAAAGGAAGCGTGGCATACTTACGAACTTCCGAAAGAAATCGCTAAAGAACGTAAAAAATGGCTGAGTGAAGTTGAAAATAAAGTGACGTCTGAAAAGAAAAATTGGAAAAATTCTGAACTTCCAGAAGAAATTGAGAAAGAAAGAAAAAAATGGATGAAACTGTTGGAAAATACCCTGAGTAAAGAGCGGGAAAAATGGCAGACGCAAGATCTTCCGTCTGCTATTGAAAATGAGCGGGAAAAATGGAAGATGACCTTGGATGAGGAGGTGGAGAAGAAATTGACAGAAAGATTGGAGATTGAGAAAGATAAATTGCAGAAGGTAAATATAGAAATACAGAAAATTTTATTGCATTATATATTGTGGTTTTTGGGGAACTTTGTGTGACCGTAGGTCAAAAAGCACAGTTTTACGGAGAATTAGGCTAAAAAACTGATAGAATCACTAAATCTGCACTCTGTAAATAGATTTTGGGCTTTATGCACAGTTTAGCATTGAGTGGTCTGGGCCAGTGAAATATCTTTTGTTTCATTTTGAGTTCAATGCACATAAACACATAATGTCAAAATAATTAAGTTTTGAATTTTCCTGTTTTCAGTATAGAATTTTTGTCTTCTGAGTTCTCAAATGTGATAACTATATTATTGGTAAGGACTGTCTCCAACTGAAAGAGATGACAAAAATGTTATTACATAGTGAAACTATATGTTAGTTTTTTTGCATATATGAGCCGCGTCATGAGAAAACCGGATTTTTGCCTAGGCGAAAACAAAGCCGCAGATCAGCTTCGCGGTAACCGCGAAGCTGATCAGCGCCTTTGTTTTCGCTACACGGATAGTACAATTCCTCTTCTACTTAAATCCGAAATTTCAAGCTTCTAGCTCTTTTCTGAGCTTGTACAGGCCGGTTTGTGTCGGACCTGGTCGGAAACCCCGAAGGCCGGTTTTCTCGCGTCAAGGCTCATATGTTAGTTTTTTGCATATATATTTTAGGTTCAGGAATGGATAATTGATCAAATTCATGAAGACTATTCTGAGCAGGTTCAGTTTTATTTGCCATTTTCTAGATTCAGTCGCTATTGTAGTACAGACCTTGTTTATTAATGATCATGATTATGTCTTGGAATAGCTAGTCTTAGGCACAGTGTGGCCAGGCTCCACATTGTGAGTAATTTTTTAGCTCGACTGCACGAAGTGCATAGAGCTATTGCAGTCACCCCGGTCGTCCACGTTCCCGTGCGCGTCACACTTGCGTTTAAGTTTTCTAGAAGTCCATATCTTGACAACCACTCATCAGAAAGCATTCATTTTTGGACCATAGATACCCTGTAGGGTTAGCTTTCATTCCATGGCATCGGGCCCCTGGGTCCAGGCCAGGGGGTGGGGCTGGAGGTTAAAATCTAGAACACCTTCAAAAATGGCAATTCTTGTGTTAAAGTTTTCTAGAAGTCCATATCTTGACAACCACTCATCAGAAAGCATTGATACTTGGGCCATTGACACCCTGTAGGGTCGGCTTTCATTCCATGGCATCAGATCCCTGGGTCCATGCCAGGGGGTGGGGCTTGAGGTTAAAATCTAGAACACCATTAACAATAATGGCTTTTCTGTGATATAGTATTCTAGAAGTCTATATCTTGAAAATCTTTTTATTAGAGGGCTGTCATACTCGGACCATAGGTACCCTGTAGGGTTGAGTTTCATTCCATGGCATCGGGCCCCTGGGTCCTTGCCTGGGGGGTGGGGCTGGAGGTTAAAAACTAGAACACTAAAAAATAGATGTACTGCTGTGTAACTTTTACAAGGAGGCATATCTTGACAACAACTTATCATAAAGCATTCATACTTCATACACTTTAGGTTCCATGACATCGGACCTCTGGGTCGGAGTCAGGGGGGCGGGGCTAGAGGTCAAAATCTAGAACTCCCCGAATTTGTTTTCTTTTTATTTCTTAATAGAAACAACTTAGGAGGATGGTTGGTCATTCATCTTTTGACTTTGTGACACTGACTTTTGTGTCATGACGGTAAGGGTCGGTTGACCTACTTTCCATGGTTCAGTGATTTTGCCTTATATCTTGACACTCAATTAGTATATTTTCTTACTTTTTTCAGATTTTGAGTTAGTACGACCAGGCCTTTGACCCCAATATACTTATAGGTCACTGTGACCTAATTTCACGGTTCAGTGATTTTGCCTTATATCTTGACACTCAATTAGTATATTTTCATACTTTTTTCAGATTATGAGTGAGTATGACCAGACCTTTGACCCCAATATACTTATAGGTCACTGTGACCTAATTTCACGGTTCAGTGATTATGCCTTATATCTCGGTACTCAAATGGTTTATGAACAAACTTCTTTCAAAGTATGTTTGCGCATGACAAGACCTTTGACCCTGAAGTAGTCCTAGGTCACTGTGACCTAACTTCACGGTTCAGTGATTTTGCCTTATATCTTGACACTCAATTAGTATATTTTCATACTTTTTTCAGATTATGAGTGAGTATGACCAGACCTTTGACCCCAATATACTTATAGGTCACTGTGACCTAATTTCACGGTTCAGTGATTTTGCCTTATATCTCGGTACTCAAATGGTTTATGAACAAGCTTCTTTCAAAGTATGTTTGCGTATGACAAGACCTTTGACCCTGAAGTAGTCCTAGGTCACTGTAACCTAATTTCACGGTTCAGTGATTTTGCCTTATATCTCGACACTCAGTTGGTATTTTTTCATACTTCTTTCTGATTATGAATGAGTATGACCACACCTTTAACCCAAACATACTTATAGGTCATTATGACCTAATTTCATGGTTCAGTGATTTTGCTTTATATCTCAACACTGAATGGGTATATGATCATTTTTCTTTCACATTATGAGTAAGTATCACTAGACCTTTGACCCTGCAATACTTATAGGTCAGTGTGACCTTTTTTCACGGTTCAGCGATTTTGCCTTGTGTCGTGGCACTCAGTTGGTATATGAACACACTTCTTTCACAATATGAGTGAGACCTTTAAATCTTAGGTAGTTATAGTTATGGTTCAGTGATTTTGCCTTATTGCATCAAGGCAAAAAGATGTATGAGCATAATGCTTTGGGTTACTGGTCGGGTTTGGCCTTACGTTTGACAAAGGTCAGAAGCAGTCAAGCACGCTGTCCTGCGACAGCTCTCATTAAGCATCACAGTTTATTTTAGAGTTTGATAGCCTGATTTAGTAAGTTTTCATAGTGCCAAGTTTTATAGACTAGTCTCCTTTTATAATGATTTCATCTGAGTAGCATATTTTGAGGGATATGGCTAGGATAAGCTACATTTCCACACAAGTTCCTTTTGTATTTGGTCGATTACATGCAAAAACTTTCTAGTGTCAGAAGTGCATTATGGCCTAGTGAATAGAGCGTTGGGATCGATAGGTTGTTGGTTGGATTCCACCCTGTGACTGGTTGTTTTCTTGAGCAGAACCCATTTACTCCCCATAATACCTATTGATACTCAGGAAGTGGTGGCGGTCCCGACATGACTGAATAAACATTTTCTTGGGGGCATTAAACCACAAAACAGACAAAGTTTCTTAATCAAGAATTTGTTTCAGTTTCTTCAGTTAAATTTTTGAATGCTCACTTTATCATCATAATTTTACTTTGTTTTTTGGAAGTCTCCATGGTGTAGGGGTTTAGCCACTCGCTTGTAAAATACGAGTCATGGGTTTCATCACAGCATTCTTTCTCTTTCGGATGAGGCGTAAAATCACATCACGATAACATGTCCGTGTAATGTATATCCCCTTATACCCCACTTTTATATATAGCAAAAGTGGGGTATGCAGGGGTATACCAAATTTTTTCTATTTTTGATCCAAAACATAGATTGTGGGTACTTGTTATAACCGCCTTGGTGAGGCAGTTCTAAGGTGTATTCATGATCTATGTTTTGAGCAAAAAACTGTTAAAAATATCAAAAATTTTCAAATGAAATTTTCCATTTTTACAGCTAGAACAAATCTCTGTATATTGCATGGGCAAATTTTCGTAAGGAAGATCCTCGTATAAGCTTAGTTGATAAGTGGGATTTTAACACCAATACAGTCAACAACATTATTTTTGGCAGGTTTTGATTTCTCTTGCATTGTTGATCTAGAAATGCATTCATCATTATTGTTGTTTTCATAATTACCTTGGTTCATCATCACCATTTTCCTATTTGCTAGTTTGATTGCACTTGTGCTGTGTATCTAGGAAAGTGAAGCTAGAGTACTGGAAGCCATAGACGAACATCAGGAAGCCTGTAAAGAAGAGCTTAAAACAACAATCGCTAAAGAAAGAGAGAGATTGAAACAAAAATCTGACACGGAACTTCATGAACGTTTCACTGCCGAGAAAAAGATATGGAAAGAAATGGTTGATCAGGAATTAATTCAGAAACTTGAAATTGAAAGAGAAAAGTGGAAAAAGAGTCAGGAGAGTGAATTTAATAGGAAGTTAGAGTCTGAAAAGGAGAAGTTAAGGTCATTTGCTAAAGGTGATATTAGTCAGAAAGTGGAAAGTGAAAATCAAAAACTTAATGCAGAAAATGAGAAGTTTAAAAAAGATCTTGAAGAGGATTACCTTAAGAAGCTGGAAATTGAGAGAGAAGCTATGAAAACTCAAGCAACTACTGAAATAAATGAAAAATTGAAAGCTGAAAAAGAAAAACTTAGTAAGCAGTTAGAAGAAAATACTGAAAAAATAAGAGAAACTGTTCAAGAGGAGTTTAAAGTAAAACTGCAGGAAGAGATTGCAAAAGAAAGAGAAAAGCTGAGAAGTGAATTTGAAGAGAATAAAAACAAGTTAAATGAAAATTTGCAAGAGAATGATAAAAAGATTAATGAAGAAATTGCAAAAGAAAAGCAGAGACTAAATAGTGAATATGAGGAAAGTAAGAAGAAAATTAAGGAACAGTTTAAAGAAGAATTCAAAAGACGCTTTATGGAAGAAAAACAAAGGTTGAACTCTGAATATGATCAAAATAAACAAACCATTAAGGAAAAATATCAGATAGAATTTAAGAGACAATTTCATGAAGAAATCACAAAATTCAAAGCAAGAATTGAAGAAGAGAATAAACAAAATTTAGAAAAGTTAAGAATTAAATTAGAGGAGGAAAGCAAAGAGACATTGGATACAGAGAAAGAAATTCTACATTTACGGTCACAGCGGGAGTTGAGTATGAAGTTAGAATCAGAAGAGATGAATTGGAAAAAGCAGCTTGAGTCAGAATTGGGTGAAAAACTTGAACAAGAGGAACATAAATGGAGAGAAATGATTGAAAAAGATTTAGAAACTAGACTACTCAGTGAGAAGGAAAAATGGAACTCTAAGAAAGACATTGAATGGGAAGAAAAATTGGCAGAAGAAAAAAGCAAATATCAAGAAAAGCTTGTAGAAGAAAAGGCAAAATGGCTGACATCGTTAGAGGAGAAGATTCATGAAGAGAAAGGAAAATGGCATGAAGCGGCAGAAGAAAAGCATAAAGAGATGATTGAAGATTTGAAAGAGAGACTTGAGAATCAGATTAGAGCGAATATGAACATAGAAATGGATCGATTTAAGGGTGATATGGAAATGGAGTATGAGATACGACTGAAACACGAGGTTGGTGTGGTTTGATGTGGTGTGGCGTGTTCTCTAGTGTGTGGTTTGTCTATTTGCCTATTAATCTACAATTACTGTCTGAACACCATTTTTCAGAAACTGCATTTTTCAAAATCTCACTTTTGTGAAACACAACAAGAAAAATATGACTGTGTCATCTTTTTGCTACCCCAACGTCGTAAAAAGTGCCGCAAAAATTTTGAAAATCAGTTCACTAGTAAAATAATTATGCCCAAAAATTGTTTTGAATAGGCCTTTTGCATGTGCAAGGGAGGTAATCCATACACCTGAAAATTGAAAATCAAGCGAATCTGTGGAATAATTTTAAGAGTTTGGTGCTCAGCTATGCATACAATACAATTTTGTTTTGGTTTGATGCATTTTAAATGAAAAATAATCAATTTAGATTTTTTCCAGGAAAATAGTTTCTTCCCTTGCTGACATTTTTACAATGGAAAAAGACCTATCCAAAATTACTTTCTGGATAACTTTTTAATTTGTTAACCGATTTTCAAAAATTTTTGGCACTTTTTAAGACTTATGGAATGCAAAATGGTTACATGGTCATATTTTTCTTGAGATCTTTCAGAAAAATGAGATATTGAAAAATGCAGTTTCTGGAAGATGGTGTTTAGACTGTAGCTTATTGAACTTTGCCCTTTATGTTAATCAGTGTTCATTCACAATTAAATGTCTGGTGTTTCTTTTTAGTGTAAACGATGTCCACAGAAACTCAATTTATGCAAACAGGGCAGACTGTGTTCTGAAAGATATCTTTGCCAGTTCTGATGTGCTTCTAAAGAAAAGCATTCTGTGCTGTGGTGCAAATGAAATCTTAGCACATAATTAATAAATGAATATTTTTTAGCTCACCTGAGCCGTTAGGCTCACAAGGTGAGCTTATAGGATGGCCATGATCCGGCGTCGTCCGTCGTCGTCCGTCGTCGTCCACCATTTTCAAAGATCTTCTTCTCTGAAACCGCTTGGCCAATTAAAGCCAAATTTTATATGAAGCATCTATGGGAAGGGGGAACCAATGTGTTTATAAATAATCCAGGTCACATGTCCAAGATGGCCATGCCATGCCCATATATGGTAAATACCCTTCAAAAATCTTCTCCTCTGGAACCGGTGGACCGATTTCGAAGAAACTTGGCATGAAGCATCGGGGACTAGAGTACTACAATTTGTTTATAAATTATGACCTTTGGATGACCTTGACCTATTTTACGGCAAGGTCAACATAGGTCGCCCATGCATTTGAATGGTGAAAATTGTTAAAATGTCATTTGAAAGGCAAATCTTGCAGGAAATGGGCAAATGGACTGAAGGTATGCAATTCTGAAAAAAATTTGGACCCTAGGGGTTGGTCTGCCCCCACCCTGGGGCAATATACATGTATATTACAAAAATATTCAAAGATCTTCTTTTCTGAAACCACTTGGCCAATCAAAGCCAAATTTTATATGAAGCATCTAAAGGAAGGGGGAACCAATTTGTTTCTTAATAATCCAGGTCACATGACCAAGATGGCCACCATGCCCTTATATGGTAAAAACCCTTCAAAATTCTTCTTCTTCGGAACCACTGGACCGATTTCAACGAAACTTGGCATGAAGCATCGGGGACTAGAGTACTACAATGTGTATATAAATTATGACCTTTGGATGACCTTGACATATTTTATGGCAAGGTCAACATAGGTCGCCAATGCATTTGAATGGGGAAAACTTTTAAAATGTCATTTTAAGTGAAAGTCTTGCAGGAAATGGGCAGTAGGGCTGAATATTAATGATTCTGAAAAAAATTTGCCCCAGCCCCGGGGCATTATACATGTATATTACCATAATATTCAAACATCCTTTCCTCTGAAACCGCTTGGCCAATCAAAGCCAAATTTCATATGAAGCATCTATAGAATGGGGGAATCAATGTGTATATAAATAATCCAGGTCACATGACCAAGATGGCCGCTATGCCCATATATGGTATAAACCCTTCAAAAATCTCTGGAACCGGTGGACCGATTTCGAAGAAACTTGGCATGAAGCATCGATGACTCAAGTACTACAATGTGTGTATAAATCATGACCCTGTGATGACCTTGACCTATTTTAAGGCAAGGTCAACATGGGTTGCCTATGTATTTGAATGGGTAAACTGTTAAAATGTCATTTGAAGGGAAAAACTTGTATGGACAGTATATTGATTATTCTGAAAAAAAAAAATGGCCCAAGGGCCCCTATACTGGGACTATTTTCTATATCATTCGTATATACAGCAGATCTCAGGTGAGCGTTTACAGGACCATTGGTCCTCTTGTTTTTCTTCATTGTCGGCAACAGTCATACACTTGTATCACAAATGAAATGCTTTTTGATAATAAAAGTGGTATGTTAAATTGGCATTGTCAGTTTTCAGTAAAACTGCTGGTAACATCCTACGTGAGTGTGTAAATAATGCCTTTAATAGTACCTTTTAGTGTGTTGTTTGATTTTGCATAGTGTGGCTTTTGTAACTTCAATTTCTTATCGCTGCCCCAGTGGCCGAGTGGTTAATGTCGCTGACTTCAGTGCTCTTAATCATTCGATCATCTCACCGCTGTGGGTTCGCGCCTCTCTCGGGGCACGAGTCACATGTGGGACAAGCCAAGTTCTGCTTGCGGGTGTGTCAGGTGGTTTTTCCCCGGGTACTCCGGTTTTCGCCCCACCTACCGATTGATTCGTCTCGATATGAGTGAAAAAGCTTGAAAGGGACGTTTTACTGAATAACAAAAAAAAAAAAAAATTCTTATCACCCAACGTGTGTAAAGCTACCTGGGACCAGTTGTTCAAAATTAATGACTTTGTTAGTTAACAATTTGTTAAAATTTCAAAACATGAATGTTACAAATACACTGTTATTTTTTGTTGATAAAATGTGAGGATTCTCACAATTTGTTGACAAAAAATAAAATTGTATTTGCTAATGTAGTCGGCATTTATTTAACAATCTGGGCCCAGTTGTTCAAAACTAACGACGTCGTTAGTTAACATTTCGTTAAAATTTCAAACATTAATATTACAAATACGCTGTTATTATTTGTTGGAAAAATACGAGAGTCCTTTTTCAACAAAAAATAACAGTGTATTTGTTACTTTAGCTGATATTTGCTTAACAAATTTATGTCCTAACGATATCGTTAAGCTAACGATGCTTTGAACAACTGGGTCCTGAGGTCTTAACGATGATGTTAAACTAACAAAGTTTTGAACAACTGAATTTGTTATTATATCCTCACAGCAGTAATTCATAATTGCAATGTAAAAAAATCTAAAACTTCATGGGTTCTGACTAGGTCAAATACAAACCAAGCTGTACTGCCACAGAATATGACTAGAGATTTGAAATATCTGGTTTTGAAAAGTAGAGGGATTGCAGAATTCTCTCATTATTATGTCTCCCCCCGACAGGGTCGGGAGACATATTGTTTTTCCCCATGCGTCTGTCTGTCTGTCTGTCTGTCTGTCTGTCTGTCTGTCTGTCCGTCACAAATCGTGTCCGCTCTATAACTTGAAAACCGTAAAGATTTTTCAATGAAACTTGGTACACTTGTAAACCACGACGAGACGATGTGTCATGCACAAGAACCATAACTCTAGCTTGAGTATTTTTGGAGTTATTTCCCTTTGATTATTTTCTATACAATTTCGTGTCCGCTGTATAACTTGAAAACCGTTAAAGATTTTTCAATGAAACTTGGTACACTTGTAAACCACAATGAGACGATGTGTCATGCACAAGAACCATAACTCTAGCTTGAGTATTTTTGGAGTTATTTCCCTTTGATTATTTTCGATACAATTTCGTGTCCGCTGTATAACTTGAAAACCGTTAAAGATTTTTCAATGAAACTTGGTACACTTATAAACCACGATGAGACAATGTGTCATGCACAAGAACCATAACTCTAGCTTGAGTATTTTTGGAGTTATTTCCCTTTGATTATTTTCTATACAATTTCGTGTCCGCTGTATAACTTGAAAACCGTTTAAGATTTTTCAATAAAACTTGGTACACTCATTAAGCATAATCAGAGGATATGTCATGCACAAGAACCATAACTCTTGCTTGAGTATTTTATGAGTTATTTCCCTTTGATTATTTTCTATACAACTTCGTGTCCGCTTTATAACTCAAAAACCGTAAGAGTTATTTCAATGAAACTTTGTACACTTATAAAGCATGATGAGATAATGTGTCGTGCTAAAGAACCATAACTCTTGCTTGCATATCTTTGGAGTAATTTTCCTTTGATTATTTTCCATACAATTTCGTGTCCACCCTATAACTTGAAAACCGTAAGAGAAATTTTAGTGAAACTTGGTACACTTATAAAGCACGATGAGATGATGTGTCATGCACAAGAATTATAACTCTTGCTTTCATATCTTTGGAATTATTTCCCTTTGATTATTTTTCCGTACAATTTCATGTCCACTCTATAACTTGAAAACCATAAGAAATATTTCAATGAAACTTGGTACACTTATAAAGCACGACGAGATGATGTGTCATGCTAAAGAACCATAACTCTTGCTTGCATATCTTTGGAGTTATTTCCCTTTGATTATTTTTCATACAATTTTGTGTCTGCTCTATAACTCAAAAACCATTAGAGATTTTTCAATGAAACATGGTACACTCATAAAGCATGATGAGACGATGTGTCATGCTCAAGAATCATTACTCTTGCTTTCATATCTTTGGAGTTATTTCCGTTTGATTATTTTCCATACAGTTTCGTGCCGGCTCTATAACTTGAAAACCGTAAGAGATATTTCAATGAAACTTGGTACACTTATAAAACAGCATGACAGGATATGTGATGCACAAGAACTATAACTCTTGCTTGCATATTTTGGACATGCACATAGAAAGGGGGGAGACATCAGTTTTCAATTAGAAAACAAATTCTAGTTATTATTATTTTCATATTCAATCATTTTCATCTCATTCAAACCATTATAGTGCTAGTTAGGGATTTGCAGTGGCTTGTCATAGTTTTCACAGAAGTTTTGATAGTTAACTTATCACCACAACCTCTTTATAACGCTGTTGTTGGGGTCCAAGCCACTTTCCATTTTAGCTATCCACTCCGTCTTATTACCAGAGTAAAATATGTAGACTTGTAGCAAACATAGTATAAAATGACCAACTGGGGTCCAACAATGATCAGTGTTATGCCCAAAACTGTGTTGTAACAAACAGTGTTATACAGGGGTCCATATGTATTATTATTTTGTTAACATACACTTCTTAACGGTTGTACTTTTTTGTATTCCATAGAAAATGTATCACACCAGTTAGTAACGGTGGCCGAGTGGCTAAGAGCTCTGATATTTCATTACCACACTTCATTACCACACTTAATCATTCTATCATCTCACCCCTATGACTGTCTAAGGCCAAAAACAAAATAAATGTCTTGTTTCCGGAAACGTCAAAATATTTTTATGGGTCTGTAGGTAGGCAAATTTTTTTTTTTTAAATAATTTTTTTGTATAGGAAAAGCATGAAAATCATTCAAAATTAGCCTAAAAAAGAGAAAAAAATTCTCAAATGTCTCAAAAAAAATTAGAGTAGGCCCCAAAAAAGTAGGGTCGGTAGGGTTTCCGGAAACGAGACATTTTTTTTTTTGGCCTAAGAGGCCTAGATTCAAGCAATAAAGTAAATGGAATTTATAAATTATCCAAAATTAAAAAAAAAAAAGAATGAATTTGGAAGGTTTTGAATAGGGGCAGGTGAGGATGAGAATCTAAAATTCAGTTTTATCTAAAATTCAATTATGGCAGGTCATCACATTTTTTTCCGGAAAATGACACCCCCAAGAAATTGCTTTCATTCTTTGCATCAAAGTATCGTTTGCAATCATTTCGGACACTGACCAGGATGGCTGCTCGTCCAAGCTGTTTGATATTCTCATGGCATTCCTGATGGAAATGTTGAGATTTATATAAAAGATCAACAGATGGTAAAAGTGACATCAGGAAAGCCAATCAGTTTAGAAAATAACCAACTCATATTTTGCACATTTTTTGTTTTTATTTGACGGGCAGTGATTCATTGAAGCTTCTAAATTGTATTGAGAAGCTGTTCTTAAATATCATTATTTTCTAGGTTGATTTGGCGATCAGTGATGCACGTGACGACTGGCAGAGGGAATATTTGATGGAGATGTCTATTAATACAACCAGCGCTGAAGCTTCACAGGGACTTCTAAGGGAGGTAATGATATCAAGACTTGTTATCTTTGTTGTTTCCCTTTTCATGGAAATGCCTTTAAATGCCTCAAGCGCTGAAGCTTCACGGACTTCTAAGGGAGGTAATGAAGTCAATGTTTTCAATTTTGCAGACCCCCTTCTCATGTTTTCAAATTTCATGTTTTTCATTTTACAAAATGTCTTCTAAGTACAAGTGCTGAATCCACCTTGGGCTGCCAGGGAATTAGTTTATTCAACTGTTTTCTTTCCCAGGCATGCTATGATATGTTATCATATTATGCGGTTCTGTGTTGCAGGAAATTGAAAATCTCAAACAGAAGACTGAAACCCTACAGTCCGAACTATTGCAACGTGAGGAGGACTGGCTTAAAGAAAAACAAGACTTGATCATCCAGAAAGACGAGGAACGCCGAAAAGCTGTGGCGGCCATTCAAGATCAGAACGAGGCTGAATATAAACAGTTTATCACAGAACATAAAGACACCCTTGATCATGCTCTCAAGGCCGCAAGGGAGCAGCACACTCAAGAAAAGGTAAGGCTTAATGCGTCGGAGGGGTCAGAAAAATGTGACAAAAATATTAAATTTTGAATTTCATAAGAATAACCATTAAATTTTACATCTAAACTGATTGTATTTCACACCTTGTGAATATTTAATGCCCACCTTGTTTGGTTAACAGTATTGATCATCCCGCTATATATCAACGTTTTCACTTCTTAAATGAGCCGCCTTGTCCAACACAAATCAGGCTGTACAGTCACAGAAGCAGGCTGGAAGCTTGAAATTTCGGATTTAAAAAGAAGAGGAAGTGTACTATCAGTGTAGTGAAAACAAAGGCGCTGATCAGCTTCGCGGTTATCGCGAAGCTGATCTGCGTCTTTGTTTTCACATATGCAGATTGTTGGTATTCCCATGAGGCAGCTCAAATGAATATGATGTGTTTAACAGTATTATACATAGTACATGTATTCAGTTTAACACCTTTATTTCGAAAGTGTTGTTTTAGTGTGATGTGTGATTTTTTCCTCAAATATTATGCAACATTTTATCCTATCTAACCGATTAACATTTAAAGCATGATACTAATACTCTTTACCTGCTTTCCTTGAACCTTTTTCTGATTCTACACAGTATCATGAACAGGCGCAGTTGCAGGAGCAGTTTGAAACAGAGTTATCTGCCTTACAGACAAGGGAAAGAACTCTGCAAAAACAACTACAAGACACATTGCATAGCACTCAGGTATTTGAGAGTTGATAGTAGTTTCTGGCCATGTAATTGTGATATATGAAGTGTTTATCTGTCCAAAGACTTCAAATAGCTTAAGCCTAAATGAAATATATGTGTGGTGTGGTTCCTGTTTCATGCCCCAAAAAATTAGGGTAGGTAGGTAGGGAGTATTATTTAATTATACCCCCGGCATTTATGCCGACGGGTATATAGTTTTCGCTTTTCCGTTCGTTCGTTCGTTAGTTCGTTCATTATTCCGGAACGTTCGTGGAATTTATGTCAAAGTTTTTGTTAAAGTTTCTCTGGTGGTGTATATCTCATGAACCAATGATCAAAAACTGTTCATATTTTAACCATAGGTACCCTATAGGGTTTGCTTTGTTTCTGTGTGTTCGGACCCTGGGTCCATGCCCGGGGGTGGGGTTAGAGGTCAAAATCTAGGTCACCTTTAATTTGTGTCAAAGTTTTGGTTTAAGTTTCTCTGGTGGTGTATATCTCATGAACCAATGATCAGAAACCATTCATATTTTAACCATAGGTACCATATATGGTTTGCTTTGTTTCTGTATGTTCGGACCCTGGGTCCATGCCCGGGGGTGGGGCTAGAGGTCAAAATCTAGGTCACCTTGAAAATGTGCTATTTACATAGTGTTTTTTCATCTCTAAGTTCATATCTTAACAAATACTTATAGGAATGTATTCCTGTTTGGATCACAGATACCCTTTAGGATTGAATTAAATTCCATGGCACCAAACTCCAGGGGTGGGGCTGGAGGTCAAAATCTAGGACACATTTATAAGTAAGATAGAATAGTTACCAAGATTAATATTCTGTATGTCTATATTTTGACAACCATGTGTCAGAAAATGTTCATGCTTACAACACAACATAGGTACCACATAAGGGCTAGACCCAAGGGTCCATGCATGGGGGTGGGGGTGGGACCTGAGGTCAAGATCTAGGACTTTTTTTTTTTTTTTTTTTTTTTTTTTTTAAGAATGACATTCTACTTTCATTTCAATCTAGGTCTGAGGACCTGACCCACAATGTCCGTGCTTATGTCCTAGATTGGGTATACACGTCAGCTCTGTATACCGCTCTAAAATAGATATGTCATTCTAAAACTACACTTCCCCATGTTTGTATGCAAAGTACTTGACGCTGCTTATTTCTAAAATGTACTTGATAAGGGTACTGTCTTTTATTGGTAATGTGAGGTTCAATGTCAGGGGTGAGCATGTGCCGGGTTGTTTAGATAGGGGGTAGGGAAGGGGGCTGGCTACCAACCGGGGTAGGGAAGGGGGCTTGGTGGCTACCAGCCGGGGTATATGTGCCTCTCTCAAGGCACTTTTTCTAGTTTAACACAGAAAACGGCCTCAAAATCGGACATTGTGGCTATTTTTAGTTGTTTTTCTCTCCAAAGACCATTTTAATGTTTAGGGTAGGGTGAAGGTAGGGAAACCGGAACCACCCATATAAATCATATAGGCCTTATGAGGAGGGATGGCCCTGCATTAATTATTTGCAGTTCAATAATACTTCAAAACAATCCTAGAAAAATGTCGAGAAAAAACATTGGTAGTTATCTTCACCGTAGAAAACACGTTATTAATATGAAAGTAATTTTTACGAGTTTTTACGCTGTTGAAGTAACAAGATACTGATTAGTATTTGGTTTGTATTCATCAAGATCAATGTTTTATTTTGATCAGGATCAATCAGATGCTTTATTGGAGACAGACAAGGAGCGCATGGTGTGGTACGAGGAACGTGAACAACTTCTTCAAGACATCGCTGACAGAGACGCTCTTCTCGGAAAAGCTGATATCCATCTCTCTAAAGAGATAGAAAAACTACGCTCTGAGCTACAAGCCACATATCAACGACGACTGGAGTCTGAGATGATCTCGTGGAAGCAGAAGATCGAGTCCGAGTACAATCGCGTGACAAATGCGGAGCAGAAAGAAAAACTACAGTTAGAGAAACAATTAAGCGAAGTTACGACAGAACTGAACAAGTTAAAGTCTCAGATTAAAGAAAATGAGGTCATTCATGCTGAAGAGATTAAAAGACTGAACAATGAAATTAACGAAAGACAAAAGAAATCGGATGTAGAAAAGGTAGAATCGGAGCTCAAACGAGCGAAGGAGTTGTGTAGCGGGTTTAAGATGGAGGCTGAAGACTATCAGGAGAAATGTCAGAGATATAGGGCAGATTTGGAAGAAATTCAGGGGAAGATGAGCCGTATGGTGCAGTTCCAAGAAAAATTACAGGTACATTACGAAAACTTGCCCATGCAATATACAGAAAAATTTTCAGCTTTAAAAATTGAAAATTTTCAGTAGAAAAAAATATGTTTTCTTGTTTTTTGTCCAAAACAGAGATTGTGAGTACACATTAGAACCGCCTCGGCAAGTCGGTTCTAACGAGTACCCACAATTTATGTTTTGGAGCAAAAATAAGAAAAATAGGTATACCCTGCATACCCCAGTTTTGCTGTATAAAAATGGGGTTCAAGGGGGTATACATTACACGGACATGTTTTCCTGATGAATTTATTGACCAGTTGCAAATATATCTCAGTGCAGTCATACTTTTATTAGTGTATAAAAGGGAATAGAAAAGGATGTGATCTAACTGAATGACGGGAGTGCATAATGGCCTATCGGTAGCATTAGGATAACATGACCTTACAATACACAGTAATTTTTTAATCCGTGAAAAAAGTGACAATTTTCCATTGAAAAAAAAAAAAAACCTGATATTTTCTTATTTTGTGTTCTAAACATTGACGAGTACCCATAATCTATGTTTTGGATAAAAAGTTAGTTTTGCTATATAAAAGGGGGTTTACATTTCAGGGACATGTTATCCTGATGGAATGTTAGATCTCCACTGATGATGAGGCGGCCATGAGCAAGGCATATTATCTCCCCATATTACTGGTTTTTGAAACACACAGGAACCTAGAAGCAGTTGGTACATCCCAACATAACTGAAAAATTGTTGAATGGGACTTAACAATGATACTAACAAAGACTATAATATTGAAAGAATATGGAAGTCAAAGACGTACTAAACTGTCTTTTTCAGGCTGAATTGCAAAAAATGAAAGAAGAAAAAGCCTCCTTAATCGAAAGCGTCCAATCTATCGAAACTTCCTACCACAAAGACGTAGCAGGCTATAAGCAAAAACAGGAAGAATCATCATTAAGAATCGCCAAGACTGAAAATGTCCTACAATCCATGAAACAGAAATATAGGACGGAGCTGGAAAATCTACGGAAGGCTCTGGAAGCCGAAAATGAGGTTGCCATGGAAGCCATGAAGAATAAAATGATTGAGCTTCAGGTAAGTGTGATGGTGGCCATCTTGGTCATGTGACCTTGACCGTTTAAACAAACTTTCATTTCCTGTTCCTATGGATGCTTCATTACACAGAAAGCTCATGAAATTGTTATGCCTGACCCCGAGCTTCAGGTAAGTGTGATGTTTTAAACAGATGGGGGCCATCTTGGTCATGTGACCTTGACCATTTATACAAACTTTCATTTCCTCTTCCCAAGGATGCTTCATTACACAGAAAGCTCATGAAACTGTTATACCTGGCCCTGAGATTATAAAGCTTTTTTCAAGCACAGCTCAGATCAGCTGAGACTAAAATTTATCCTGCTCATAAATGTTAAAATGCCAACAATTGTTATACCCCCGGCATTTATGCCGACGGATATATAGCTTTTGCTTTTCCGTTCGTCCGTTCGTATGTTCGTTAGTTAGTTAGTTCATTGGTAATTCCGGAACGTTCGTAGAATTTACGTCAAAGTTTTGGTTAAAGTTTCTCTAGTGGTGTATATCTCATGAACCAGTGGTCAGAAACCATTCATATTTGGACCATAGGTACCCTATAGGGTTTGCTTTGTTTCCATGAGTTCGGACCCCAGGGTCTATGCCCAGGGGTGGGGCTGGAGGTCAAAATCTAGGTCACCTTTAAAATGTGCTGTTTACAATGTTAATGTTTCTTCTTTTAGTCCATATCTTAACACACAATCATAGGGATGTGCTCTTATTTAGTTCATAGATACCCGATAGGGTTTGCTTTCATATTCCATGTCACCATCCCAAGGGGTGGGGCTAGAGGTCAAAATCTAGGACACATTTGTAATATGATAGATACCATGATAAATTTTCTGTAAGTCTATTTTCTTGACATCTAGGATTACAAAGTCTTGTCAGAAAGCATTCATACTTAGAACATAGGTACCATGTAAGGTTCAGACTCTAGGGTCCATGTGTGGGGGTGGGGCTAAAGGTCAAAATCTAGAACTTCTTTAAATATTTTATTTTCTGTACTTTTCTTCACCACCATGTTTAGAAATCATTCATACTTGCACCATAGGTACTCTATAAGGTTTGCCTTGTGCCTAATGACATTAGACTTTAGGGTCAGTGCCCAGGGTGGGGCTAGAGGTCAAAATCTAGGACATCTCTTTTTTTTTTTTTTTTAAATTAATTAATTAATATTATTGAAGAATGACATTCTATTTTCCATCTAGGACTGAGGACCTGACCCTCAATGTCCGCGATCAAGTCCTAGATTGAGTATACAAGTCAGCTCTGTATACTGTTATGAAATAGATCTGTCATTCTACTACACTCTTCCTCCCCATGGTTTTAGACAGTGCTTTTGCAAATACAAATTTATAAGTAGTACTTGTTGAGGTTGCTCTCTTTTATTCGGGAATGCAGGTTCATTGTATTAGCGTCAGCATATATGGGTTGGGGGCTGTGGGCCTAGGGGTGTAGGGGAGCTACCAGCCGGGGGTATACGTGCCTCTCAAGGCACTTTTTCTAGTTGGCATTCTAACATTTATGAGCAGGATAAATTACTAGTTTTTGAGTTTTTAACCTAAACTTTCCTCTAATTTATGACTATTTCAACATTTATGAACAGTTGAAGGTTCATGCTTGAAGCTGAGATGAGCATGAAAAAAGTTTTATAACCTCAGGGCCTGGTCTTGAAGGCGCTGATGTTGGTGTTATGGGGTTTTACGGGGAAGGAGTTTTAAGGGGAAGGACACTTTCAAGAAAAAGCTGCTTTGCTATTTATAGAAAAGTACAAGTAGGCAACGATCAGGAAAAGTGGCAATCAGAAAGAAATTCCCACTCCAAAAACCGAGGTGGGAAGGCATGTTTTGGCATGTTTTTTGAAAAGGGGCTGCAATACCAGAAGAAGAAGTTTAGTATACCTAATTTTACACAAAAATTCTTTGCCTCCTTTTACCTTTTTATTTTCCCATGGAAAATGAAATAATTTGGCTTCAGAGGGGGATTCAAGCAAGCCCCTTTAATTCACCACAATTTTGCTGTGGATTGATGATTTTAAGAGAAAGTTGCTCATTGTCTATTTTTCAGAAAAAGCATGTGACTACGATGGACGCCTTGAAGAAAAAGCATCTGGAAGAAAAGGAGGAGTTGATGTCACAGACTGAAAGCTTGACGACAAAGGTGCCAAGAGGGGTAACTCCAGTCACTGGACAGGTAAAATTGTTTATGGTAAATCAAGAAGTTACTGCAAAACTAGAATGTTTTGGAAATGTGCCTAGCCAAATTACTTCTACTGAACTCTTCCTCATCCTGTTTGGGAGGTTTTGACCAGGACCCAAGGTTATAGAACTTTTTTCATGCTCAACTCAGCCAAGCTTAAAATTTTGAATGCTCATAATTATTGAAATGGCATTAATAGATTGAAATTTCAGATTTATATCACAATATCCTGTAATTTATCTTGCTTATAAATGTTGAAATGCCAGCAGTTGTTGGCATTTTAACATTTATGAGCAGAATAAATTTTAGTCTCAGCTGAGTTGAGCATGAAAAACGTTTTATAACCTCGGGGCCTGATCTTGCACAATACACAAGCTGGCCAAGAGCTTGAACGTTGGTTCTAGATGAAGTTTACCTAAATGACTTAAAAATTAATAAAGGGTGCTGATTTGCTGCTTTACTTTTAACATGTGCATGAAGTAGGTGTTTTTTTGTTTGTTTTTTTTTTTCTTTTGTTTGTATAGAATTATGAGATTAGCATTTTGATGTATTTACAAATGGTTGCTTGAGATATGAGCAACAACGCGAGAAAAACAGTCTTTGGGGTTTTCTGAACAGGTCTGTCACAAATGGGACTGTGCAGCTACAGAAGATGGCTAGAGGCTGAAAATTTTGGATTTAGAAAGTAGAGGAATTGTACTACACTGTAGCGAAAACAAAGGCGCTGACCAGCTTCACAGTTACTGCGAAGCTGGTCTGCGCCTTTGTTTTCGCCTAGGCAAAAATCCGGTTTTCTCATGACGCGGCTCATATATGCTTTTTGCAACAAAATCTATACTAAAGATTCAATTTTCTCTGGAAGCTGTTCAGTTTTACTGATCCTTTATATTTTTCCACAGGGAGAATCAGAAGATCTGGATAAGGTTGTACAGGAACTACGTAAACAGTACCTGACTACAGTCACCAAAATTAAAGGTGAGTATACCGGGTACCGAGGTTATAAAACCTTTTTTCAGGCTCAGCTCAGCTGAGACTAAAATTTATCCTGCTCATAAATGTTGTAAATGCCAACAATTGTTTACAGGCTTTGGTGATCTAGACCTGAAATTTCAATTTATTTAGGCTATTTTGTCATTTATGTGCATTATAAATTTTATGCTCAGCTGAGTTGAGCATGATAAAAAGTTTTATAACCCTGGGTCCTGAGCTTAAGTCTCATAGGTCAGCTTATTATGCTTTTGATAAATTTGACAAGCCAAGGGGAGATTTCCTTTTTCCTGATAGAGAGAAATATTAATCAAAGAAGAACTATCAATGTTACTTGGCATGAAGCATCAATGACTCAAGTGATACAATGTGTATATAAATCATGACCCTGTGATGACCTTGACCTATTTTAGGGCAAGGTCAACATGGATCCCCTATGCATTTGAATGAATAAAACTGTTAAAATGTCATTTGAAGGGAAAAAATAGCAGGAAGTTTGCATATGGACAGGATATTCATTATTTTGAAAACAAAAGGCCCCAGGGCTTAATCTGCCCCTTTACTGTGGCTATTTTCCATAATATTTTAACATTATTGATATATACAGCAAATCTCAGGTGAGCGTTTACAGGACCATTTGTCCTCTGGTTCATTTATCAATACATGTATTATTATGCCCCCAACTTCGAAGAAGTTGAGGGGGCATATTGGTTTGGGTCTGTCCGTGCAGTGCAGTGAGTGAGTGAGTGCGTGCAGTCAGTCAGTCAGTCTGTGATGCGTGAGCACTCGTTCAGGAACCGTTAGAGCTAGGATCTTGAAACTTGGTATGTAGTTTGTATATGAAAATTAAGAGGACCCGTATTTTTTCTTTCAGGTAAATTCAAAGGGCTAGGGGCCAATTCTGTGAGAGTTATTTCCCTTTTTAATTCTTGATAAAGTGAATAGATAGTGGATACCTTGTGTGCGCAACTCCTCCTACAGTTTTATTCCGATTCTCTTGAAACTTTACAGATGTTGTAACCATGCTTTGAAGATATGCATGTGGTTTGGATATAATCCTCAGATTAATTTTTGTCACTTTTTTCGCAATTTGAACTTAGCCATTTTTCGGGCATTTTGACAATGAAAGTGAATGGGCAGTGGGTACCTTGTGTGCGCAACTCCTCCTACAGTTTCATGCCAATTCATTTAAAACTTTACATGTATTATTGGCATGGTCTGAAGATATGCATGTGGTTTGGATATAATCCTTGGATTATTTTTTGTCATTTTTTTCACAATTTGAACTTAGTCTTTTTTCGGGCATTTTAATGGATGGATAGAGGGTAACTTGTGTGCGCAACTCCTCCTACAATTTAATACCGATACTTTTGAAACTTTGCAGACATTGTGACCATGCTTTGAAGATATGCATGTGGTTGGGATATACTCCTCAGATTAATTTTTGTCACTTTTTTTTCACAATTTGAACTTAGTCATTTTTTCGGGCATTTTAGTGGATGGGGTAGAGGGTACCTTGTGTGCGCAACTCCTCCTACAGTTTCATTCCGATTCTCTTGAAACTTTACAGATGTTGTGACCATGCTTCGAAGATATGCATGTTGTTTGGATATAATCCTCAGATTAATTTTTGTCACTTTTTTCGCAATTTGAACTTAGCTATTTTTTCGGGCATTTTCACAATGAAAGTGAATGGGCAGTGGGTACCTTGTGTGTGCAACTCCTCCTACAGTTTCATGCCAATTCATTTAAAACTTTACATGTGTTATGGGCATGATCTGAAGATATGCATGTGGTTTGGATATAATCCTTGAATTTCTTTGTCATTTTTTTCACAATTTGAACTTAGTCATTTTTTCGGGCATTTTAGTGAATGGATAGAGGGTACCTTGTGTGCGCAACTCCTCCTACAATTTAATACCGATACTTTTGAAACTTTGCAGACATTGTGACCATGCTTTGAAGATATGCATGTGGTTTGGATATAATCCTCAGATTAATTTTTGTCACTTTCTTTAAAATTTGAACTTAGTCATTTTTTGGACATTTTTACATCTTGAAAGTGGCTTACCAGTTGGGGGCATAGTGTTTCATAAACACATTTTCTAGTTATTATGTTGTAGACGATGTTTTACGTCATGTGACCACCACAAATGTCCGAGCGGCAGAAACTGTGAAACAGGAAATGGACAAAGAACGATCATCTACGTTCCAACAAATAAAAGATTTCTACAAAAATAATGTCAGGCAGATACTTGAGACCGAAATTATTGGGTAAGGTTTAATTTCACTATCTATGTTAATCATTGAAACTGTTTGGAAATAGTTGTTTTGTTTTTTTGTTTGACAGAAAACTTGGAGATAGAATAATTCTAAGTTCAAACCGGTTTGACAGTAACTGGACTGTACAGTTGCAGAAGACTTGGCTATAGACTTGAAATTTTCGATGTAGAAGAAACGGATTGAGCTTTTAGCCATGCACAGAGAGCACAGTTAACATAAGCTAATCGGCAGTGCTCTACTTGCTTATAAAGTGCAAATACTTTGACCGTGCCGCTTAACCTAAGACATAGATATGCATTTGTTGATCGGACTGCTTAAATAACTATGTCTCTATGATGGTGAACAACATATGACCATATGCTTCACATGGCACTGGAAAGATGTGTAAAACAAAAAGCCCTGTCTCTAGTGTTTACAAAACTTCATCACGTGATGTCAAGTGGCACAGTCAAAGTATTTGCACTATACACTTGGCTAGAAATGGTCTCAAAAATAAATTGACACATGTAAATAAATAAACACTCAAGTAGCACATCCCATAGTATTGTTTTATCACCTTACATGTACATGCATAACTCAATACCCATTTCATTTGAATTTAAGTATATTTACAGCCATTTTGATTGGGAAAACTTCATGAGTTTTACAGTATTCATCATCACATATATGATTTCAGGTCAAATTTAGAATCCAAACTGATGGCAGTTGAGGAGGCCTTAGAAACACTCTCTAGCAACCCCAGCTCACGATCTGCCACGCCCAAATCTGACGATTTCTGTCTCGACGAACGCGGGAGAAAAATTCTTTCTCGTTCGACTCCTCGGGATGCTGGGATATCGCCGCAGAGTCAGAGACAGGTGTCCTTCACCGGGGATAAAGGTCAAGGTCGTTCAAGGTCAAGGACACCAGTAGGTCAAGGTCGTGAAATGTCGATTATGAGTCCAGAACGACAGGAACGCAAGGGAGACGATTCTAGGAGTAGGATGGAAAGAGCGAAATCGCCAAGGGAGGTAAATATAACAGTGAGGGAGAGACGGCCTGAAATGAGTGTTAGATCGTCGAAAGAATGGCATTATGAAGGTCCGTATCGGGACACTGAGCCTTATTCAATGCCACAACGACCTTTGTCTGCTAAGGCTGTAAGAGATGCAAATATATCACTCAGACATAGGGATTTGGATGACCAAAGCTTCGGGTCCGGTGAAGACTATGTATCCAAGGACGATGACAGTAGAAATGTTGGTCGTAAACTAAGTGATAAGAGAAAATCGAGGGTAGTGATTTCGACACGCGATATTCATTCGGGAAGATATAAACCGGTGGGAGTCGAGAATGTTAGTGGACGTGCTAAAAGTGTGACTCCACTGTTGAACGCTGTGTCGAGTCCTTCTCTGTACAGACCAACGTCAGTGCCAGATTTAACAAGTGAGGAAAAAGAACTGAAGGTTTGGGATGATACAAACAACGAAAATACATACCGTTATACCTCGCTTAGAGATTCCTTAAAAACTGGGTCAAATTTAACACGATCTAATAGTAAATCCGAATCTGATTTAAGAATCGCTGAAAGTTCTGGTGGTTTTGCACCATTACGGGCATACGATTCTACGAATCTGGACTTATCTACAGGAAGTCTGAGTTCTTGTGATACGTTTGCCTCGGATAGAGGACTGAAATTACGGGATGCAGGGGAAACACCAACGTCTACGCCAAGACGTTATAAACCTCGTAAACATTACACAGTAGACAGTTTCCCTACACGGGACCCTGTCACTGGTGATTTTAACACGCCAACCAAAGAATTCAGTATTTTATCAAAAACGGACACCATTACGCCAAATGCTCCGCGTGAGAAGCGAGCCTTGCCACTGATTCAGTTCCGACAGGGTAAAATGCAAACCTTGTCGCGAACACCGGTACCGAACAGTAAATCTCCACACGCAGACAATCAACCACTCCATGACACTGCGGGGAGTGGGGATAATCGTTACAGACCCTTATCAGTTTCATCGAAGCTTCAGATGGATTTGTAGCAGGAGTAAATTATAAGAATCTTACATGAGTGTCAGGTATGGATAGACAAATCTGTACCGAGGGTCACATTTTGGCATCACGAGGCTCGCCTCGTGATGCCAAACTGTGACCCGAGGGACAGATTTGTCTATCCATACCTTACACGAATGATGGATTCTTTTTCTTGCACGCTTTAATGCGGCGAAGCTTAATTTTTATACTATTTACCTAAAAAAAATGTTACAATCGCGGCGTCCGCCATTTTGATTTAAAACGTTTTGACGTCATTGTGACGTGTGCGCTTAACGACGAAATTACATGATGTCCTATACAACCAATGTTAAAAAAGAACACTTGAACGCAGGGTGCGACCGGGGTGAGATAACGAGGGTGAGATGAGAATTTCTCACATGGGCTAAAACGTAGGATTTCTCTATCTGACGTGCAAGAATGTACTATCCGTGTAGCGAAAACAAAGGCGCTGATCAGCTTCGCAGTTACTGCGAAGCTGATCGGCGCCTTTGTTTTTGCATAGGCAGTAATTCCGTATATGTAGGGAAAACTTGAGAATCTTTGTCAAGGATTTTGTTATTTTTAACCAGTTTTGCATTTGACATGGTGCAGTCTTTTATATATAGGTGTTCACGTACTGCAAAAAATGATGTATCTGTCATTTATCATATTACAAAGATTTAGTACAGTATACTGAAAGTTCGGAAATGTTTGTGAGAATTTTATTTTCGCTACTTTGTCGCCTCACGAATTCATTTCTCTTTAGTAACAAATCACTAAAAGCTGTAGTACTGTAAAGCTATGTACTACATAGATAATTATTCATGAAGTCAAGACCTCACATATTGCTCCCAAGTAGAAAATTCGCACAATAAAAGTAACGTGAAAATTTGCAAAAGCGATATTAACACAAATCAAATTTTGTATTTCTGTTTCTTCAGCATTATTTTCTGCAATATATGAATACATCTTCATGGCATTTAATTTATTTATTTATCATGTGTGTTTTTTTATGGCCCCTGTTGATTTTTAATTTCGCATTAATCTATGGAGTTCTAATCTCAAAGGATTTTCTTGTTTTTGGCTTCTATGAGACAAACCAGGCTGTACAAACAAAGAAAATGATACAAGTTTGAAATTCAGATTTTAGGAAGGAGAGGATGTGTGCTATCTATGTAGCAAACATAAGCTGTAGCACTTATAAGCTGCCAAGTTACCAAAAAAACAAGTGTAAAGTTTTTTACATGTTTATTTTATTTGCCACTTATTCAGTGAGGCCTAGATTTGAAGAAATATGGAAAACTGCCATTTAATTATCAAAATATGCCACTGATGTAGTCAAAGCAAAGTCAGAGAGATTACGATATGTGATATAAGAAGACATTCCGTCCACAATTATGCTTTTGTCGTATATAGCATGTACATGTACTCCATAAAATTATGTTGATTTCTTACTTCTGCTCAAAGGACTCTCAAGATTATTTTACACCTGTGAGATGGGCCAAAAATCAGTAGGGCAAAAATAAGAGTACCCCTTTTTGAGAACCTGGTTTGTCTCACATGAGGCTCAAACAAACACTGGACACAGTGAGATGATTACTAGTTTGTTTGTTTGTATTGAGGTTTAACATCCCAGTCAACCATTTTTCAGTCATGTCGGGACGGAACCACCTCTTCCTGGGTTTTAACTTTACTCTAGTGAGTAAATATGTCTTGCTCAAGGACACAACATGGTGCTCTTGTGTGGATCGAACCCAGGACCTCTCGATTCGGAGTCAGACGCTCTACCACTAGGCCACCGCGCTCCCTTAATAATAGCGGCAATGAAATCAACCATAACCACTCGGCCATATGTGCTGCCTAACCTTGTTCTGATGGGAACTCACAAGCTACATTTTAAGAAAAAATAACAATATATTCTAAAATAATTGAAGCAGCCCCTGTGGAGCGCTGTTTCTTAATCACTCGATCATCTCACGGCTGTGTCTGGTGTGGGTTCGAGCCCTGCTCTGGCCACATATGAGACAAACCAAGTTCTGCTTGCTGGTGTGCCAGTTGGTTTTTCTCGGGGTCCTCCTTTTTCACCCACCTACTGATTGGCCCGTCTCATATGAGCTGAAATAATCTTGATAGGGACGTAAAACTGAATTAAAAAAAAAAAAATGATGATAATAATTGAAATCATGTAACTGTTTGTATGAATTGTATAGTCTCTGTTATATAGCCATACAGCTGCAAAGTCTCCTTTGACTTGACATAAGAGCCGCAACGCGAGAAAACCGGTCTTCGGGGTTTCCGACCAGGTCCGACACAAACCGGCCTGTACAAGCTCAGAAAAGAGCTAGAAGCTTGAAATTTTGGATTTAAGTAGAAGAGGAATTGTACTATCCGAGTAGCGAAAACAAAGGCGCTGATCAGCTTCGCGGTTACCGCGAAGCTGATCTGCGCCTTTGTTTTCGCATAGGCAATAATCCCGTTTTCTCACGATGCGGCTCATAATGTACAAGCCCAAACTGTCCTTCTATTTCACAGATAAATCTACTCTAGCTCATATTGATTTAGTTGTTCACTCTTTGAAGTCTTTTGTAGAACAGATCAGTGTTATCGACTGCAACTGACTAACTAAAGAGGAATTTATTATTTTTCGGTTTGGCTTATGCTAGAGTTGATTTGTCTGACATAATACAGTGTATATTCAATTATCCCCAGAAGGGGGTCTTCTTTAAAACTCGAGATAAGCTTGAGTTTTGCTGATGGCAAGCCATATTTGAAATTGTTGAGATTTGTGACTAGAACTTAAAAAATAGAATTCTAGGAATGTTTAGGTGCTATAAATTGACCTGCGTCATGAGAAAACCAGATTTTTGCATATGCGAAAAGCAAAGGCGCAGATGAGCTTCTCAGTAATTTAGAAGCTGATCGGCGCCTTTGTTTTCGCTAAACAGATAGTGCAATGTGTCTTCTTCTTAATTCCAAAATTTCGAGTTTCTAGCCATCTGTGACGGTACAGATTGGTTTGTGTCAGACCTGGTCGGAAACCCTATAGACCGATTTTCTCGCGTTGTGGCTCAATTTTAAAGTTTTTGAATGCTTCAATGCAGGTATGGTTTGCTTCCTAAAAAGAAGATAATTTCGTCCCATAAGGGAAAATATTAGTGCATAGAATCAAAAGTCTGCTTCAAGTTAGTTTATCGAATTCTGTTTCCTAATACAAGATACAAGATCTTTATTACGAATTTCCGCCCACATATGGGACATATAAAGACAGGCAATTATAATGGCAAGAACAAAATATAATCAAGGAAAGAATTCCAAATGACAGACTTCTAATAACAACAAAAGATTGAGACATGAAAAAAAACCATAAAACTTTATCAAGGCAATGCAATGTACAAGACTTGCACTGACCACAGTTTCTCAACTCAAGTCTTGAGCAATCAGGCAAAAACAAACAAACAAACAAGCAAATACCACAATGAATAAAGGTGTATGTCACCTGCCAATCAAATACACGAATGACATTAAGCCGGAATCAGTGGAAAATGCAAGCATGCCGAATACCTGAATACAATAGTATGATTATTTGCAAAGGGGGTAGTTATACGGTGATGTTCATTTGTAATCATGTCTAAATTCATATGAACAAAATATGCCAGCTACATCTTCACAATTTAACAACCAGAAAAATTTGGTAAAGTCGTCCATTTACATGAATACATGAATTTAGACGCATTTAAAATTGGTGCTGTCACTATGCAACTTGAATCGAGAGATTTTACCATTTAATAATGCTTCAAAAAAGATATGCACAAAACCTGGCGGTTGGCCCCGAGGTTATAAAACTTTTTTCATGCTCAACTCGGCTGAGCATGAAATTTCAGCTTCTCATAAATGATGAAATAGTCAAAATTAGTGAAAAATTCAAGTTCAGTACTCAACAACTAGTAATTTATCCTGCTCATAAATGTTAAAATGCCAACAACTGTTGGCATTTTAACATTTATGAGCAGGATAAATTTTAGTCTCAGCTGAACTGAGCATGAAAAAAGTTTTATAACCTCGGCGCCTGATTAACCAGTGTGATAAAGGTTTGCATTGTGTTCAGTTTGGCAACTTTTTAAGGCATTAATGTTGTGACAGCATATTTTGTATGTGTCAGAGCATTATGTGATTTTTTGATAGCTTAAGCTGCATGTATAGTGGTAGAATGGAAAAGCTGTTCATTAATAAAACAAGAAGAATAGTTTTGGCATTACGAAACATGCCCATGTAATATACAATATGTAAAATATTTTTTTTATATTTTTCTTATTTTTGCTCAAAACATAGATTGCGGGTACAAGTTAGAACCGCAACAGTGAGGCGGTTCTAACGTGTACCCACAATCAATGTTTGGAGCAAAAATATTAAAAATATTGATTTTTTTTTTTTTCAATAAAATTTCCAATTTTTTACAGCTGAAAAAAATCTCGGTATATTGCATGGGCAAGTTTTCGTAATGAGTTTTGGGTTCGTGTTTCGTATAAAAGCTATAAATATACACGAATACTTCACAGAACAGAAGCAGTATAGGTGTTTTCGTTTCGATAGAAGGACAGTGTATTGGGCATGGCGAAGTACTCTTTGACATCTCCATCTACTTTTAAAATAAGACATAGGCACTTGGTTGTCCAAGATTTTTTGTCTCTTTTAGCAGATAATATTGTAATACTTGAAGTTATTTATTGTGCCAGTATAATGGTTTTGAAGTCTTATCAGTGCTGTGTATGCTATCATTTGTGTATACGTCATACGACAGAGAGCATGTTAGTACTGCACATAATTTCGGAAAGCATGTTTTGTTATTTTTATATTAAAGAAAAACATTTTACACATTTCCTTTCAATTGCTGCATATTATTATCACTTTTTAGCAATATTTTCTTTCTTTGAAACAATTGTCGACATTTAGAACACTTCAGAACTTAAAGTTTCCGAAGTGTTCTCAGCGACCAGATGATGAATTGTGAAATGTTATACAGTTATACAACCAAAAATGTGTCCTGTATATGATAGGATATGTAAACAAAATGTGTGCCGCATATGATAGGATATGTAAACTATTTCACAAATAAGTTTCCGAAATGGCGCCACAAATTTTCCTAACTTTGGTTTAGTACGAAATGTTAAAATTCCCTGTGACGTCACCGTTGTGTACGCAAATGATAGCTTACATGGAGTTTGTTTCCAGACAGTGCTTATATTGACCTGGGACTGTGCAAAGATTAAACTATCCCAGTCTATGTAACCATTGCTCATTCCTAGGTCAAAAGAGGGCCAAACCTGTATTTTTAGCTGTGTAAACAATATTAATTTTAGCATTTTTATAGTCATAATGTTGTATATTGCTAATAAAAATGTGAATTGATGACCATAATGTGTATTTGCTTTCACTTCCTTGTGGATATGGCCCCCGTCATGAGAAAACTGGATTATTCCCGTATGCGAAAACAAAGGCGCAGATCAGTTGTGCAGTAACTGCACAACTGATCAGCACCTTTGTTTTCGCTTCTCGGATTGTAAAATTAGTTTTCTTTTGAAGTCGGAAATTTCAAGCTTCTAGCCTTCTTCTGTAACTTTACAGGCCGGTTTGTGTTGGACCTGGTCGGAAACCCTGAAGACTGGTTGATAACTACGCTGCCTACTTAAATTGGGTCTGGAGTCAGACTCTATGTACGTTTTCATATTTTTTGTTCGGTTCGGGTAACTGAGTGGCTGCCTATTGGGGAATAGCTGCTCAAATCTTAATGGGCTGCCAGTTTGGTTGCTGATTTCACAAGTGCTCAGGATAATATGTTCGTGAAATGTATACCCCCTTAAACCCCACTTTTAGATAGTAAAACTGGGGTATACAGGGGTAAACCAATTTTTCTTTTTTTTTTGATTCAAAACATAGATTGTGTGTACTCGTTTGAACTACCTCGGCAAGGCGATTCTAACTTACCCACAATCTCTATTTTGAGCAAAAGTATAAAAAAAAATATCTTTTTTTTCCAATGAAATTTTCAATTTTTACTGCTGAAAAATATCTGTATATTGCATCGTGTTTTCATAATGTTTCAATCATTTCACCATTCTGGGTTTGACTGACACCTGCTTGGCTCATATGGGAAAAGCAAAGTTCTGCTTGCAGATATATCGGGTGCTTTTTCCAGTTAATATGTATTGAGTAAAGACACAATCCAGCACCAGTGATGACCTATTAAACCAATATTGGTACCAATTTGCGATTTTGTTTGTTTCCAAATACATGTAGGATGGCCCCCGTGGCTGAGCGTTCTTAATCACTCGATCATCTCACCGCTGTGTCTGGTGTGGGTTAGAGCCCCACACTGGCCACGTGAGACAAGCCAAGTTCTGCTTGCGGGTGTGCCTGGTGGTTTTTCTCGGGGGTTCTCCCGTTTTCGCCCTGCCTACTGATTGACCCGTCTCATATGAGCTGAAAAAGTCTTGAAAGGGACGTAAAACTGAAATAAAACAAATACATGTAGTTAGAATGTTAGCCTGAATGCACTACCAACAGCTTAAACCAGACACACTTTAAAACAGGAAAACTAAGTAAACTTCAATTGCTTGAACTGCTCAAACATTTATTTATCCCTCCAAAAACAATGTGGTGATAACACTTTTCTTTGAACCTCAGCTTGTCCTTGTTGTAACCATTCAAGACTTTACCCCAGCCAATTAGACCAGTAAAGGGCAAGTAGGTCATTGCTTATCTCTTATTTCTATAAACACTGCCCATCTTCATCTTTGGCTATTTAGCCTGATTGTGTTAGACTTGGTTCTGAGGTTATAAAATGCTTTTCATGCTCAGCTCAGCTCAGCATAAAATTTTAACTGCTCATAAAATAATGAAATTGACCAAATAAATTGAAATTTCAGGTTTTAATCACCAAAGCCTGTAATTTATCCTGCTTGTAAATGTTAAAATGCCAACAATGGAGAACCCCGAGAAAAACCAACTGGCAGAACTTGGCTTGACTCACATGTGGACCGTGAAATATAGGTCAAGCGCACCAGGTTAAGGTGCGTGCTTGAAGGGTATGTCAAGGACAATTACTATGCAAGGTTTCAGTCTCCCAGGTATCTCTGATGTCGAGAAAACCAAACTTCAACGTAAAAATTTTCAAAGTCAGTGGACCGTGAAATATAGGTCAAGGGCACCAGGTTAAGGTGCCTGCTTGAAGGGTATGCCAAGGACAATTACTATGCAAGGTTTCAGACTCGCAGCTATCTCTGATGTCGAGAAAACCAAACGTTGACGAACGGACGGTCGGACGGACGAACAGAAATTTGGACTCCTATATCGCACCCTGCTATAAGCAGGTGCGATACACCCTGCTATAAGCAGGTGCGATAAAAATAACAAAATTACAAAATTTTTCAAATGAAATTTTCAGCTGAATAAAATCTCCACATGTCACATGGAGAAGTTTTCATAATGTTATTGGCCATTATCCATTGACTAGCTTTTATCCACTGAACTGACGATTTTGTCCAAAAATTGCATCAAATCAGCCTTTTTTGTTGCCTTACTGATAACAACTGTGTATCAAGTGGGCCATGACGTGAGAAAACCGGTCTTTGGGGTTTCCGACCAGGTCTGACACAAAGCGACCTGTACAGTCACAGAAGAAAGCTAGAGGCTTGAAATTTTGGATATTAGTAGAAGAGGAATTGTACTATCTGTGTAGCAAAAGCAAAGGCGCTGATCAGCTGTGTAGTTACTGCACAGCTGACCTGTGCCTTTGTTTTTGCATAAGCAAAAATCTGGTTTTCTCATGGCGCGGCTGAAGTCTTCTCAGCAGTTAATTCATAGTCCGCTAAAACTCCATTCTGGAAATTCCACTCTTTATTGGCCATTATCTAATGACTAGCACTTTTCCACTGCGTGAAGAATTCCATCAAATACTCACTTATTTATTAAATGTACATGTATCAAGTTTTCTTAGCAGTTAATTCTGAATAGTCCTCTAAAACGCCATCTAAATGTTCGTTGAGTTTCTTGAAATTCCTCTTCTTATTGCCACCACCCCGCCTTTTCTGAACAGGTTGCTGAAGAAGAAAAGAGGTAACAGAGGCTGAGACATCAGGATAACATTTCCGTGTTATTACCCCACTTCTATATAGCAAAACTGGGGTATGTAAGGGTAAACCTACTTTTCTTATTTTTTCTCCAAAACATAGACTGTGGGTACATGTTAGAACCCCCTCAACTAGGTGATCCTATTGAGTACCCACAATCTATGTTTTGGATCAAAAATAAGCTAAATAGGCATACCCCTGTACACCCCAGTTTTAAATTACAAAAGTGGGGTATAAGGGGGTATATATTATTACATGCACATGTTTTTGTGATGTTTTGAGTAATCAGTCAATCAATCAATGGTTAAATCCAATTGACTTTTGAACGAATATGCTACAAACTAGTTTCCAAACTTTATATGGTAAAGCTGAGTGTGACTTTTAAAACAGACCATCCTTTTTGCTTCCCACGAAGGGTGTCTAAAATTGCATTTCTATGAGAAATCTTTGCCAAAGATCAAAGGTCATTCAATCGTCTCAAGAGATACTTTATATTATTTTTACAAAAACAAACTTTGCTCAAGTTATCCAGTGAAACATGCCTTAAGGTTATTTGAGCTGTGTCATGAGGAATCCAGATTTTTACATATGCGAAAACAAATACGCAGATCAGCTGTGCGGTAACTGCATAGCTGATCAGGGCCTTTGTTTTTGCTACAGAAATAGTAAAATCCCTCTTCTCCTTAAATTCGAAAATTAAAGCTTAATTCTAGACTTTTTCTGCGACTGTTCAGGCCGGTTTGTGTCAGACCTGGTCAGAAACCCCGAAGACCGGTTCCTGCGCTGCTTATTTGTTCTGTACTTACCACTTTCTTAAGTCCCACATCTTGCATTGATGTAATGCCTTGTTTATCTAAATATTCCTCAATTTTTCTTTCATCTTGGCCTTCTACTGACACACCCCGCCATAACTTCTGAAATTCTGGATAGAAACAAAAACTAAAGTGTGAAATCCATAGTCTGATAACGGTATTTAACCTTGTTTAACTACATATTCCTTAATGTCCTTAAACAGGCACACCACACCACACCATAACTTCTGAAATTCTGGACAGAAACAGAAACTAAAGTATGAAATCTATTGTCTGATAATGATATTTAACCTTGTTCATCTAAATATTCAATTTTTCTCTCATCTTGTCCTTCTACAGACACACCCGCCAGAAATTATGAAATAGGAACAAAACCTAAATATCTGATAGTGGATTTTAGTTAGGTTATCTAAATTTTCTTTAATTTTCCTCTTCAGACACACCTCACCATATTTTTCTGAAATTCTGAATAGTAACAAAAACCTAATAAAGTGTGAAATCTATTATCTGATAATGGATTTTATTATGTTTATCTAAATATTATTCAATTATAAAATATGTCTTCTTCACTGTGAATAATCGTGATCTATGTGGTATGTTGCAGGACATACTGTGATATATAGTTCAATTATCGCATCTGCTCGACAACATCAGTGTTAATCAAAGAATTTTGTTTTCTATTTTGGTCATCTTTTTTAAATATTTAAACAATCATTGCATTACGACTTTGGTAAAGGATTTGGCTGTAACTTAGATACAAACCTTCATCTATTTTAAACTGGCAGTATTTATCATTGTAGAATAGGATCTGTTTTTTATCATTTGGTCTTGTGATGTAAAGGATGTTGTCGCCTAAAACCTGGAATTAGAAAATATCAAGAACATAAATGAGCCGCCTCATGAGAAAACCAACAATCTGCATATGCGAAAACAAAGACGCAGATCAGCTTCTCGGTAACCGCGAAGATGATCAGCGCCTTTGTTTTCGCTACACCGATAGTACAATTCCTCTTCTACTTAAATCCGAAATTTCAAGCTTCTAGCTCTTTTCTGTGCTTGTACAGGCCAGTTTGTGTCGGACCTGTTCGGAAACCACATTGTTGGTTTTCCCACGAGGCGGCTCAAATGGTGGGTAGAGCATCACTAGGCCAAACAATGCCATCACTTGGCCAAACAATGTCAGCACTTGGCCAAACAATGCCATCACTTGGCCAAACAATGCCAGCACGGCCAAACAATGCCATCACTTGGCCAAACAATGCCAGCACTTGGCCAAACAATGCCAGCACTTGGCCAAACAATGCCATCACTTGGCCAAGCAATGCCATCATTTGGCCAAACAATGCCATCATTTGGCTTGATTTGACACATTATTTTGCCATAAATATAATGAGCCTTTGCATGAGAAAACCAACAATTTGGGTTTCCGACCAGGTCCGACACAAACCAGCCTGTATAGTCACAGAAGCAGGGTAGAAACTTCAAAGTTTGGATTTATGTAGACAAGGAATTGTTCTATCAGTGTAGTGAAAATAAAGATGCTGATCAGCTGTGCAGTTACTGTGCGTCTTTGTTTTCGCATATGCAAATTGTTGGTTTTCTTTTGCAGTGGCTAAAATCATCACTTGACAAATTTGTCCCCTGTGGTTTAATTTTCTAACCATTAACTTATGATTTTAGTGACACTACTTTTGACGAAACATAGTACATTTTTTACATTATTTTTCATTTTTAGATGTTTGTCTGACAAAGATTTTGTTGGTTGATTTTGAGTTCTACATCTCATTGGCCAATTCAACAGCTAAGGCTATATGGAGATGGGACCTAATACAAGTCGTTGATATCCAGAAATCACGTACCTAAAACACACTGTTAGACTTTCTATGAAAAATTTGCAAAATTGAAAACAAAGAACCTTCAAAGCTTTCAGAAAATGTGAACACAACTCAAGGTTTTACACCATAGTCCCATAAAATACTTTAAACTGAACGGAAATTTTGCTTACCTTTAAAGCTTTCTGACAATTTGGACACGATTCTTCAACATCTTCCAGCAATAGTCCACCATCTCCATGTGAATTGTGTCGTTTCAAGAGATTCAACAATGCTTTACGATTTGGTTTACAGGGGCATACCTATTTTTCTTATTTTTGTTCCAAAACATAGATTGTGGGTACTCATTAGAACCGCCTTGCATGTGTACCCACAATCAATGTTTTGAGCAAACACTTTTAAATTATAAATTTTTTTCTGATGAAATTTTCAATTTTTAATGCTCAAAAATTCTCTGTATATTGCATGGACAAGTTTTCAGAATGCCATGTAATTTAATGATGTCAACATCATTCTCGTTTGTGAAGTCAACATCATACCACCACTTACCCCAAAATTGCTAACGCCCTAGGCCCAATTGTTCAAAATTAATGATGTCGTTAGTTAACGATTTGTTAAAATTTCAAACATGAATATTACAAATACACTGTTATTTTTTGTTGATAAAATGTGAGAATCCTTTGCATGGCAAAGGATTCTCACATTTTATCAACAAAAAATAACAGTGTATTTGCTTATGTAGTCAGCATTTACTTATTAAGTTGAGGTCTTAACAATGACGTTAAGCTAACAAAGTTTTGAACAACTGGCCCCTAACGTATACATTCAAGTGATAATATACCTTTAAAGCTTTCCGACAGTTTGGACATGATTCCTCTACATTGCTAACGCCCTAACGTATACATTCAAGTGATACTATACCTTTAAAAGGCGGCCCCCGTGGCCGAGTGGTTAAGGTCGCTGACTTCAGTGCTCTTGATCATTCGATCATCTCACCGATGTGGGTTCGCGCCTCGCACAGGGCACGAATTCATATGTGAGACAAGCCATGTTCTGCTTGCGGGTGTGTCAGGTGGTTTTTCCCTGGGTACTCCGGTTTTCGCCCCACCTACCGATTGATTCGTCTCGATATGAGTGAAAAAGCTTGAAAGGGATGTAAAACTGAATCCCCCCCAAAAAAAATATATACCTTTAAAGCTTTCTGACAGTTTGGACAGGATTCCTCTACATCTTCCAACAATATGCCGCCATCTCCATGTAAATCATGGCGCTTCAAGAGATTCAACAACGCTTTACGATTTGGAATGTCATATTTTGGCTTAAAGAGAAACTTTTCTTGGCCGTCTTCGTGGACAATTTTGATCTTTGGATTATTCTGTAAAGCCTGAAATAGTAACACATGTAAATGAAAGGTTTCAACTCTTATTTTAGAGGTTTAAAATCCCATTCAACAATTTTTCAGCCTTGCTGAGACAAAGCAACATTCCTAGGCATTAATCATAAGGAAAACATGTCTGTGCAATGTATACCCCCTTATACCCCATTTTTATACAGTAAAACTGGGGTATGCAGGGGTGTACCTATTTTTCTTATTTTTGCTCAAAACATAGATTGTGGGTACACGTTAGAACCACCTCGCCAACATTTTCTTATTTTTGCTCCAAAACATAGATCGTGGGTACTCGTTAGAACCGCCTCAGCGAGGCGGTTCTAACGTGTACCCACAATCTATGTTTTGAGCAAAAATAAGAAAAATATCAAATCATTTCCACCGAAATTTATCATTTTTTACAACTTTCAAAATCTCTGTATACTGCATGGGCAAGTTTTCGTAATATTAGGATACAAACATGCTCCAGTAATGTGGAACCCAGGACAACTAAATTTAGCCACGATTCACTATTAGTATCTAGATTTGTAGCATAACAAACTTACCACGAGGCCATTTTGGATTTGAATAATTTGATGTTCGATTTAATGCTTTACAGGTCAACCTCATTGTAATGCTATCTTTAAGGTCCACAGGAGAAGACAGCATTATAAGTGAAACCATGTTATAATGAGGGTACCTACAAATATAATCAATTTGGGAGCCATGACATGGCCATGTTATATTGAAAACCGCATTATAGTGAGGCATGTTATAATGCGGTAGAAGTGTATGTACAGTCAACAGCTGAGGTCACCGCAGGCTGATCAGTTATCCCATCACAAAAACATGTCCGTGTAATATATACCCCCTTGAACCCCACTTTTATATAGCAAAACTGGGGTATGCATGGGTATATCTATTTTTCTTATTTTTGCTCCAAAACATAGATTGTGGGTACTCGTTAGAACCGCCTCGGCGAGGCGGTTCTAACATGTACCCACAATCTATGTTTTGAGCAAAAATAAGAAAAATATCAAAAATTTTCAGCTGAAAATTTTCAATTGTTAACGCTCAAAAATCTCTGTATATTACATGGGCAAGTTTTCCTAATGCTGACCACACTGTTTGTGGGCAATCTTCATGGATGCAGGTTACCAGTAGTTGGTGCACATTTCTTTCACCATTAGCTGACAACTGCTCCTACCAAGTCAGAGAGTGAAATCTTCTTGCAAACTTATTAACTGACGACACTGGCATTCAAAGAGAAAAATTGAGAAAACGGTAAAAGCTCCATGATACTTACCTCTGTTGCTAACCAATGTTTGTTCTTATTTCCTATATCAAGTTGATTTGTCTCATCTAAAATCTCATCCAAAGCCAGTGGGTATGTGTCACCATTTTGATGTCTTGTCTGTAAATAGGTTGTTGGCATTTTAACATTTGAGCCGCCCCATGGGAAAACCAACAATCTGGATATGCAAAAACAAAGGGGCAGATCAGCTTCGCAGTAACCGCGAAGCTGATCAGCGCCTTTGTTTTCGCTACTCGGATAGTACAGTTCCTCTTCTACTTTAATCCGAAATTTCAAGCTTCTAGATCTTTTCTGTGACTGTATAGGTCGGTTTGTGTCGAACCTGGTCGGAAACCACATTGTTGGTTTTCCCACGAGGTGGCTCATTTACGAGCAGGATAAATTTTTGTCAGCTGAGTTGAGCATATACAAAAAAATTTTAATCCCGGGGCCTGGTTCTATGATGCCAGCTAGAGTCACTGATGAGGATTAAGTCACCGAAATGGATGTATTTTTTTTTTTTTTTTTTTTTTTTTTTTTTTTGAGAAAAGGTTGGTAGAGTTGTGGCTTAAGGCCTACGTAACCATATGAGCCGTCTCGTGGGAAAACCAACAATGTGGCTTCCGAACAGGTCTGACACAAATCAGGCTGTACAGTCACAGAAGCAGGCTAGAAGCTTAAAATTTCGGATTTAAGAAGGAGGGGAACTGTACTTTCTGAGTAGCGAAAACAAAGGCGCTGATCAGCTTCGCGGTTGCCGCGAAGCTGATCTGCGTCTTTGTTTTCACATATGCAGACTGTTGGTTTTCTCATGAGGCGGCTCATATGGTATAATAAAAACAAGCAGATTTTGTACAAACCTTCATAAATTTGACAATGTTTGCCAAAATCCCAAACTTGTATTGGGAGCTCCCAGAGCTAGTTTTATAGTCAAATGAAGCAGATGAGGAACTGGTCTTCAACTCTAGAAATAGATGGAAGATACTAAATACAATAATGAGCCGTTCTTTAGGATTTCTGACAATGTCTGACACACACACACACACACACACACACACACACACACACACACACACACACACACACACACACACACACACACACACACACACACCTCTGTGCATTTACAGAAGACGGCTAGAAGCTTGAAATTTTGGATTTAGGAAGAAGAGGATTTGTACTATCCATGTAGCGAAAACAAAGATGCTGATCAGCTGATTTGCGCCTTTGTTTTCACATAGGCAAAAATCCAGGTTTCTCATGAGCAACTCATATTGTAACAGTTTTAACAATTTACTCTCATGCTTGATTAGCTTGGTTCTGCAGCTCATGAAATAAAATGAGTAAAATAACTTCAGCATTGAATATACATGTAAAAAGCACAGAGCTCTAAAAAAAGTTTCCTTGGTTTAAAAATTTGGATTTTTGAACATGCCATAATGTTAGGTAGACACTATTCTTTTTCCTGGGTTCAATCCCCACTAGCGGCACCGTGTTATGCCCTGAAGCAAGACACATTAACACCACAGAGTACTAGTTAAAGCACATGAAGAGGTGGCTCCATCCTGACATGACTGAAAAATTGTTGTCTGGGACATTAAACCTCAATACAAACAAACAAACAATTTCTTTTACAGGTAAGGTTTTTCATACACCTTCATAATCCAATCAGTGCATCGGCACCCAGCCTCCTAAAGGAATCTTCACCTGTATATCTCTTCTATAGTTTGAGCAAAAATAGTATATGTCATATCAAATTTTTTGGAATGAAATTTTCAATTTTTTTCAGCTGAAAAATCTCAGTATATAGCATAGACAAATTTTCCTAATTTGCATTGATACCTTTCTGCTTTGAAGGTTTGTGTTTCTTAGACGGTTGATCATCACTGTCATCTTTTGTTTTCAACTTCCTCTTCTCGACCGTCGGCTGTGCCAATGCCCGCTTCTTGAATGCTTCTCTCTGTCTCAGTAATTCTTTATCCATCATTAACAATTTTTATATAAGTTTCTGAAAAAAAGAAGTGAGCCTCATCATGAGAAAATGAACAATGTGGATAATGAACAGGTCCAACACACATCAAGCTGTACAAGCTCAGATGGTTAGTGGCTGGAAATTTGAGTGGGGGTTGGGGGGGAACTCAAGTTGGATGTAGCCATTGCTTCTCTACCTCTATACTTTTGGAAGAACTTTCACATTACGAAAACATGCCCATGCAATATACAGTGATTTTTGTCAGCTTTAAAAATGGAAAATTTCATTAGAAAATTTTTTATATTTTTCTTATTTTTGCTCAAAACATATATTGTGGGTACACGTTAGAACCGCCTCGGCGAGGCGGTTCTAACGAGTACCCACAATCTATGTTTTGGAGCAAAAATAAGAAAAATAGGTATACCCCTGCATACCCCAGTTTTGCTATACAAAAGTGGGGTTCAAGGGGGTATATTTAGCACGGACATGTTTTCGTGATGAATAAAATTGTTTGAGTTCAAAAGACACAGATCAATGTTATAAGTGAAGCTGTGTTAATATAGCAAATTAATGATCACTGTTTTTCATTTTGGTTTTTCGGCATTAAAGTGATGCCTTTAATACTGAATACATCTACAATGTACAACAAAGTGGCAGGCATAATGCAGGATTGCAACAGTAGGAAAAGTATTGATAAGTATAAAATGGTCCAACTCAAATAGTAGGGTTCTGGCCCAAGTCTGGGAGGTTGCAGTTTCAATCCTCAGCTTAGCAATACATAAGTGTAGGTGCTAAAATACAGGTAACAATTGATGATTTTCAATAGATCAATGATTTTTTATTGTACAAAGTGCCCAAACTGTCTCCAATTATTTTTGCCAAAGTCAAATTTTAGGAGCCAAAATGAAATCATTTTCGCTAATTGTGAAAGTGGCGATCGGTAACATGAACCCTCCTTTATCAGGGGTGAGCCAGAAGGGAAATTAATCCATGGCTTTCACAAGAATTGCGAACTTGGACATGCAGTCTCATCAGACATCTCAGCAGAGGAGATCAGAGAATCAGGGGGGGGGGGTCATTTCCAGTCTGCGAAAAGAAACTACTTTTGTATGCTTCTTATGCTGAAATACGAGTGTCGATTTCTACAAAAATCTCTCTTATAAGCTTCTCTCATCTGTACATCCTGGTGCGATATTGTCAATTTGACGTTTCACCAGTGACAAAAATCTGAATAGTTCTTCTGGTTTGACCACCCACTTTTTTTTCATAAAGTGATTGAAGGTCTTTTTGTTTAATCATTTGAATTGGAACTCATGGCTTCAGGTTTTGTCGGTCCAACTGTGGGGCGGTTGACTTGTCGGGTTGGAAAAGAGCTGGTATGTTGTTTCCATACACCGAAGTCTTGTCCGCTGCTCCTCAGGTTGGCTCTGTTGTTGGTTTTCGGGCTCTGTGTTTGGAAGTGGACAACATCAGGAGATATTTTGGATGCAAACCAGGACTGTAGTATAGGATTGGAAATTCAGTTGGTAGAATTGCTCAGAGTTTGGCCTTTACAAGGAAAATTGGTAACCGAAGAGGCTCCGAAGGATTACGCAGTTTCAATCCTTCACAGAGAACAAACTTGTTGATTCTTATTATTTTGGCTGGAGATATCGAAATGAACCCAGGCCCCAGGTTCCAGTGCCGCATGTGCAAGAAGTATTGCAAGGCGGCTGAGAAAGCAGTAAAATGTGAAGATTGCGAGAAACGCTTCCATGCGTCTTGCGTAAATCTTGGTCCCGTTGAGTTACAAAAGATTGAGTCGGATAATGATTCTTGGTATTGTTCAAACTGCAAAGCTGAGTGCAGCCTATGCAGTGGTGCGGTTTTGAATTCCCATAAGGCTGTCCAGTGTGACAAATGTGAAATGTGGGTGCACAATAACTGTTCTTTTATGTCAGACTCAGAGTATGAAACAATGCAAAACTCAAACTGTACATGGATTTGCCCAAAATGTGACTTTTTCAATTTTTCAGACTCTTTTTTCAATGAACAGTTTAACTTGGAAAGTGAAAATAGGTTTGACCTACTTGCAAAAGGTCATGAAACCAAGTCCACTGAAACCTTGACTAGCAAAAACAGTTATATTAGTGGTCTGAAATTTTCCAGTATCAACATAAACAGTATAAGAGGCAAAAAACTTGAGTTGTTGGCCTTCATTGATTTTCATCAATCTAAGATTTTAGCGATTCAGGAGAAAAAAATTGACAATTCCATATTAACGTCTGAATTATTTCCGGAATCTTTTCCATACAGCGTGTACAGAAAGGATAGAACCTTAAATGGTGGTGGTGTTATGCTCCTTGTGCACAAGGACATCCCACACATGCCCCTCACAGAATTGGACAATGACTCAGAGTCAGTTTGGGTCAAACTTTTTGTAAATAAGAAAACTCACTTTGTGGCTAGCTGGTATCGACCACCTGTCGATGGTCATTTACCAGTATCGGACAATGGAAATGACTTATTGAATTCCCTGGAAAAGTTTGACAATTTATTTAGAGAACAGCTTGACAAAATCAAAAATATTAATAAAGGCAACAAACCCCCCTTAATTCATGTTTTAGGTGATTTCAACTTTAGAGATATTGTATGGCCGGACAGACTCAGCAAATCTGGGTCATCATTGAGTCAGACGGAGGGTCAGATTTTGATAGATATCATGAATGACCACGGTTTGGAACAATTAGTCAATTTCCCCACCAGAGAAAGAAATACTTTGGACTTAATTTTGACCTCTCTTCCTGGTCAGTTTGCAGATATTCATTCCCCGGATAAGCTCAGTGATCATGACATTGTCTCTGGCACTTTGAAAATTGCTATCCCCCCAATAAAGAAACCTAGGAGAAAAGTGTATCGTTATCAGAAAGGTGATTATGAATCTATGAGAGCAGAAACACTTAAATTTGCAAAGGAAAGATACTTCAACGGTTACTCAGATACTCGGTCGGTCCAGGAAAATTTCAATCTCATTACATCGTTTATTCAGGAATCGGCAGATAAACATATCCCCTCAAAAACTAGTCGCTCAGTTTCCTCTGTCCCTTGGATAACACCTGAGATAAGGAGGAAGATTCGCAGAAAAAATGCAACTCATGCAAAAGCTAAAAAGACTGGTAGTGCAAAATTTAGATCTAAATTTGAATCTTTACGGAAAGAGATCAAAGCTGATATCAGGAAGCAGCATGATCTTTACGTGAACAACTTGGTAGGAGATGTTAAGGCTAATCCTAGAGATTTTTACAGGTACATAAACAGTCAGAAAAAAGATACCCAAGGTATTCCCCCGTTGAAAAAGAGAAATGGAAGTGGAATTGCACAATCCGAATTTGAGAAGGCGGAAGAATTTAATGGTCAGTTCTCGGATGTTTTCACTAAAAGTGAATACAAACAGGTCCCTCTTATGGATAGATCTGCCCCATTCATGCATGATATTGTGGTCACAAAGGAAGGGGTGACCAAACTTCTCAAAGGTCTAAACCCGTCTAAAGCCTTAGGGCCTGATGAGCTTCATCCCAGAGTCCTAAAGGAACTGGCTGTGGAATTAGGGCCGGTATTCGCCCATCTCTTCCAGCAGTCAATTGATACAGGTGAAATTCCTAAAGAATGGTCTCTTGCTAATATTTGCCCCCCGTTTAAGAAGGGCGACAGGTCACTTGCCCGCAATTACCGCCCTGTTTCTTTGACATGCATTCCTTGTAAGCTTCTTGAACATATTGTATGCTCAAATATTATGGCCCATCTTGATGAACATGAACTCTTGTCGGACAGGCAACACGCATTTAGGAAATGGCATAGCTGTGAAACTCAGTTGACTACAGTGATAAATGACTGGGCCAAAATCTTAGACAAAAAAGGCCAGGTCAACACTTTTATACTCGATTTTGAAAAGGCTTTTGATACTCCTCCCCATGAACTCCTTAAAAGCAAATTGTTTAGCTATGGAATAGGTGGAACAACACTGAATTGGATAAATGCTTTCCTTTGTTTCCGACAACAAAGGGTAGTGGTTAATGGTATTAAATCGGATTGGGCACCAGTTGTGTCAGGTGTCCCTCAGGGCACCGTTCTCGGCCCCTTGCTGTTTTCCTTGTATATAAATGACATCTCAGCAGACATTGAGTCTGAAATAAGACTCTTTGCTGATGATTGTGTTTGCTATTGTGAAATCAAGAATGAAGAGGATACATTGAAACTTCAGAGAGACATTGATCGTTTAGGCAGTTGGGCTAGGAAATGGGGAATGAGATTTCAACCCGTCAAATGCAACATGATGCAGCTGACAAATAAACGGTCTAGTAAGATACAGGCTAACTACACCCTTGAGGGCACTGTACTGGAAAACGTTGAAAGCATAAAATACCTGGGTATAACTATCACAAATGATTTGAAATGGAATACTCATATTTCCAATGTCTGTACAAAGGCTAACAGAACTCTCGGATTCTTAAGGAGAAATTTGTATTCTTGTCCTCCAGATGTGAAAGAAGCAGCTTATAAAGGACTGGTGCGGCCGGTCTTGGAATATGGAAGCTCAGTTTGGGACCCTCACACTCATGGCCTCCAGGAAGAACTAGAAAAGGTACAAAATCGTGCGGCAAGGTTTGTGACGGGAAATTATGTTTTTGAAACTGGGAGCATGACTGGCATTTTAGGCCAACTGAAATGGGAATCTCTTAAGAAAAGGAGGAAGGATAGTAGACTTATATTGCTATACAAAGGTCTAAAGGGTAAAGCCAGAATACCCACAGATGACCTTATCCCAAAGAATAGGCGTTGTAGAAATCAACACTCTTTGGCTTTTCAGATACCTTCAGCTAGTAAAGAAGCGTACAAAAGTAGTTTCTTTCCACAGACTATCAGGGACTGGAATGACCTCCCTGATTCACTTATCTCCTCTGCTGAAATGTCTGATGACTGTGTGTCCAAGTTCGCTACACTCGTGCGTTCAAGGGACTAATTTCTCCCCCATCCGAACCCCCTGGTGAAATAATGTCATTTGGCGTGTCACCAGTAAACTATTCAGATTCAGATTCAGAAACTATTCTGGTTCTGAATGTGATCAGTCTTCACAATCCAAACAATTGTAACTTTTCTCACTATCCCAAAAGGAAGTGTCTCGGCGTCCGGTACCGGACGAATTAGGCTAGAGTCTCCGCGTCCGGCAATGCCGGACACCGAGCCTATCCTCACTGGAATGGCTCCGTGTCCGGCACTACATTTTTCCAACCAGTTTCTTGGTTGTAAGTAGTAAAAAGTGCAAATAATTTGATAACTATCAATACAGTTTGAAGAATAAATATTTTTCATTCGTGTTCCGCCATTTTGAAAAGGGGATGTCACTCTTAATTTGTTTATGTCTTGTGTAAAGATGAAACTGTAGCGAATTCAATATCATGTTGCATTTTGGTTGTTGAATAAAAAAAACATATAATCTTGTTGTTGTTTTTTATCAAATATAATTGTCTATCAAATAAGTTCTTTAAGCCCATGTACACTGAAAAAAAGTTATAAGAGGCCACTTTTCAAATTCATTTTTGTTTATAAACAATGTTCAAAATTGCTCGACTTTTTGCCTAAAAACGTGTCTTTCAAGTAAGTAACGTTCCAAATTGTTCAAAAATAATTTTCTTTCACTAAACGCGTTTTTGGAGTGAAAATGCAAAAAACAATGTTTTTGAATAAAAAAATTGATCAAGCACAGCATTTATGGAAATTAGGAGCGGGTGTCACCAAAGGGGCCGTTGGGGCTTGGAAAAACATCAAACTTTCGAATTTTCTCTACTGGTAGACTTTTTGCGCATTTTGAAAATCGCTATTTTTTTAGATTTTTGAAACATTCATCAATGTGCCTCTTAAACATGTTAATCCCTATCAAATTCACTTGAAGAGGCCTGGAAATGAGAGATATAACGCGAATGAGCTATTTTAGACTATTTTCGATGACAAACAGGTCACGGTTGCCGCACACTTCCGGTTTCAATGCCAAATTTCAACGAACAAAATAACGAAATTTATGGACGGTTTTTTAATTTTTCAAAGTTTATCAGAGTCTAGTATTAGATCTTAATAATCGCTGAAAATTTCAATTTCATACTGCTGATAATAATGCAACTGGAGATGAACAAAGTTTCTATGCAAATTGCATGCAAAAAGCTGAATTCATGTTATTCATGTCGCTGTCTTCTTGCATGTACAAAACAGAAACGAAGATTCTTATTGCAGCAACGCATCTGACTTAATTTTATTTTGCATCATGGCAGTCAGTAGCACTTTCAAACAAATTAAAATATAAAACACAACGTGTTAATACATTTAAATCGACGTTAATAAATTGTGACTTTTTGAAATTAGGGTACATTTACTCATGCTTCGTCTGTATTAGAGATATCACGCATTTTGGAATGCAGAAACTCACAGAGACACTGTTAGACATTGGCTTATTCAGTTGATCATGAATTTTAATTGATCGTATTTTACTTTCTGAACTAGAAGAAAAAATATGAGGTGGCCTCTTATAACTTTTTTTCAGTGTATTTAACCTTGCGTTAAATGATGCCAATTAGCCTCTTTTCATCTTTAAGGTAGCTATAGCCAGCTAACCGCGAATAGCGCGGCTCTTTTGTTCCCTTTGAAATGATCTCCGACAACAAACGACCATTCTCAAGTAAAACAAACAAACAATATAATTACGTATTAGAAAACAATCCATCCATTGAGATGTACAATGCAAAAATAAATCATGTTTTGACCAGATCAGACACAAACCGATGATCATGCAGATGCAACTTATATGAACGTACCGCCTATGATTAAAACATGTATATAATATTTAGTTAAGCTTGTTATATAAAATGTTTCATTTATTTTCGTTAGGATCAGACACAAACCGGTGATCATGCAGATGCAATTTATATGATATTCGTTATAAGAACTTATGGTCTATTTTCCACACAAGTATATAACTAACCTTGTTTTATCATGTTGAACTTAGACCAGACAAGACACTAATCGGCTAGTATGCATAGGCAACATAGACGCATTTCATTTGCCGTTTATATGACCTATGTGATTAGAACGTAGGATCTATGTCTAACACATGCATATAATGTTTAAATAACGTTGTTATCATAAAAAAAAATGTTTTATTTGATTTTCGACCAGATCAGACACAAACCGGCTAGTATGCATAGGCAAAATAGAAGCATTCCATTTGCCGGTTATATGACCTACGTTAATAGAACGTACGATCTATGTCTAACACATGTGTATAATGTTTAAATAAAGGTCGCAATCACTCTCTTGCATTTGGCAAAAATTAATTTCATGTAGCATGTACACGGGTATATAAGTTTTATTAATTTTGATCCAAAACATAGATTATGGGTAGCGAAGCGGTTCTAATGTGTACCCGCAATCAATGTTTTCAGCTTTAATATTAAAAAGATCAAATTTTTTCTTATGTGTAGATTCTATATTACATGGGCGTTATAGCATATACGGAGCGAACAAATATCTTATATTTCTGTGTTACTAGCCCTTATACGGCATACTCCGATTGGACAAATAGTCACTGTAAAAATCCAATATGGCGGCGTTCGATGTGAAAAATATCTAGCGAATTCATTTTGTGACACATTAGCCAGTATTAATCTGATTTATGTTTCTTTTGTTATCATTTACAACCAAGAAACTGGTAGGAAAAATGTAGTGCCGGACACGGAGCCATTCCAGTGAGGATAGGCTCCGTGTCCGGCATTGCCGGACGCGGAGACTCTAGCCTAATTCGTCCGGTACCGGACGCCGAGACACTTCCATCCCAAAAACAGTAAGTTTTCAGATTCTTAGCGATGTAAAACCTTTGGCTGTAAGGGCAAATTAATTTTAACAATAGCATAATCATATTTTTTATGAATTTGTACAGCATTACCAATGAGAAATGGAAATATTTTCTCCTTTTTCAACTTTCCCGGAAGTAAATTTTAGGAGTTCTTGATTGTCTGCTTATATTATACGCCGCTCAGTTTAGAAATATGATAAATCCCGGTATCCTCTATCTCGGTCCAACTTGGGCCCAAGATTACTCGGATCCAAAATAACCCAGATATGGTATAATTGGGCAAATAGGTCACTGTGTAGGCGGCAACTTTAATATTCATATCTGGGCGTGGTCGGCTAGTCCATCTGGTTCAAGTAGACTTGTGGCGTTCCTCAAGGTAAAGTAGTATATTGGGTTCTTTGTTACATAAATGATATGGAACTTAGCATTAGTCAAGAGAGTAATCTTATGGGTAACAGGATCTTTCGCGACCTGGTTCGTTCGCACTTAGTCCGTTCGCTACCTTCCTGGGTACAGATACAGGGATACAGATTAGCGGTCGCCCACTCGCCCACAGCGAGTAAAAATCGGGCTGGGCCCCTAAAATTGAAGATACGCTCACCCAGTTAGCGACTACGCTACGAAGCGTAATGTCCCGAAACTGACCGTTTCGGTTCATTTTTTTCCATTCGGTTTTATTTTGACTGGTATTCGATGTCACAAAATATCTGCAATCTATCGCGGTAAAATATTGTGAACCAGACGCCAAATATATTTAGACGACCAATCACAAGGGAGTATGCAAATCGGCCAATCCACTGCGCATGTGTAATAATGAACTCGCCAGTAAAGCAGTGCTAGCAAGTGTCCGACAGTTCGATCGTGCAAAAATTTGTTTGTTTGTTCAGATTGGATGAAAGAGGACTTTTTTTCTATAAATCATGGAAAGACTTCCAGACTATGGTTGATAATCATGCGAACAAGCATCGATCTTGAGCATGACAACCGCTCTTCTTTCTTGAATTTAAACTAAAAATCTGCCGATTTGCCTGGCCCAAATGGATCTGACAAGTTTTAGCTTTTGACAAAAACATTGTAAATACAATAAAAACGGCAACCAAATGACGCATTCATGTGAGACTCTGGGTCACCAATGCCAAACAAACATTTTCTTAGGCCTGTGCCAATGTTGCCTTCCAGATGAACTGAGACTCTCTTAGTGACTCAGAGATAGGAGAAATGAGAGAAAAACAAACAATCATATTGTAATTTTAACCCATTCAACTTGTATCCATGCCATGCACTTCTTTTTTAAACAAGATTATATTGCTGAAGGGGTCTCAAATTTGATAAACTTTTCAGTGCCTTTCAGATCTTGAGCGTCAAGAATGCGTAAGGGAAACCACATTTTTGCGGTCAGACAGAAACTGATTCAGACAGACAGAAATTCTGACTCTTGATGCATTTGCCCGTTATATGCGAATAAAAATGTGGGCCCCTAAGTTTTCATGTGGGCCCCGAGTTTTCATTTTTTAGGGGCCCAGCTTGCCCCTATGAAAAATTTGTTAGTCTGTATCCCTGATTCCATTGGTCCGTTCGCTACTCGGTATTTTTCGCACCTTTTCGCACCTTATCGACCTTAGTCGGTTCGCTACCACGATGTTTTTCCCGGCTTCCCGCCCAATTATGACCGTTAATTATTCACTCACTACTGAACTTCACAGCCTCCTGCAAATTATGATCGTTAATTATTCACTCACTACCAAACTTCACAGTTGATTAGTAGCCTACTCACGAGTAGGACTTTTAAATTTCAAAATGATGTTTTTTAAATAATTCGATTTTAGAATGTTTTATAATATTAATGTTTTAATGTTTTAACTTTGATATCCTTTAAAAACCATGGGGAAACGGATTTTTTTTAATTGTATCCACTGTGCTAATAAAGTAACAAGCAGACAACATGCGGTCCAGTGCGACGGGTGTGGTGAGTGGCAGCACCGTAAATGCAACACAGGTAAGGAACATTTCATTACGAAAACACACGGTCCATGCAATACACAGATACGGGCGTATGAAAAATCGCAACATGTTGACGATTTTGGACGTATAAAAATAATTTGCTTCATCAAATTTAATCAGCAGGGTGTGACTCAGGTGTGTGCCTGACGTATAAAAAAAATCTCAAAACGCTGATAATTTTGGAGTACATTTGTGTTACGTCCAAGACACGTAATGCTCACGTCACGGGCGCGTATCGAACAAATTTTGCATTTTTTTAACACACCCAGCGCGCTAATGTGTGACTACGATTTAACGAACATTCAGTTACCTGCTGTTTTAATTCTGCAGTTATCTGTTGCTGGTGTCGCCGAGAACATGAATTCTACCACAACAACGGCCAACCACTGCCACAGACCAGTTTTAGAACTGTCGACAATAACCCACCTAAATATACCAGAGCTCTCATCTATCGACAGCCATTTTGACCATTCTGGCCGGCACTCAGAAGTGCTTGAAACACAGAGGGAGTATGTATGCCTCATGTACATATACATGTAATTGTATGTATGCCTCATGTACATATACATGTAATTTAATGACACCGTTGGCAAATCACTGGATATTTTAATTATTTAAAATATTATAAAAGCAAAAGAAATAAAAAGAATAATGCAAGATTACAAAGGCTACCTCAAGGTTTTATTGTATGACAAACTTTTTTTTATTACGTGTATTTTTTTTTCCCACAAAACTCGAACTTTTCCATTACTTGCAACTCAATGATTTGCATATTCGCTGGATTTTATTTTTAATGTCGTGATTTCATTTTTAATGCCATGTATATATTTTAGTGTTTTTATTTATTTATTTATTTATTTATTTATTTATTTATTTATTTATTTATTTGATTCTCTGTGTATAAGTAAATTTCTTTCTTTTTGAGATGTTTTAATCATTGCTCATGTTTGAAGTTTTTTTTTATTAGGAGAATCATAATGTACATTTCTTTTTAACATGTTTAATATATTTTATGCTAAAATTATCACCTCAATCAGCAGGTCTCATCTTTTAATTGTCTATGAAATTATTAAAATAAATAATTATAATTGTCTACATTGTGTGTGTAAAAGTGTTTGTATGTAAATAATTGTCACCTGTAATTACCCTTTTAGGATTCACCGATCATTATTTTATGTGTATTAAACCATGAATATATTATATAAAATTTCTGTTGTACATATTTTCATGAAACAAAATTAAATATGATATAGATCTATATGACTTCACCATCACTTCTATAACCTATTTTTTACATTTTAGAAAATCAGGTAGCGAAAATGTAAGGTAGCGAAAATGTCAGGTAGCGAACATGTACAGGTAGCGAATGCGTTGGTAGCGAACAGGTCAGGTAGCGAACAGGTATAGGGTGCGAACCGACCATAAATCAACTTATGTTATTCGCAGATGATAGTGCAATTTTGTATTCACAAAAGGATCCTAATGTCATATCGGAAAAACTTGGTTTTGAACTCGAGATGCGCAGCAAATGGTTAATTGATAATAAACTTTCTTTGCATATGGAGAAAACAGAGTGTATACTCTTTGGATCGAAAAGAAAACTGATAAAGATTGGCGATTTTTCGATTGAGTGCAATGGTCATACGATTAAGGCTCAACGCTCGGTAAAATATCTCGGACTCAGTTTGGATTATCAGTTAACAGGGGAAGCAATTGTTAATAGTATTGTGCAAAAGGTGCAAAAGGTAAATGGTAGACTTAAATTTCTGTACAGGCAAATGCAGCTTTTTGGAAGAGAAACTTAGGAAGTCAATATGTTCGGCACAGACAGATTTAATTGTTATGGATTTCAGTAAGGCTTTCGATAAAGTTGATCATAATTTGCTTATATACAAACTTTTTAACTTGGGAGTAAATCTAAAAGTAGTTTCTTGGATAAAGTCATTCCTGCATGATAGAAATCAGTCAGTAGTTGTCGAAGGTAAACAGTCTCCATCTGTACCCGTCCTGTCGGGTGTCCCCCAGGGCTCTGTCTTAGGACCATGTTTATTTTTGGCTTACATAAATGACCTGCCTGACTCACTTAAGGATGTTCGCTGCCAACATTTGACATTTCGGAACTTCCGGTTTTTATTTTGTTGAATATCTCGTAAACGGTTGCAGATATTTTCCTAATATTTTATATTTGGATACATATTGATGATATGCACTGAAAGAGCCATGAAAATTGTCAATCTAAGGAACTTCATTTTTTCACCCCATTTTCTGCACTTTTTTCAGAAAATTTTAGTTGTCAGTAAAATTAAGGGGGTAGGGTAAATTAAACTTGCATATTATACATTTTCAAATGAATTGCACTAGTTCTATGTTTATTTTAGCAGCAGTATATGTGTGCATTGTCTTCTAAGTCAGTCTTTCTGTATTTTGTGTGCTAGTTTTAATATTTTGGGTGGTTTTATGAAATGGGCTTTAAGAAATAAAACAGCCGAAAAAAGGCTTAAAATAGCGATTTTCAAGTGGTTGGTTCTCTCTTATATGCACACTACCATATATATTTCTTTCTTTTATTCGAACAATATTATCAAGTTCTATGTTGTGAGAAAATACAAGAAAAAGTTTGAATCTACAAATATGGGTTTGGCACATTTCAAAATATTGATTTTTTCCGACTTTTCAAGTATGGGGGTAGGGTTGGAAACCGACTTGTAAAATTTTGTCATCCACAGGCACTTCAAGTTGCAAATTTTTCTATGCTTTTGGTCCAAAATAGTCTGCATTACGTAAATATTATGACTTTTGAAAGCTTTCTGGGTGTATTTTTGTTCAAGACGGTTATGTTTCAAAGAATTAAAAAATAAATTAATTTTACTAAATTTTAAACATGGTGTTCAGAGGTCTCATTCACAGGCCTGTAGCTTGAAAAAATGCACACTACCCTATACTTATTTTGTTTTCAAATGTCTTGTATTGTATTTTTGAATCAAAAAAGAGTGGTTAGAAAAAAAGTTTGAATACTTTTTCATTGGCAGCGAACATCCTTAAAAGCAGAGCTCGCTTGTTTGCCGATGATACAATAGTGTATCTTACCATAAACTCCAAATCAGATTCAGAAGTCTTACAGTCGGATCTACACAAGCTTGAAGAATGGGAATCCACCTGGTCAATGGAATTCAATCCTGATAAATGCGAAGTTATAAGAATATCTAACAAACAAAAGCCCATCATGTACCCCTACAAACTTCATGGCACCGAACTAAAATCTGCTGAAACTGCTAAATACCTAGGAGTCACTATCAGAAAGGACTTAAATTGGAAACCTCACATTGAAAACGTATCATCCAAAGCCTCCAACACCCTCAAGTTCATAAAGAGAAATGTACAGACCAATAACCAGAAATTAAAAGAAACAGCTTATAACACATATGTTCGTCCTCAGCTTGAGTACTGCGCCCCAGTTTGGCATCCCTGGCAGCAAACATTTAGTGCTAAAATTGAAAGAGTCCAGAGGGCGGCAGCTAGATATGTTCTGAACGACTACAGCTCAACCATTAGCGTAACCGAAATGCTTCATATTCTTAATTTGCAAACCCTAGAACACCGAAGAATCCAAAATTCCCTTATTATGCTTTATAAAATCAAACATCAACTTGTTAATGTAGATCATAATCATCTCACTGAAACCAGAAATCTCAAATTTTTTGTACCATATTCACGGACCAAATACCACATGAACTCATATTTCCCCAGAACCATCAGATATTGGAATAGTCTCCCTTACAGCATCAGGGCCAGTACCAGCCTGCTTGGCCACCGTAACATTTTAAAATCATTATCATTTTTTTAAACAGTAGTAAATGTAGGTCTTTTAAAATCATCATCATTTTCATTTATACATGCCTTAACATCACCCATTTTTTCATAATTTCTAGCTGTTTCCCGACAGCGCCTCCCAGTTATAGTGAGCAACCGACTGTTGGGAGTATCAAGTAGAAGTAGAAGTAGACTTATTCAATGTCAATTAGATTTTGCATGTTCTTCATGCTACTCTGGTTTGAATAAACATCTTAAGAAAAAACTTCAGATTTGTCAAAATAAAACTGTACGGTTCATTAAAACACACATTGGTTTCTCGGAACTTGATAGTTTGAACAACATTGAATGTTGACTTTAGGGTAAACCAAATTAAGACTGAGTCATGAGCATAAAATATTCAATGAAACTGGCCCATCATACTTGTCTGAATATTTCGTCAAAACATCAGATGTTCATCAGCATTTTACTAGGAGTAGCATTGATAATTTTGTCATACATTCTGTCAGTGGTGCAGCAGCAACAACTTTTTATTACAGTGGAATTAAAGATTGGAATTCTTTACCCTTGGACGTCAAACAAAAGAAAGCGTCACGAAGAGCTTCTTCGCCTACACCCACCGTCTCTGGAGGGCCGCCAGCAGAACGGTGTCCAAGAGTGTGAGAGATGAAAACGAAGGGAAAGAAAATAATACAGTTTAAAAATTTGTATGATGTGTGCGTGTTGAAATAACCCAGGATAGCCCATGAAAGCCGGAAAGCTAATTTCCAAAGGGGTCCAGTTGGTTAGACCCAAGGCTAGCCTCCAAACAAAAAAGAGCGAAAACAAAAACCGATCCTAACATGATATTGCAGATACTAAAATAGTCAGTTAATAATAAATGAATTGATCTGATTCCATTAGTTGCAGTTGAGTTCTAAGATATTGTTTTGCAGCACATTTGAATCCATTGAAACTACGCTGTGACTGTACAGCTTGGTTTGTGTCGGGCCTGGTCGGAACCCAAATTGTTGGGTTTTCTCACGCACAGGCTTATTTGTAAGACGTACGCGAATGGCGTACTTTATACGTCGGACCACAACGTATTGCGAATACTCAGTAGAACATTGCGTGAATGACGTTATCCTGTTCGCCTGAAGCATACATATGAACACCGATCAATGCCAGAGAAGACGACTCCTCTTGCAAATGGCTTTCCTATCGATAACTTCATGCGTAGTTACATGTTTGATCTTCTTTAACAAAAGTATTGCAACACCTAATTTGTCTTAATATAACGAAATTGAGGAAGCACACTTGCCGTACGGACCATACGGCTGAATGAGATCTGCGACTGTCGTACGATTTTTCTTTCTTTCTTTCTTTATTTTTTAATAAAGCATGTTTCACATCAGCCCTGCGATTTGTTTGGCCGTATGATTTCGCACGATTTCGTCGACGTTATTTCTGCAACGTCAATGTCTAAATCCTATTTTCATTATTTGGCCTTTGGTTCAAACAAACACTGTCCTGACGTTTTTGGTATATAAAAAAAATCAACCGGTAGCACTGTTGTCGAACGCCCCCGTGATGCTCGAATTGGTAATGTACACTCCAGTGAGAACATTGATTGGTTTGAGTTTCAAAATACCGATCCGGGCTAAACTGTTGGGTCGAGATCTAAGAAAACCAGTTATTATGAAAGCATAGTCTTATTTCGTATGAGAATTAAGTAAGCATATCTGTTTTATTTGCATCCAATCCTTTTAGAACGTAATCTAATCATGTTGTCGCCATCTTGAAACTCAAACCAATCAGTGTTCTCACTGGGGCCTAAATTACCAACCCGAGCACTAGTCACGGGGCGTTCGACAACTTAAGGGCCTAATAATGAAAATATAGTTTGCGCTCTAAAATAGTGATGTTCGACTGTGGGTTAAGTCAATCATGTCTATCTATACGCAGCCTGTGTATAGAGAGACCTTGGTTACATGAAAATTATGTAGAGTGACGTACGCTCAAAAAATTTCTCGTCAGAAACAGGGTGACCGGAACCGAGATGTGCCAGTAAGTCGGTACATCAATAAAATGTGCTAAGTGGACTACGCGACTAAAAGCATGGCATGGCCGCTAAAAACGTCTTATATGAGCTCATCGCCAGCCCATTATTAAAATTATCTCGTGAATTGAAAGTAAGAATAGTGACAGTAGAAGGTATCTTTAATTACTCGGTATTCACGTCAAATATATTTTGTATTCGCTTCAATAAAGTAAATGGCCCATATCTATTATTAAGGCGATAAAATGTTATGTTTGGACAGTTGTCATATTTATGATTAGGGGCAGCAGTTTGAATAAGCCGCCCCGTAAACTATCGTATCTAACACGGCAGTTATGTCAATAGCAGAAAAATTATACACTACCTGTAAAAATCGAAAAAGGTCGGATCTGAAAGATTTTAATAAATTTTAGATCATAATGTTTGCATTAAAATTGTAAATAGCATATCTAAATAACAAAATAATTTTCACTTGCTTTCCTGACGATTTTTTTCTAGCAAAAGGTTTCAGACAAACTGACAAAGTTACTATTCTTTTTTTCGGATCTGAAATTCGCACCTTTTGCTCCTTTCGATTGGAAAATGCCAAAATGGCGGCCAAGAGCAGTGGAATCGCCAGACTTTTGTCTAAACATAAGGCAACATTTGTAAAAGATGTGGACCTAAACAGGGTAGCAAACAAATTAGCAAGAAAGGGTGTAATAAGTAAAAAAGAAGAACACGTGCTATACGAATGTGGCGACGCTAGATCACGAGCGGATTTGTTTGTTGACATTCTAACAGATAAAAATCCAAATGTTTTTCACGAATTCTGTGTTACTTTGGAGGAATGTGCGCCTCATTTGTTGACGAGATTTCTTTTAGATGCTAGTCCAGGTAAGCCAGTTGCTCACTGATTGAAGGGAACCCCTACAGTTGTTAGGTTTTCAAATTTACCCCACCCAGCTGCTAAATTGATACAAGCAATAGCTTTAAAAAAAAGACAAAATATGTTTTATCTATCTTCGAATACTGCCTAAGCCCTCGCGAGCATTTTTGGCAGGCACTGCACTTCAGGGTTATGAAAAGAACAAAGCTAAAAGTATGATAGTGAGTCTGTGTCACTAGATCGATGATGAAGGAGAGAATTGAATTGATCGACATATCACATTTTAGACCATACATAAAATTGATGAGGATTAATGAGTCTAAACGTTTTAAAACAGAATAAAATATGCAGTGCACTGTCTCTAGGGCTTGGGGTGCTGCAGGTCTCCAACTGCTGCCTTGAAGACCTCAAGACTTGGAGAAACTGTAACAATGGCTGGGAGGGCTGAGGCTATTGCGCGATGGTCGTGCTGATAATGCCGCTTAGGCCAAAATAAAATATATATGTGGTTCCGGTTCCCCTACCTACCCAAATTTTTTGCCCCCGACCCTAAACATTTTATTGGCTTTCTGAGGAAAAATGCTGAAAAAGTGTCTATTTTATAAGGTTTTGGTATATTTTCTTGGAAAAATGTTTCAATAAAATAAAATAATTTTCCTACCTACCTACCCTATTTTTCAAAACCATGTAATAGGAACCACATATATATTTTGTTTTGGCCTTATCCGCACGACAGTCGTGTCCATAAGTGGCCTTATCACATACTTAGACTTACATTTCTAGCGATAAACTCAAGTTTGCATATGTGATAATGTGTTTTCCGCCCTCTGGTTATCATCACGGGCAGGCTGATAACAGGAAATAATATATTTTGAATGCGACGTTCACATGTCCTGTCCTGTCCTTTGTGTAGTTTTTACAAACTCATCATAAATTAGTAACTGCAAGTAATAAAGAAGTTGAAACTAATGTCCATATAAAATATTGGAACATGATTACTTCACAATAGAAAGTTGTAAAACCTGTCGAGTCCACAAAGGTCACCCATGATGTACTCATATTCCTTTTGTAAACCTATCACATGAAGATGGAAAGGAAGATAATGGAAGGTAACTTGCTATGTTCCTAACCAACTTATGAAAGGATTTCACAGTTCTGCTTCATTTCATGAGGTTTTTAAGATTATTTTCCGAATGAGATCTTCATTACAATAGAAAACAATGGCCGCGTTATATTGAAAACCGCACTATAGTGAGGCGCGTTATAATGAGGTTGAACTGTACCAACAATCAATCTAGTTTTACAAGAAGACTGTACAAATCTTTTCATCTTCAATTTAATAATACAGATATTCTGTCCATATTTTAAAATTCCATGTAAGTTACTAACATGAAACCCATTTTTAGGCCGTAGTGTTTTTGAGATTTTTCCCTCTTTGAAATTGTTCTTATTTCTGCATTTGTCATAATGTATATAGCTCAGGGGTCCTGCTAGCCCATGAAAGCAGGGAGAAGTGACTTCTCCTTCCAGCCCAAACAGGGAGAAGTTTGAGACATCAGAGAGAAGTGACTTTTACTACTCATCGATAAAGATTGATGGCCCCTTTCAGTGCTGGACACTCACTTCCTAAGATTTAATTAAGTTCCAGTGGCCCAAGTAACATTTATACCAGTTGTGTTTATTCTTGTAGCCCATTAAATAAACCCCCCCGCCCATTGGGGCCTGGAGAAATAGATGGGCTGCTTGTGCCTCCAGGCAAAGCTTGTTTCACTGTTGACTGACTACCTGATTACTGGTTAACTGCTCAGGTCTGAGCTTGCCCAGGAAAAGTGGTTTCAAGTCAGATCATCTGCACCAATAAGCCTTTATGGCTTGGTTGGATGGTTGTTATATTTCAAGCACTTGTTGGATGTCATGACATCCTCATTTTGGGTAAAAGTCCCATTAAGTGGAGGCAGCGTCCCGACATGACCTTGGCTGTTGACTGGGACGTAAAGCATCAACTCAAACAAACAAACCATTAAATAAAAAAAAAAAAAAAAAAAAAAAAAATTTTTTTTTTTTTTTTTTTTGGGGGGGGGGGGTAGGGTAGGGGTGGAGGAGGATAGGAGAGAGAGGGGTCAACATCTATGAGTTGAGTGTAAATATAGTGGTGGGTGAGGCATTATTATCATACTAGTCCCTGTAAGTAAGTCTCTATGGGGAAGACCCCAGCTTGAGGTGTGCCACTAAAGGAGGATAATATGCAATAACAATAGCGTTTATGGCAGCCAAAATTTCAACGTAAAAATACAGCGTTTCTTTGGCAATTTAAGCCTGGAAAATGCATTTGAATCAGGATTTTTGCAAGGAAACACAATTACAGGCCTAATGAATGTTAAAAATGCAGCTAATAGATAGTTGTAACATATTTTGCTCATAAAAACGAAACAGTTTCACGGCGACCAATTCTCCCAAAGTCTAGTTCAAAGGCTAACAGTAGATAATTTGCAGTTATTAAATCGCAGTAGCGTGTCTTCTTGTCGGTAATTTATGACTCCGCCCTCTGAACCGCCCCTTGTCAAAGTTGCTTTCGACTCGGCACGCTAATTAGCCAATCAGCATTGGTGAAGAATCGGCTGACACTTGTATACATGCCGGCGTGAAATTATGATTAAAGGTGCATGTGTTGTTTATTGATGCAATTATCCGACAATTGCATCGGGATTAATCAATAAAGGTAATCTGTTTAATGTCACTTGACAATCAGCTGTGTCGCCGTGGGCAACCGAGAGGCGAAAACTGGCGTTATTCGTGAGCTGTAAACAATCGAACAAGTGAATCACTGTGATCAAAATCGAAAATAAACTTTTGAAATCAGAAAAAAATAGGGCGAAGTCGACTTCTCTTTCAAGGTTACAGAAGGCGAAATCTCACAACTTTCGGCGATATTTTTCGCCGTAGAGCCCAGTAACTGGACCCCTGTATAGCTATACTTAAGGTGCTGGTCAGGTTATATGAAATACACTTTAAATAAAAATGCTTTGCTGAGGTGGTTCTAATGTGTATACATAGTCAATGTTTTGAGCAAGTAGCCAAATATGTTAAAAATATCATTTTTTTTTTTTTCAAACAATATTTTCATATTATTTTTTTTTTTGGCTGAAAAATTGCTGTATATTGCATGGGCATGTTTTCGTGATGTTTAAAAAATGGCAGTGGCTATTTTGCCGGACCCGGCAAAATAGCCCCTAGGAGCTATTTTGCTGGACCCGGCAAAATAAGGCAAAATAGTTACTAGGCTATTTTGCCGGACCCGGTAAAATAGCTACAATGTACATATAGGCTATTTCGCCGGACCAAAAACTTAGTAAAATTTTTATTATATATTTTTTTTTTTTTTTTATTTTAATAGTTATTTTATTTATCAATTTATTTGAGATATATTTTGTTTTTAAGATAAAAATACACATAATGAAAATGTTAATATAAGACTTTATTCAGGTACAAATGGGAGCATGACTGGCATTCTGGGACACATTAAGAAATGGAGAAAATTTGTTATAAAAAGCTCTCAAGGTTATGCACTTGTAACCAGCAGCCCCCACATCCCTGGGGAATAGCAGGGACTTTGACTTTTAGTCCAGCAAATTTCCTGCTCAAAGCCCCACCCAGCGGGTGTGGGGGTGGGGGACCGTGGTTACAAATGACTAGTACATTAAAGCCAGAATATATACAGATGACCTTATCCCAAAGAATATGCATTGTAGAAATCAACACTCATTGGCATTGCGAAAAGAAGCTTACAAAAGCAATTTCTTTCCACAGACTATCAGGGACTGAAATTTTTCAACCATCAGACAAGCATATTCCTTTGTGTGCCTGTCAGAGATTTTTCTATTCCAGTCTAGTGCTTTTCATTTGCCTTGATTTGCGTTACATGTACTTCTTAAAAGATGCCTTATAATGGGAGTAATAAATAATAAAACAAAAGAACATGGAGATATTTACATGTTTCACACAACTCATCTGCATTGCAAGAAGTATTTTTATCTTAAAAGCATATAAATATTTCAAATAAATAGATAAATAAAATAAAAATGTAGATTGAACAAAAAAAAAATATATATATCATAAAAATTTTACTAATCAAGTTTTTGGTCCGGCAAAATAGCCTATATGTACATTGTAGCTATTTGGCCGGGTCCGGCAAAATAGCCCTGTGACTATTTTGGCTTATTTTGCCGGGTCCGGCAAAATAGCTCCTTGGGGCTATTTTGGGCTATTTTGCCGGGTCCAGCAAAATAGCCACTGCCTTAAAAAATGGCATACCTTCTGTCCATATTTTAAAATTCCATGTAACATGAAACACATTTTTAGGCCGTAGTGTTTTTGAGATTTTTCCCTCCTTGAAATTGTTCTTATTTTTGCATTTGTCATGATGTATAAATCTGTACTGAAGGTGCTGGTCAGGTTATTTGAAATCATAATATTTATATTTGTTCCTAAGCACTTTGCGTACATGTACTTATCCTTTTTAATTCTTAAAAAAAGTTTGACCGATATATTTTCAATTTGACCGAGTATTCATGCATGCAGCATCCAGGCAGACAAGTATGTACTTTAAACTTTAATACCTGTACAACCACAGAGTTGAGAAAATACCCTAACTAGGGTCAGGTACTTTTAACTTTAAAACCTGCATAACTGCATATTTTAGAAAATACCATAACATTATTGAGCCGAGAAGCGAGAAAATTGAACTTTGGGGCTTCTGACCAGGTCTGACACAAACCGGCCTGTGCTGCTACAGAAGATAGCTAGAAGCTTGAAATTTCAGATTTAGGAAGAAGAGGAATTGTCTATCCATGTAGCGAAAACAAAGGTGCCGGTCAGCTGTGCCACTGCACAGCTGATCTGCACCTTTGTTTTCATTCATTCAAAAATCCGTTTTTCTCGAGAAGTAGCACTATTTTCATAGACACTTTCAAAAAATGATGTAATTTATTCTAAATGCTGATATGAAAGAAATTTGAATATAGACACTATAATTTCTTTAAAATGCTAATTAGAAATTTGACCACAGTGAAATGTTTCATAAAATTAAAACTTTTACAATTTTTAGAAGCGAACAGGGATAAAAACTAATAATTTTGACTTAAGGACCCAGACTTCCAAAGTTCAATATTTATCATTAGGGGTATGGGCATTTTCTCCAGAATTTCAGGGGCCCAGTCCAAAATTTAGTCGCCATGGGCCTCTGGGCCCATGTTAAACTACTGGGTATCCACTGGCCCTGCATCTTATGCTGAACACCCTGAACAGATGGATCCTCAAGAGACAGTTTGATCTTGCTCTACGTATAGTGCGAGTTATTTGTAACCATGGCTCCCCCACCTATTGGGAAGGGCAGGGATTATGACTTTTCAGTTTTCTGTGCCCTGCTATAGACACCTCCCACAGGGGACAAACTGGAGATCAAATTTATGCTCTTTGCCCTGCCCTTTGCAATAGAAAATCTCCCTTGGGTAAGGATCTTAATCTCAAAACGCTTCATATCCCCTGCACTGCCGGGACTATAAAAAGTAATTGCCTCACACTTTAGCCTGGCTATCCCCCACCCTTCCCAGTAGGTGTGACACGGTGTATTGGGGGTGGCGGAGTTGTGGTTACAAATGACTGGTGCATAAGCCATGTTTTACAAATGTTCTATCTAATTATGACCAAGTGCAGATGCAGAAAAGTTTTCTCATGATGCAGCTAGTTTTGGATAAATTTTAATTTTTGAGGAATGTAGATTTACATAAAATAAGAATGAAAACTGTAATTTCATATTTTACTTATTACAAAAACATGCAAACCAGTTTTTGATTGAAAAAGAACAAGCTTTATGAAACCAAAAGAACCTGTTTTGCAGGCTTCATCAGGAAAACATGTCCATGAAAAATATACCCCCTTAAACCCCACTTTTATTTAGAAAAAAAACTGGGATTTGCAGGGGTATAGCTATTTTTCTTTCTATTGCTCCGAAATATAGATTGTGGGTACTTGTAGAACCGCCTTGCCTTGCAGTTCTAACATATACCCACATACTATGTTTTGAAGTAAAAATAAGAAAGATATCAAAAATTTTCTACTGAAAATTTACATTTTTTTACAACTTTAAAAGTTACTGTATATTGCATGGGCATGTTTTGGTAATGTGAAACGGTGAAACCTTTTGTGTTTGACTTTTATACCTGCAAAGTAGTGGTCATGAAAAAGAGCTTGGACTGAGGAATTTTGAACATCATTCAAATGACTTAAAACAATTTGATGCAAGCATTTCGATTTGATAATTTACGTCAGTTTTTTCTTCATTTTTTGCAAGGTTAAAAGTGATAATATACTTTTCATTTTTTTTGTGCCTGCAAAAAATGGTATCTAAATACCTATCAAAATTATTTGCATATATTTTAGTTATATCATTTTGTGAGCTCGCTGCTGCAGGGATTTTCAGTAGGCTGACTCTTTTTCGAATTAACTACAGTCGGAAAACTGAATAATCCAAAAAAGCTTGGGATATTGTGTTAATGGGTTTGAAACTAAGGATTTCTGGCTTCAATATTAGAATAAGCTGTCTATTAAATTTCATAGGTGTGAGGTTTTAAAACTTTTTTCATGCTCAATGGCCAATGCAGCTGAACATGGAATTTAAAGACATGTAGTTCATAACTTCATATATGCTGAAAAAGCCCAAATTAATTGATATTTAAGTTAGACATCACTAAAAATTTATCCTGCTCATAAATGTTAAAATGCCAACAATTGTTGGCATTTTAACATTTATGAGCAGGATAAATTTAGTCTCAGTTGGGTTGAGCATGAAAAAAAGTTTTATAACTGTGGGGCCAGGACAGTTTAGATTGATGTGGAGTAGAGAAATTATTAGAGTTATGAGATAAGCTGCTAGCCTAGGTGTCAAGTCAAGGTTGTGGTACTTTGGAATAAATTTATGCAAAAATACAAACATTATGTACATGGACATGGTGAATTGATTAATAGGTGAAAAAAATAAGACTGAAATCGAGAATTTTCTTTGTAATTTGGAATTATAAGAAATTAATTGGCAGTGTGAAATTAATTGATAGGTGCGAAAGCAATTGTATTCACAATGAAGGAGCCCGTTAAAACATATCTTATGAACGAGCCAGTAAAGTCCAAGTTACATACAGTATGGGAAGATATAATTGATAGTCTACCAAACAAAGCAAATGGTAATTTTTTAATTCTCGCAGGGCTTTTTCTCACCTTTTTGCAAAATTTTTGGTAACATTGAATTTGGTCTTTTAAAATGCTCATTTTTTTGTTTGATTGGGAAAAAAATATAGTGAAATTATTAGCTTTATTGAGAATTTACCTTTTAGATTGGGATTTTTTGCGAATTGGGAATTTGTCTGCTAACTGGGAAAATTTTTCTGCCAACAGCAAACAATGGGTACTGGTGTACGGGGAAACCAGTTTTAATTTATATATAGAAAAAGCCCTGCACTTTCTTAGCTTTATATAGTGATCTTGATGGACAGATGTTCCATTAATATATAGTGATGAAAAAAGGGCTTTTTAGTGGTAAATGCTCGGAAAGTGATAGTAAGGTAAGTGCTGGTATTTGCAGGCTTTTCCTGAAACCCTCACAAGCATTTCAAGTGGGGTTTAAACTGGGTTACATTACGAATACACGCCCATGTAATATACAGATTTTCCTTAAATTGTAAAAATTGAAAATTTTCAGGATAAAAATTTTGATATTTTTCTTATTTTTGCTCAAAACATAGATTGTGGGTTCATTTTAGAACTGCCTCGGCAAGGCAGTTCTGACGAGTACCCACAGCCTATGTTTTGGAGTAAAAACAAGAATATTAGGTATACCCTTGCATACCCCAGTTTTGCTATATAAAAGTGAGGTTTAAGGGGGTAGATATTGCACGCACATGTTTTCCTGATGTAAACTTTCTTTGAAAGAATGCAATTGTGTCCAGTGTGAGAATGCCAAGGCTGTAGATGCCAGTGATAATTTTTTCACAACAAAACTTTTTATCTATCTCATTTTTTGGCAACGAAACTATACGCATATTTCTATTTTTAGAAACAATCTCAGAGGCTGAGAAAAAACCCACACAAGCACTGCAGTTGGGATTTGAACTTGCCTTGAAAGAACGAGATGCCGTCCTGCGAGAGAATGCCAAAGCATTAGAAGCCAGGGACCAGGCGATATTACGAGCAGAGCAGTTTAAATCAGAGAGAGACAAGGCTCTGGCGAGTTTGGAGAACTATGGCGGCAAACGAAATGTGTAAGTGACTAGAAAGCAGATGAATGTATATTTATGATTTTAGATTTATTTGTGGACAATTCAAGTTCCGAGCTTGGACTAGTGCAGTCTTTTTGTGGAGACTCTTAATCAAAGCCCAGACTCTCCACATGACAGGAGCTGTTGAGTGGGTAATTAAACACTATTTTAAGTTTAAGTAGAGCACTTAATGACAAGTTGAAACTTCACTTTATTTAACCTTAATCTTAGTAGACTACAATGTACATTGACCTATATAAAAAACAACAAAATATTAGAAATAATCTGGATTATCATTAAACATGGTAATGCTACCAAACTAATTGAAAGTGTAAAGATGGATAAGCCTTAGTCTGCCAAATATTTTGAAAAGTTTTTTTAACAGCAAAATATTTTGAATGTTTGAAAACATTTCTTTTTCTATAGTCAGCTGTATGAAACACTCAACTGTCTTAAACTTCAGGCCATTGTTAGACAAGAGATCAATCTCACCCTCTAGAAAAACCAGGGAAAAGTTGAAGGCTGTGGACAGTGATCTGGAAACAGAAATTGAAGAGGTAAGCCTCATTGTGAAACTAGGTCAGTTGCCTCATTCTGAATGTAGGTCAGTTGCATCACAAGGCACCTCATTGTGAAAGTGGGTCAGTTGCCTCTTTGTGAATTTTGAAGTGCCTGTGTGAAAGCAGGTCATGCGAAATGGGTGAGCCTTATAGTGAGAGTAGGTCAGTTGCCTCATTTTGAAAGGTGGATAGTTGTCTGATTTTGACAGTGGTAAAATGGTGACAGAAGAAACCAACCTTATGTAAAATGGGTTAGAAATCGATAGTCATGATAAATGTTCATGTATCTCTGTTTTGTCTTTAGACTGAAATTACTTTTTTCAGATATAGTAGCACAAAAATGTGTTACAATTATTATACCCCCGGCATTTATGCCGACGGGTATATAGTTTTCGCTTTTCCGTTCGTCCGTTCGTCCGTTCGTATGTTCGTTGGTTCGTTGGTTCGTTCGTTGGTTAGTTCGTTCGTTCGTTCGTTAGTTCGTTCGTTATTCCGGAACGTTCGTGGAATTTATGTCAAAGTTTTTGTTAAAGTTTCTCTGGTGGTGTATATCTCATGAACTAATGATCATAAACCATTCATATTTTAACCATAGGTACCCTATAGGGTTTGCTTTGTTTCTGTGAGTTTGGACCCTGGGTCCATGCCCGGGGGTGGGGCTAGAGGTCAAAATCTAGGTCACCTTTACTTTGGGTCAAAGTTTTGGTTTAAGTTTCACTTGTGGTGTATATCTCATGAACCAATGATCAGAAACCAATCATATTTTAACCATAGGTACCCTATAGGGTTTGCTTTGTTTCTTTTAGTTCGGACCTTTGGTCCATGCCCGGGGGTGGGGCTAGAGGTCAAAATCTAGGTCACCTTGAAAATGTGCTATTTACATAGTGTTTTTTCATCTCTAAGTTCATATCTTAACAAATACTTATAGGAATGTATTCCTGTTTGGATCATAGATACCCTTTAGGGTTGAATTAAATTCCATGGCACCAAACACTAGGGGTGGGGCTCGAGGTCAAAATCTAGGACACATAAAATACAGTAGTTACCAAGATTAATATTCTGTGTGTCTATATCTTGACAACCATGTATTAGAAAGTGTTCATGCTTACAACACAACATAGGTACCACATAAGGGCTAGGCCCACTGGTCCATGCATGGGGTGGGGGTGGGACCTGAGGTCAAGATCTAGGACTTTTTTTTTTTTTTTTTTTTTTTTTTTTTTTTTTTTATAAGAATGACATTCTACTTTCATTTCAATCTAGGACTGAGGACCTGACCCAAAATGTCCGCGCTTATGTCCTAGATTGGGTATACACGTCAGCTCTGTATACCACTCTAAAATAGATATGTCATTCTAAAACTAGACCTCCCCATGTTTATATAAAAAAGTACTTTACACTGCTTATTTCTAAAATGTACTTGATAAGGGTACTGTTTTTCGTTGGAGATTCGAGGTTCAATGTCAGGGGTGAGCATGTGCCGGGTGTTTAGGTAGGGGGTGGGGTAGGGGGTTTGGTGGTTTCTAAAATGTACTTGATAAGGGTACTGTTTTTCATTGGTGATGTGATGTTCAATGTCAGGGATGAGCATGTGCCGGGTTGTTTAGGAAGGGGGTAGGGAAGGGGGCTTGGTGGCTACCAGCCGGGGGTATACGTGCCTCTCAAGGCACTTTTTCTAGTTTCAAATATGTATGTGCATGTATATTTATACATGTATGTTATGGTGTAGGGTGAATAATGTCATGAATGTCTTTTCAAGAAAGAAAACAAAACAAAATGACTGAAATGTACTCAAGTCTGATCATTGTGCAGCTTAACAATATCCATATGTCATGATAATTTATAATGTTTCCATGGTGAACAGTCCGTAATTCCATCACAGAAACAAATTGCTGACATTTATATGTATTTACAAGGGTCGAAGGAGATTAAGAAGTTTGAAGGTAAGGGGAGTAACTCATTTGCATGGGGTCTTAAGTTACTTTTTCATTGATATCATTTTAAGTTTTCACCCTCAGTATAATGGCATCATCAAATGAGTCGCATCATGAGAAAACCAACAACAGGCCTGAATAGATCAGGCTGTATAGTCACAGAAGCAGGCTAGAAGCTTGAAATTTCGGATTTAAGAAGAAGAGGAAGACTTAGTGTAGTATCCGTGTAGGGAAAACAAAGGCGATGATCAGCTTCGCGGTTACCGCGAATCTGATCTGCGTCTTTGTTTTCGCATATGCAGATTGTTGGTTTTCTCGTGACGTGGCTCAAATATTCTTGATTAGAAACCTTTCATTGGCATGGACAAACCACCCATATTATGCCCATTTCATGAGAGAAAGGGGAGTAATTCTTTGCATTTGGTCTTGTTTTTCTCCACACAATATACCCAAAATATTTATGCCATCACATTTACACATCTTGAAAACTTACATTTTCTTTGTCAAAATGGCACTCATCATGAAATTGTTGGGCATATCTTAATCATACATGGTCTTTGCTTGATCATTACCCCATGTATACACATGTTCACCCACAATATTTTGGGTAAATTATCTCATTTCTTGGTGAAATATCTTTTGTTGGCACCATACGTAAAATGCTTTTATCATTTCCTGGACTTGCAAACAACATGTACTCTTTCCACCCACCTTATGCCATCTTCACACCACCACTGTATAAAAAGGAGAAAAAACGAAATAAAAAAGGCAGCCTCCATGGTCGAGTAGTTAAGAGCACTTATTTCATTACCATGCTTAATAATTTGATCATCTCACCACTGTATCTGGTATAGGTTCAAGCCCCTGCACACATGTGAGCCAAGCCAAGTTCAGCTTGCAGGTGTGCCAAATGTTTTTTTTTTTTCTTGGGCTTCTTCTGTTTTTGCCCCACCTACTGATTGGCCCGTATACATACATTATTTAATAAGAAATCACCGGATAGGATTTATAGGCAAAGGTATGTTCATGAATGCATCAGATGCATGTGGGTTGGTTATGGCCAGGTTATGGATTTAGTTCAATTTTGGGGCATTAGTTCTAGGGAAAAAGAAGTTTTACAGGACCCATTTGTACAGATATTGTTTATTTCATCATGAAAACATGTCCGTGACACGTATACCCCCTTGAACCCCACTTTTATATAGCAAAACTGGGGTATGCAGGGGTATACCTATTTTTCTTATTTTTGCTCCAAAACATAGATTGTGGGAACTCGTTAGAACCTCCTCGACAAGGCGGTTCTAACGTGTACCCACAATCTATGTTTTGAGCAAAAATAAGAAAATTATCAAAAAATTTAGCTGAAAATTTTTAATTTTTAAAGCTCAAAGAAATAATACTGAATTTATGAATTTTCAAGGGTCGTGCTAGGATGAGAAGATTAAAGGTAAGGGGAGTAAGCGTGGTTGTCTTGCATGTTGATTGAATTATGTCCCTTACACTGTAAAGATGTGGAACAATTTACCATGGTATTGTCTGTAATCAGGTCCCAAGGTTATGAAATTATTTCCATGCTCAACTCAGCTGAGCATAAAATTTAAACTGTTTATAAATGATGAAATAGCCCAAATAAATTGAAATTTCAGGTTTAGATCACCAGAGCCTGTAATTTACCCTGTTAATAAATATTAAAATGCCAACAATTGTTGGCATTTTAACATTTATGAGCAGGATAAATTTTAGTCTTAGCTGAGCTGAGCATGAAAAAAGCTTTATAACCTTGGGGCCAGTTTAGAGCTTTGTGGAGCAATTTATAAATGCTGAATTGGTTGATACTTGATTTTGAGTGATTTTATGCTAAAATTAATTGATTTAATAACTGATACAAAGTTGCTTTGTTTCTCATTTTGAGTGATTTAATGCTTTGTATGAGAAAAAAAATCATTGATCTGTTGTGCATGTCCATTTGTCCACCCTGTGTGTGTTTGTAAGCTTTTCTGTTAACCTTTTTTCTAGTTCAAATGTTGTCATACAAGGGTAACTAAACAGTAGGTCCGCTTTAGATTAGAGGATTGGATTTGTTAACTTGCAGCTGAACGTCCCAGTCAACAATTTTTCAGTCAAATCGAGTCACAGCTCCCCGGGTATGAAACTAGGTGTCTCAGAAAAGGACACAATTTGATGCCAGCAGTGCTTTAACCCCTTGACCTCTCAATGAAATGTGTGTTACTCGAGGCATAGAACACTACCTAATCCTCCCAGCAGGCACATGACGTCAAAATGAAGTCATATCAACGTCGATGCGACGTCATTCATTAGCTCGCCTGCACGAAGTGCACAGAGCTATTGTTGTCACCTTGGTCGTCCGCGTTTACTTGTACGTCCGCGTCCCTGTCCGCGTCCGCGTCACACTTTTGGTTAAAGTTTTTAAAATTGTTATATTTTGATAGTCACTGACCAGAAATCATTCATATTTGGAACATTGCTGCATATGAGGGTCCTCTGTGATTTAGTGTGAAGGGACCCATGGGGTAGTGCCTGGGGGCGGGGCTAGAGGTCAATATCTAGAACACCTTTGTACAATGCTCAGATGCTGTGTTAGTTTGTCATCAACTGTTAAGCCTAGAACTGTCAAACCTTACATAAGGCTTCTCCTCGATGTCCCGACTCGGCACCCACATTGACCTACTGACCTTGACCTATATTTCATGCTCCAGTGACTTTGTCATTTTTGAAGCCAACCCTTAATATCTCATCAACTATAAAGCCTACAACCATCAAACCTTGCATATGGCTTCTCCTCAATGTCCCGACTTGGCATCCACATTGACCTACTGACCTTGACCTATATTTCATGCTCCAGTGACTTTGTCATTTTTGAAGCCAACCATTAATATCTCATCAACTATAAAGCCTACAACCATCAAACCTTGCATATGGCTTCTCCTCGATGTTCCGACTTTGCACCCACATTGATCTAGTGACCTTGACCTATATTTGGTGCTGTAGTGACTTTGTCATTTTTGAAGCCAACTCTTAATATCTCATCAACTATAAAGCCTACAACCATCAAACCTTGCATATGACTTCTCCTCGATGTCCCGACTCGGCACCCACATTCACCTAGTGACCTTGACCTATATTTCGTGCTCTAGTGACTTTGTCATTTTTGAAGCCAACCCTTAATATTTCATCAACTATAAAGCCTACAACCATCAAACCTGGCATATGGCTTCTCCTCAATGACCCGACTCGGCACCCACATTGACCTACTGACCTTGACCTAAATTTCATGCTCCAGTGACTTTGTCATTTTTGAAGCCAACCCTTAATATCTCATCAACTATAAAGCCTACAACCATCAAACTTTGCATATGGCTTCTCCTCGATGTCCCCACTTTACACTCACATTGATCTAGTTACCGTGACCTATATTTCGTGCTCTAGTGACTTTTTCATTAAAGTTTTTGTAAGTCTATATCTCTTGAACATGTTGATGGATCAAGTTGATACTTTGCATGTTGGTAGATATTGGTCTGAAGTTTTATGCTGTACCATTATGACCCACCCTGGGTGAACTTGAGGTCAAGGTCATGGCCTTAGAAATTCTTGGTTAAAGTTTTGGGTTAAAGATTTTTGAAGTCTATATATCTCTATGTTGATGGATCAAGTTGAAACTTTGCATGTTTGTGGATATTGGTCTGAAATTTTATGCTGTACCATCACAACCCACCTGAGCGACCTTGAGGTCAAGGTCATGGGTCATAGATTTTGATAAGTTTAGTGGCAAAGCACAAGTCAGGCGAGCTACGCTGTCCTGCGACAGCTCTTATTTTGATATGACGTCATTTTGACGTCATGTGCCCGCTGGGCTAACTCACAAGTGGGTTGTTTGTTCGAGCCATGTTATGGCCAAGTTTAAATCTTTCTAAAAAATAAATAAAATTTTTTGTATTTGTTTGTGTCCATAGTTGTTTACTAAGACTCTGCTCTGAATTTATTATGATAATTTTAACTACTAGCTTTAATGGAAAAAAGTTAATTGGCGGGTTAATTGGCAGCAAATTAAAACGTCAAGATTTGCTGAAATATGATTGACATTCTATTTCATGTGAGCTATGTCATGAGAAAACATGGTTTTGCAAATGCAAAAGTAAAATTAAGGTCACAGGAACTGAGTTGGTAGAAATCGAAAATTTAAGGAAGAAACAGCCAAGTTGTCTGTTTACAGGTCTATGAGAAACAGAGTTGATCCAGAGTTCTTTCCCTTTGAAAAATAGAGCTACAAAAGACAATAAACTGATAAATATGATGATAAAAATAAGTAAAGGTCTATCTGGATAGATTTGATGGCCTTCAGAACATTCTCTTGTCAAGGAAAGAAGATTACCATGTAGAAAATAAAGCTTTTTACAATTGTACCAGCCATATGGCAAAAGTTTTGCTAGGAAACTTGTGGGGGGGATGTTACCAATGACTTGTGCATTTGGTCTTTTAAAACATTCCACAAATATTCAGGGTAAGGGGTCTGAATGTGTTACAGGAGTGTCTCTGCAATTACATGGCCCATTTGAGTTTGAATTTTGATGGTCATTTAATTGGGATAGCTGTAATAGAGCCTCAATACCGTAAACATTAGAAAAATTCAGACTGAAACTACACTGAAGAGCTTTAAAAACGCAAAAAACGAGAATTAGTATTTTTTGCACATATTACTTTTTTAGTATTCCTTAACAGGTGAAAGGGATTGGTAGCTGTACTCTTCTTCTATTTTCACATGAAACAGACATTTCAAAAGGCACTGGCCACCCCCAGCAATAAAAAGCCATTTTACACTTTTTGCCACGTGGCGTCTTTTAGAATTAACGGAGAAAAATATTTTACCATTTCACAAGAAGCTTGTAGCAATCCATATATGAAAAACACTTTAGTTTTAGTTTTGTCTCTTTTTTGATGATTCTAAAGGTCTTCGAAAATGAATTATCCGGCACAATTGGAGTTTTAGAATCTTAATGACGTATATGTGACGTCACGTGACATCAATTTGCCATCGTTCAACTATTCGGCACCTCAGCATATCCTCCCAGGCTACTGGGACAGTGAAAGGTTGACGCCAATCTAATCAGCCGGACCTTTTACGTCAAGGCGTTAATGTCTCTAGATAACTGACGTACGGCTCTGAATTACGTCGAAATTGCATCGACGATGACCATTCAAACACGCTAGTATCAGTGCCAGACAATCAGTGCAATTGGCAAAACTTGTGCTTTTAATGAGAAAGCGATGCTCTGTGTGCCAAGGGGCAAATTATAGTCATGCTGAATATTACTTTGCAGTTTTGGATTGTAGGGGTATTGCTATATCGAAGACTGTAACTCTTAAATTACTCATTATTTTGAAACGAAATTCACAGCACAGTTTGCATACATATCAATGTTTATGTTGGTGAAATTTCATTGAAATCGAACTACTACAAATAGGCAAAACATTTTAATAAAATCTTTTGCGTTTTTAAAGCTCTTCAGTGTATAAAACACAGATTTAACACACTGGTTGTCCAGAGACAGCGGACACGACTGAGAACAACCAACACAGGTGAAATCATTAAGTGACAATAGGGAATAAATTCTAATTTGAGGCAAGTTGTTCTCAGACTTATGAGCCGCCTCGTGGGAAAACCAACAATGTGGAAAACCAACAATGTGGTTTTCAAACAGGTCCGACACAAACCGGCCTGTACAAGCACAGAAAAGAGCTAGAAGCTTGAAATTTTGGATTTGGAAAGTAGAGGAATTGTGCTATCCGTATAGCAAAAACAAAGGCGCTGATCAGCTTCGCGGTTACCGCAAAGCTGATCTGCACCTTTGTTTTCGCATATGCAGATTGTTGGTTTTCCCATGAGGCGGCTCATATATTTGCATACTGCAGTATTACAGGTCACCCTCATCTGGGGTCCATAGAAACAGACTGTGTTATAAGTGAAACTGTGTTATAATGAGTTTACTTACAATAGACATATAGTAATATAAGCAATTTGGGAGCCATGATCGATATGGATGTGTTATATTGAAAATCAAATTATAGTGAGGCATGTTATAATGAGGTTGGACTGTATGTTGCTTGGTCTCTGTCATGTTGGTTGTCTTCTCTGACATTATGAAAACTTGCCTATGCAATATGCAGAGATTTTTTCAGATGTAAAAATTGAAAATTTCATTGGAAAAAATTTGATATTTGTAATATTAATTTTATGCTCGGCATGGCGGTTCTAACGTGTACCCACAATCAAAGTTTTTAGCAAAAATTGTAAAAATATCAAAATTTTATTTGAAGAAATTTTCAATTTTTACAGCTGTTTATTGCTCTTTCACGTTGGTTGTCTCTTGATAACTGGTGTAATAACCATGGGTATAGAAATTTTTGGATAATTTCTGTAATTGGTTGGTCATCGGTAATAAATTAGGTCATTTGAAATGAATCTGCACTGAACATGTTAAAATGAACAGTTTACAATTGCACTTTTAAGTTAATGTCTTCATAGTAAAATGTTTTGTTATTTTCGAAAAAAGGGAAAATAGTAATAGTTGACTTTTTTGAAAGGAAATGTAGGATAATGCAGAATGTTTCTTTTCAAATGGAAGTGAATAGTTGGTTTATCATGGGATCTAATAAAAACAACATTACTGGTATAATTTCCAGATTAGATTCCTTGATTCAACAGTCTGAGTACAGCATTTATATGGAAATAACTGATATATAAAAGTAAATAGGGGAACGCGGCCCCGTGGCCGAGCGGTTAAGAGAGCTGTTTCTTAATCACTCGATCATCTCACCGCTGTGTCTGGTGTGGGTTCGAGCCCCGCTCTGGCCACATGTGAGACAAGCCAAGTTCTGCTTGCGGGTGTGTCAGGTGGTTTTTCTCGGGGTTCTCCCGTTTTCGCCCCACCTACTGATTGGCCCGTCTCATATGAGCTGAAATAATCTTGAAAGGGACGTAAAACTGAATTAAAAAAAAAAAAAAAAAAAAATAGGGGAACACTGCTTGAGGAAATTCATGCCAAGGGAGGCAATTACATTGCGTTGCATTGAAGGAATCTGTTACCTCCCTTTACGGAAAAAAAGTGAATCATCAAAAGCAAGTGAAATCTTTCTCCAGTAATGATGTAAATCTGACAGGGTCAGAGTCTGAAAATCAGCTGATGCCTCCAAATTCTAAACATAATTGAGCGGCCTCGTGGGAAAACCAACAATGTGGTTTCCGAACAGGGTCGACACAAACCGGCCTGTACAAGCACAGAAAAAGACTAGAAGCTTGAAATTTCGGATTTAAGTAGAAGAGGAATTGTACTATCTGAGTAGCGAAAACAAAGGCGCTGATCAGCTTCGCGGTTACCGCGAAGCTGATCTGCGTCCTTGTTTTCGCCTATGCAGATTGTTGGTTTTCCCATGAGGTATAAAGGGGAACACTAGAAGAAATTCATGCCAAGGGAGGCAATTACATTGCGTTGCATTGAAGGAATCTGTTACCTCCCTTTACGGAAAAGTGAGCCAATCAAAAGCAAGGGAAATCTTTCTCCAGTAATGATGTAAATCTGACAGGGTCAGAGTCTGAAAATCAGCTGATACCTTCAAATTCTAAACGTATAAGTAAAAGAATAACCTTTTTTAGGCAGCATTAGACAGGTTTTTTCAAGATATGGCTAATTTTGCTTATCTGAACCAAAGAAGCATGCTGAAAATATAAACAGATTTTACAACTTTATAAACAAACTTGGGCCATATTAAACCTAAGTGTGCCAAAACATTTTGGCTGACATTTCTAGTATAAGTGTAAATTTGAAATATTAAATATATTTGGTTCTGAAATATTCAGAAATATTCAAAAAAGGACTTAAATATGTAAGTGTAAGAAATTTTAATTGAACATTGTGTGATTTAGAGTCATTTAAAATACTATGTCTTATAATGAACATTGTGTGAGTTTGAGCCATTTCATTTCAACATTGTGGGACATTGAGCATGTTGAGACATCAAATCTGAACATTGTATAATTTTGAATTCATAATGAATATTGTGTGATTTTAGAGCCATTGAAACTGAATATTGTGTGAGTTCGAGCCATTGAAACTGAGCATTGTGTGATTTTTTGAGCCATTGAAACTGAACATTGTGTGATTTTTTTTTTTTTTTTTGAGCCATAGAAACTGAACTTTGTGTGATTTTGAGCCATTGAAACTGAACATTGTGTGATTTTTTTTTTGAGCCATAGAAACTGAATTGAGCCATAGAAACTGAACTTTGTGTCATTTTGAGCCATTGAAACTGAACATTGTGTGATTTTTATGCTTTCGAAGATCATTGAAAAATGCCAGAAATTATTATGAACACTGTGTGATTCTGAACCATTAAAATTGAAAATTGTGTAAGTTGGACCATAAAATGCCAGCGTACAAAGTGAAAAGTAGGTCAAGATCGAGGTCACCTAGAGGCCGAGGTCACAGGCCATCTAGAGGTCAAGGTCACAGGCCCTCTGCAGGGAGAAAGAGGAGCAGTGACATAAAGAAAGTAAAGGTAACATCGTATAAACATATGAGCCGCCTCGTGGGAAAACCAACAATGTGGTTTCCGAACAGGTCCAACACAAACCGGCCTGTACAAGTACAGAAACGAGCTAGAAGCTTGAAATTTAGGATTTAAGTAGAAAAGGAATTGTACTATCCGAGTAGCGAAAACAAAGGCACTGATCAGCTTCGCGCCTTTGTTTTCGCATAGGCAATAATCCCATTTTCTCACGATGGGGCTCATATAAACATATATAATTTCTTTCTTAATTGCATGCTCTGTCTTTGTATTTGGAGCATGATGGTTCATTTGTAGACCATCAAACTCCACAGGCCATTTACACTAGCACCCTGTTTACCTGAGATGCAACCAAATTTCTTGAATCACAGATTTATGCAACATTACATGAGCCGCCTCGTGGGAAAACCAACAATCTGCATAGGGGAAAACAAAGGCGCAATTCAGCTTCGCGGTAACCCCGAAGCTGATCAGCGCCTTTGTTTTCGCTACTCGGATAGTACAATTCCTCTTCTACTTTAATCCGAAAATTCAAGCTTCTAGCTCTTTTCTGTGCTTGTACAGCCCGGTTTGTGTCAGACCTGTTCGGAAACCACATTGTTGGTTTTCCTACAAGGCGGCTCACATGTCAAGTGACTAAATGTAGTGTGATAATTGGAAGCCAGATTTAGTTGGCTGCACCTTACAGCGAAGCAATATAGATTTTGCAAATACCTACAGCGAGGCAATGAAGTCTTGGCTCAATTAATCAGGCTTCCGATCACCGCTCTGCATTTTGTCAAGTGTCGTGTGATGTTGCATCAATCTGCTCTGAAGGAAATTTGGTTGCATCAAGGGTGCACAAGCTTCAAGTGTTATGAATGTACCAAGATCATGGACGCCTTCATTGCTATTTCATTGTTATAATTATGAATTTCAAATTTAAAAATGTGGATTTGACCAGTATAATTATATTGGCAGTTTTGACCATGACATTCAGTGCTCATTGACTTGTTTAATGATGATAGTGCGCCAGGTTTATTTATGGTCGCCTTAACTCATTTAAGCCTGACGTCCTATTAGCCCCAGATGTGATGCCACATTTTAATGTGACACCGCAAAACTTGGCGTGCCATCTAGGGCTATTCTGTTTGCTAAAAGGATTTTCCTCAAAAATTAATGTGAAAATTTAAAATCACTCCTGATGCCTCTAAAAATGAAAGTGGACTCAACCAAATGATAATAATGGAAAAATCCATTCATCAAAAATGGGTTAAATGTCTCACCTGTTGACTTTGAAAGAATTTTAACTGTTTAAGATCTGACACAAAAACGATATGTCAAAATTTAATTTCATTTACCTATCTATCAGGTTAATTAAGGATAGGTAAGAGCACACCGGTTATCAGTGACATCTAATGTGACTGAGAGAGAAGGTTATTGCGCTCGCCTTGTAAACCTGGGGTTGCAGGTTTGATCCAGGGCTTCTCCAGTCTGTCAGAGGAGACTATAAACCGAGGTCCTGTCTCCATATGATCTTAGCTGTTGTTGGGACTTTAAAACCCAATCAACCAACGTGGCCGAGAACAACACAAACACAGATGAAACCAATAAGCGACATTAGGGAGTAAATACTTGTCTGGGAACAACTTGCTGCAGATCAATTTGATCCCTGGCAAGTTGTTCCCATGGTGACTGAGGACAACAAACACAGATAAAATCAATTAGCAAAAGTAGGGAGTAAATTCCTTTCTGGGCACAACTTGTCACAGTTTGTTCTGATTCATAGTAAGTTGTTCCCACACAAGTATTTGCATCCTACAAACTTTTACTGTCAGATTTCATCTTTGTTGGTTGTTCTCAGTCTCATTGGTTCTCTGGATAACAGGTGTGAGAATATTCAGAAAAAATTGAATGTTTGATTCCTGATATTGCACATGCGGGGATCCAGAGGGGGGGACCGGGGGTCTGGACCCCCCCTGGAATTTGAAAATTTTGCCTAAAAAAGGTAATTTCTGGATTTTTGGGGGGTTGGACCCCCCCTCGTCTGTGACCAAAAATTACCATTTTCGTTGGACCCCCTCTCATGATAATTTCTGGATCCGCGCATATTGCATACCCTATCGTAACCATCCTAGACCACATAAATGACTGGTGAGGATAGGATTTAGGTATTGTTTCTTTGAAATTGTTGTTGCATTATCCAGAATTAACAAATTAAAGCCATCAAGACCTTGATCACGATCATGTGGTTGTATAGGCTAGCGTTAATCGGCAGGCATGTTTTCTCTAGCAACTTAGTCTATCACAGTGTGTGGTTTTGAGGGCCCTTCTAGGCAAAGTTTGTGTGCAAAGATGTGAGCTGTGGTTGAAGAAAATCTGACTGCAATTTTTTCAGTTTCTTACAGGTTATTTTATATTTAAGCCACATCATGAGAAAAACCTAACTGCACAGCTGATCAGCGCCTTTTTTTCGCTACAGGGATAGTACAATTCCTCTACTTTCTAAATCCAAAATTTCCAGCCTCTCGCCATCTTCAGAATATGTGTTTGTACAGCTCGGGTTGTGTCGGACCTGTTCGGGGAAATAACATTGTTGGTTTTTCTCACGTCCCGGCTCATTTGAAGGAATTGCATGAGATGCTATGTGAACTTGCAAAAAGTCAAAGTTATTCAGGCCATGGGATTAAAATTAAGACCTCTGCAAACCCAAAAAACCAGCCGTCGGAGCAAAGCAACTTGAGCCTGTGCGTGAGAAAACCAACAATTTGGGGTTCCGACCAGGTCTGACACAAACCAGGCTGCACAGTCACACAATAAAGCTAGAAGCTTGAAATTTCAGATTTAAGAAGAAGAGGAAGTGTACTATCCTTGTAGCGAAAACAAAGGCGCTGATCAGCTTCACGGTCACCGCGAAGCTGATCTGCGTCTTTGTTTTCGCATAGGCAGATTGTTGGTTTTCTCACGCACAGGCTCACTTGCAATCATGTCTTGTATTTTCTACCTTGATAGTGTAAATTTCAAGCTTCTTTTGCTAAAATATTTTGCTTTGGAGCATTCTCTGCGAGTCTGGAAGTCCATTTTTATGCCAAATCTCATGTGAAATTCCCAAAGAGAGCTTTAATCAAATTGAGGCTCCCTATATTGACAAATTTAGTTTGACAATCAGTCTGAATTATGTCATGTGAAAACCTAGCTGTACCATTTTGTACACGGGACCCTGGGTCTCCTGGCTTGTCTTAGAAATCTCAGCCGTTATGACGAAAACTCAAAAACAAGAGAATTAGGCTTAGTTGGACATGTCAAATCTTCCATGAGGTCCTCAAGGTGGGTTTTCTCATGACTAGGGCCGTGTAAATAGATTTCCCTTTTGATCTATACCTGTGATTGCCTTTAATATTTGTTTGTTTTGTGAATTTGGAGTTTTAATGGCGATGTTTTTGTTTGATTATCATTTTATATTCATAGACATTCGGACTATATGGTTTTGCATATGTTGTTTGGACAATATCAGGTCTTGTGTATGTTGTGTTCAAGTTGCGACTTGGGATATAATGTATTACTTTGTTTGGAAACAATTGTGCAGTTAAGATAGCATGTGATGCGATTTTTACAGCTAGAAAAATAGAAATAGAAAACGTGATGTGATATTTATTCTTATTTTTGGCTCAAAACTGTACCCATTTGAAGTATGTGGAAATCAGGATTTATGGAAACAGAAATCCTTGTTTAACCATGTTTGGTAGAAAATATAGAAATTATAAACTTAAACTAGTCATTTGTAACCACAGCACCCCCAGCCCCGGGGGAGGGCGGGGGATAGCCTTGGAAATGAGCGGGGCATTGACCAAAGTTTTGCCACGGCAGTGCAGGGGAAATACCCGGGATTGGCTTTATATAGGCAAAAAGGACCGTGAAATGAAAAGATAGCAGGCTGCAGGGGAAAACTGCAGTGGTTTTACCAACAAGCAGTCCCCGCAGGATGGGGCTTTTAGCAGTGATTTGCTGGACCAAAAGTCAAAGTCCCCTCTATTCCCCGGGGCTGGGTGGGGGGGGGGGGAGGTGTTTACAAATGACTAGTGCATTATTTTAAGAGGAAGCCCAGTAATTGTTGGATTTGCATGGGGCCTTAAAAGAATGCACATTGATTTTAGAAATGAATGGAAAATTTCGTCTCTTGTTGTGGACACGGAAACCTGTTCTTGTCATAATGAATGCAGAGAAATAATCTGATATGATTTTGTAACATTCTTGTCGATCAAGTTATGTTAATTCCAATTGCAAGTTTACCGGCCTGTACTGTCTCAGAAAAAGGTTTGAAGCTTGAAATTTCGGATTTAGGAAGAAGAGGAATTGCACTATCTGTGTAGCAAAAACAAAGGTGCTGATCAGCTGTGCAGTTGGGGAAAGGTGGGGGGGGGCAACTAGTACCATTGTTAACGACTTTGGTATGTCGTGGCCGGGGATAGAATGAATGAATGAATGAATGAATGAATGAATGAATGAATGAATGAAAAAGTAATACATGTATTTAGAAAGTATTCAGATTTGTGTGTGAATTTAGATGTCTTTTATCAGCCATGCCTGTAGTGTTTGACAAGTAATCGCTTTTGTAAACATGACAACTAGCAGTGTCCTCACAGGTAACATAACATGACACAACATTTGAGCCTGTGCATGAGAAAACCAACAGTTTGGGTTTCCGACCAGGTCCGACACAAACCAGGCTGTACAGTCACAGCATAAAGCTAGAAGCTTGAAACTTTGAATAGAAGTAGAAGAGGAATAGTACTGTCTGTGTGGCGAAAACAAAGACGCTGATCAGCTGTGCAGTTACTGCACACCTGATCTGCGTCTTTGTTTTTGCATGTGCAAATTGTTGGTTTTCTCATGCAAAGGCTCATTTCACAAAAAAAGTGTACATGCATTTGCCCATGTTATAACAATTATAGAACAGAACAGAACAACACGTTAATGAAATGACAGCCTCCCTGGCCAAGTGGTTAAAAGTGCTAATATTTCATTATGGGGCTTAATCATTCGATCATGTCACCGCAGTGTCTGGCTAGGGTGTGCCAGGTGGTTTTTCTTGGGGTTCAGCCATTTCGGCCCCACCTTCTGATTGGCATGTCTCATAATTATCTTGAAAGGGAAGTTAAACAGAATAAAAAAAAAATATATATATATCATCTGAAGCCACATTTTTATGACCCGTTTTAAAACTCCAAAGACAGGTTTTCTCGTGTTAGATATGGCTCCTATAGGATGACACATCACTGGAGACAAAGATATTTACTTAAATATTTGAGCCTGTGCATGAGAAAACCAACAGTTTGGGTTCGGACCAGGTCTGACACAAACCGCCCTGTACAGTCACAGAAATAGGCTAGAAGCTTGAAATTTTGTATTTAAGTAGAAGAGGGATTGCACTATCCATGTAGCGAAAACAATGGCGCAGATCAGCTTCGCGGTTACCGCCAAGCTGATCTGCGCCTTTGTTTTCGCCTATGCAGATTGTTGGTTTTCTCATGCGGCAGCTCTTATTTGATGTTTAACCCATTACTTCAATAATATGCTTGATAATTAAACTTACAAGTATACTTTTCATGATAAAAATAGGCTGTGTCACAAAAATAGTATTTTGCAGGCATCATCTGAAGTCAAATTGTTGAATTTAAGAAACATTGTTGTCAAGGGAAGCAACACTGAACTTACAAGTAGTTACTTTATAAAAGAATGGCAAGTAGTAACTTTATAAAAGAATGGCAGACAAAACATAGTAGTAGTTTTCCATAAAGATTGTTGTGTGAGTAAGGATCCAAGCCTCCATCAGTTAACATGGGGGATCTTGAATGTATTATTTTGTTTATAGTGGTTCAAATGTCAGTTAAAAATGAGGGCATGTTAAGTTTCATAAAATATAAATTATGAAGCAAACATCCTGGCTAATGGCTGTCGGTGTCTACACAGACTGTAAAGTCTTGAGCAATTACCGTAAAAATTCTATTAAACGCCTGGGCATTAATTATAAACAATGCATTTACTATAGAAGGGGATGGGCGTTTATTGCACTGTTTTGCAGCATTTAAGCATTCATATATAGGATATGAAATTATTGGCGGTCCTCGATCTACCCCAGACAAGACTTTTGTTTATAATTGCCATTTATTCGGACTACAAGAGAAAAAATGACTTGTGTTTTATACGGTTTAAGAGCAAATTTAGAAATTTACTGCTTCAGTTAAAAATATAGGATTTTCCAAACATTTTCAAAGTGGGCGTTAATTAGAGGTTCCTGGAATTCAAAAACTTGGTGGACATCCAAATAGGGGGATGGGCGTTTATTAGAGTATGGGCATTTAATAGAATTTTTACGGTACTTCTGGTTTTCAAGCCATTTTTTGTGCTAGCCCTAACCCAAGTAAATGCAAAATTTGTTAAGGATGAACACGCAATTTCTGAGGACACGGCTTATAATGACTAATAGTGTACTGATTCATTTTAAATTGAGTCAAGGTGTGAGAAAACTTCTGTGATTGAAATTTTCGACAAGACCCTAGAAAAAATGGCTGAAGGGGATTATATAAGGCTTCAAATTTTAGATATCAAGCAAAATGAAAAGCTTATAATCATATAGAAATTAACATCAAAGTTGCTTTACAGCATTGGCAACACAGACAGTCTTTCAGCTGATGTAACGACTCCTTGTTTTCATATACACGTACAGTATGTATAACCCATATTTCCCATCATTATCATTTGGGTGAGTCCACTTTCATTCTGAGGGACATGGGGAATGATCTTCCATTTTTAAATAAACCTTTGATGAAAATCCTCCTAGCAAACAGAATAGCCCCAGATGGGACGCCGCGTTCTGCGGCGTCACATCTGGGGCTATTTTATTTGCCTATGTCCCGTAAAAGGGACGCCAGGCTTAAATAAGTTAAATGAGGCTTTATCGCTTACCTGAGAAAAGTATTACTAATAATAAAGATAAAAAGAGCCACTTTGCCTTTTGAATTAGAGCTAATCATTTTGCATGACCTATTTAAAAGTAGTCATATACATTGTCAATAGTAATTAGATTCATTTTTGATTCAGAACTTGACAAAATAGATTATGAATTAGTAAAAAGCAATCATTACATGGATTAGAAGTGTGTGAAAGTATTTTACGAATTTAAAACGTCACACCAGGAAAACATGTACGTGAAATATATAGCCCCTTAAAACCTAATTTTATGTAGAGAAGTTGGGGTTTGCAGGGTTATACCTATTTTACTTATTTTTGATCCAAAACATTGATTGTGGGTACTCGTTAGAACCGCCTCGCCGAGGCGGTTCTAACGTGTACCCATAATCAATGTTTTGAGCAAAAATATCAGAGTTTTCCAATCAAATTTTCAATTTTTACTTCTGAAAAAAATCTCTGTACATTGCATGGGCAAGTTTTCAGAATGTGATTTAACTGAACCAAATTGCTTACAAATATATGCATGTTGAATTTTAATTATTGTCATTATGGATTTTAAGATCCTGGATGTATGAAATTGAATTTGTATGCTAAATGCGTAAGCTGATGGTCGATAGATGAAATCGATTTGATTAAAGTCTATAGATTCTTAAGGCATGTGGAAATCTAAAGGGATTTGAAATTTGAATGTTTTGGATTCACTTGTGGAAGAAAGTAAAAGGATGAAAATAGTCAGAAAATCGAGAACGTTGTTTTCAACTCGTTTGTGGAAGGAAGTATATAATAGTGTTGGGCAATCGGTTTGAAATTGCTATCGATTATCGGTTTATAATCGGAAGGACTAAACCAACTAGCTATCGATTGTGCAATCGGTTCAACCAGCTGTATATTGTGCAATTGCCCATATGTTTATGAGCAGACTGAGGTGTCAAGGAGAGAGCACCCTTAAGTCTCTGTCAGTTGTGAATATCTATTTCGAACAATGCCACTTTCATGAACATAAGATGTAATGCATTTAGAAAATTTTACCTACATATATACTGTTCTGATATTCTGAAGAAAATGAAAAAAAAAAAAAAAGAAATTTCTCCAATGGAGCTATATATGCCAACTTAAGACTTCTAGAACATAGTGATGTGTGACATCTACCTCATACTTTGAAATTTTTAGCTAACCTAAAAATTGGCAAATATAAAATGCATAAAATAAAATTTTCTACTTCCAGAGTACTGAAACCGATTACAATCGATTGCTGCATTTTACTATCGATTGTCTCTATCGGAAGCCCAAACCAACTGACTATCGATTATAATCGATCATCGGCCCATCACTAGTATATAATAAAAGGATAAAAATAGATGGTAATTAGTAAATCGAGAGCTTCATTTCGACCATATTAATGCATGTGTTAAAGCATTTTACGGACATACAGTCAAATAGACAATTCATGATAGCGCACAGATTTGCATGTTGAATGTGAAAATATATAGACCATTGTGTTCAGACTTTTCTGAATAATTTTATATATAGTATATCATATACTTTTTGAATAGCTTGAAACCAGTCTTCTGTTGTGGTATCTTTTATGTACCAAAAATTGTTTTCTGATCTTGAAGTATTTCAAAAGATTGGCATTGTGTATGGATTATGGATTAGTGCAGATTCTTATGGACTTGTTATATGATAAGTGATGGATACAGATTATCTTCTCGTTTAAACGGATATGACTAGTGACAGATATGTCTTTATATAGGAAGATTAGACAGTCGTTTAAACGGAAACAAAGATTGCAGGTAAGCTGAACTTTTACACTTTGCGTAGCTGATTTTTTGTTATCTTGTGTTTTAACTTCCCAGTCAATAATTTTTCAGTCATGTTGGGATGTAGCCTGTGTTTCATGGATGTTATCCAGTGATTATGGACTAAAAAAGTAATTGCCCCGCACTTAAGTTTGTCTATCCCCCACCCTTCCCCATAGATGGGGGTTGGGGGAGGGGGTGGCAAACGACAAGTGCATTAAGGATACAACCTGTCTACAGTTAATTTAAGGGTTCAACCCAGGACCTCTGGATTGGGAATCTGTCACTCTTCCATGATTGCAGGGTAAACTGTTTTTTTTTTGTTGAACTTTCCATTTGTTCACTGGTTGCCTCTGCATTGCCGTGGTGATACTTGCTGTCGTATGCCTTCTTTTTCTGCATTTTTCTTGGACGCTTTGGATTGTTTATGCACTAGTCATTTGTAACCACGGCTCCCTCAGGCCCGGGTCTTTGACTTTTGGTCCAGCAAATCCCTGCTATAAGTCCCACCTTGCGGTGACAGCTCATTGGTAAATCCACTGCTATTTTCTCCGGCAGCCTGCTATCTTTTTATTCACGGCCTTTTTTTGCATACATAAAGCAAACCCCGGGTATTTCCCCGGCACTGCGGTGGCAAAACTTTGATCAAAGCCCCGCTCATTTCCACGGCTATCCCCCGCCCTCCCCCGGGCCTGGGGTTGCTGGCAATGCTGTGGTTACAAATGACTGGTTTTTAAAATAACTGACAGGATTATTTTAGACCTATTACTATTAGATGACTAACTACAATTTACAGAGTTTTGTGTACAATTTCATGCTATTTGGTTTTAGTTGTATGACACCTATGAAAATATTGTGGTTCACATTTATGTTATGAGAAAGATTTGCTTGTATAATAAATGGTGTCATTTAATATAAGCCGCCTCTTGAGAAAACCGGAGTTTTGCCTATGCGAAAACAAAGGCGCAGATCAGCTGTGCAGTAACTGCACAGCTGATCAGCGCCTTTGTTTTCGCTACATGGATAGTACAATTCCTCTACTTTCTAAATCCAAAATTTCCAGTCTTAGGCCGGCTTCTCTGCTTGTACAGCCCGGTTTGTGTCGGACCTGTTTGGAAATCACATTATTGGTTTTCCCACGTGGTGGCTCAATTTTATAATAGAGAGTATTCCAAATTAAGTGGGCGTGAGAAAACCTATCATGTCTTACAAAGTTCAAGCTGTACTGCCACAGAAGATGGTTAGATCACAAGACGGAACTCTGTATTCAGAACAGAGAGGGATAATTGTACCATCTGTATTGCGAGATTTCATGATGTGAGAGTCAAGCCAAGTTCTGCTTGCGGATGAGCCAGGTGTTTTTTCTAGGGGTTCTCCCGTTTTGGCCCCACCTACTGATTGGCCGGTCTCATAATTGGCCGGTCTCATATGAGCTGAAATAATCTTGAAAGGGGCGTAAAAATGAATGAAAAAAAAAAAAAAAAAGATTGTACTTATTTCTGGGTTTTCTTTTTTCTTTCTTAAATGAGCCACAATGCAAGAAAACCAGTCTTTGGGAGTTCCGACCAGATCTGATACAAACCGGCCTGTGCAGCTATATAACATGACGAGAAGCTTGAAATTTTGGATTTAAGAAGAAGAGAAATTGTACTATCCATGTAGCGAAAACAAAGGCGCTGATCAGCTTCGCAGTTACTGCGAAGCTGATCTGCACCTTTGTTTTCGCATAGGCAAAAATCCGGTAATAACTGAATACTGGGAGCACATTTTGTTGTGCGGAAGCTAAAATCCCTTTCAAGTAGTATAAAGTTATTAAGGTATGTGACACATATTTAAACTGGCCGTCTCATTAAGGAATGTCCCTTTTACTTGTTGGTTAATGAGAAAACCTGGACTGTGTCTATTAATTTCGTCATTTCAAATGAACCTACTAATTGTGCAACTTTGGCTGTACTATGTTCTTTACTGAGCTGGGTCTTCTTCAAATTTAGTCAGAATGCCATTTTACATTTTCTTTTTGTAAATAAAGCGAGTCATAAGAAAATGTCTTTCTGCACATGCTGAAGTAAGGATACAGATCAGCTAGGCTTAACTCTTGCTCTGATCAGCACCTTTAATGTTCCTTGCTGCTTTGTTGGCGTTTCTTCAATACTAAGTTTTAAATTTGGAGCCTCACTAAAAGTCTTTGAATGGAGTGACCTTTGGTCAGAAAACCAAGTTTAATGGTGACTGGGCAAAAACATTGTATTCAAAAATATTTTTGTACTGCCAAATGGGAAAACCAACAATTTGCATATGCGAAAACAAAGCCGCAGATCAGCTGTGCAGTAACTGCACAGCTGATCAGCGCCTTTGTTTTCGCTGAACGATGGTACAATCTCTCTTCTTCTTAAATCCGAAATTTCAAGCTTCTAGCCTGCTTCTGTGACTGTACAGGCTGGTTTCTGTCAGACCTGGTCGGAACCCAAATTGTTGGTTTTCTCACGCACAAGCTCATTTTTGTACTATACTATTCAGTTTAAAAGAAGAGTGAAAAAAGTGCACCATCTGGATATATAAAAAATGAAGGAAATAACAAAAAATTCAAATTTATGATAATGTGGTTTAAAAATAGTGTAGATGAATAGAAAAAAATGGAATGTGAAAAAAATCTGATATTTAATGAAGGGAATTTGGAATAAATTTTTCGATAAGTTGGTTAGCTAATGTTTTGCTTGTTTGAGCAGTTTGAATTTTAAGTTTGGCATGTGGAGTTTCTTGTGTGACATTAATGACCACTGTCAGCCCCTCCCTCCCTCTCCCATCCCATCCCATCCCACCCCATCCCCACCCCCTCAAGCAAACATTTTGAAAATGTGATAGAATTACTGTTGATGTCAAAGCACTGCACATGAACAGAGTGTGCAAGATCAGTCGGAAAGCAGTTCTATTGGGGGAGGACGGTGGCCTAGTTGTAGACTACAGGGCTCCAGAGTGAGAGGTCTTGGGTCTGATGCCTACCTCTGCCCTGTATGTCCTTGGGCAACTAACCTGTACACACCATTATATGGGCCGCCTCATGGGAAAACCAACAGTCTGCATAGGCGAAAACAAAGACGCAGATCAGCTTCGCGGTGACCGCGAAGCTGATCAGCGCCTTTGTTTTCGCTACTCGGATAGTACAATTCCTCTTCTACTTAAATCCCAAATTTCAAGCTTCTAGCTCTTTTCTGTGGCTGTACAGGCCGGTTTGTGTTGGACCTGTTCGGAAACCACATTGTTGGTTTTCCCACGAGGCGGCTCATATTTAGCGGCCAAGTCATGAACAACCAATTTGATAAACAAAAAGAGTTCTACATTGCCATAAAAAGGCGTTTCAGATTGCCAAAAATGACGATGTGGAACATAAAGTGAACCTTCTTGATTGCCAAAATGTGCTTTTTGGCAATCTAAAATGCCTTTTTTGGCAGTTGGAAATGCAGTATGTATAAGATAACACATTCCACATTGCCGCTAATACAGTGTGGTGTTAAGGAAGGACAATGCTGAAATTGTTACAAAATTTTGAGATTTCATATTAGACCGAGATTTCATATTAGACCATAACACCTGTATAAATATTTTAATACAGATATAAATCATGAAAAAGCATTTTTGTATTCAGACAGTTGTCTCTTCTGTTAAACCATGAAGAAAGATTATCATGAAAGAACACACAACAGATAAGTAAAAAGATGCTGACAGTACAGTTTATACTGTAATCAGATTGCAAGGGTGGGGGAAAGTATCAGGAGAACATGTCCATAAAATAGTAAAACTGGAGTATACAATATTTCTTATTTTTGATCCAAAACATAGATTGTGGGTACTCATTTGAACTGCCTCTCTGAGGCTGAGGCGGAACTGCCTCGCTGAGGCTGAGGCGGAGGCGGTTCTAAAGTGTACCCACAATAATTGTTTTGAGCAAAAAATATATAAAATATCAACAGCTTTCAAATGAAATTTTAAATTTTTTACTGCCAGAAAAATTTCTGTTTATTTCATGGGCATGTTTTTGTAATGAGTGGAACGGGGCTGATGGTAGATCAATTCACTATAGAAAAGAAAAAAATGATAAAATTTCTAGCAAGATTTGGAATAAATATTCTTATAGAACTGCATGAAAATCAGAATTTGGGTCTGGAAAAGTGTTTTGTTTCATATTGAGCAGTGTCGCAGTAACTTTTCAAATAGAGCTGCATGATAACTTTTCTAATAGAGCTACATGAAAATCTGGAATACAACGTGTTTTGAAATACTGTAAATTTGGAAATTTTTACATGACTTTTATTTTTCGAATATTCTATTTGGGAATTATAAGCAAGTTCTTGAATTCGGAAGTGAGTGTCCATGCATTCAATAAAGTTTATAGTGACTCTTTATTAGCGAGAACTTTGTATTCGTGAGGCAACCAATTCGTGAATATTAGCGAAAATTAAGTTCTCACAGATATTTCGGGATCTACAGTAAAAATTGTGATGTCAGGGTAGTTAGATATTGTGACGTTACTGGATAGTTGTTGTCATGGCAACAGGGGAAATGATGACGTCAAATTATAACTACATTGCCTTGGATGATCTGCAGTCGTTCTGGGGGGCAGAGGTAAGAACAGAACGATTTTGTTGTCATATGAACCACCACATGGGAAAACCAACAATCTGCATAGGCGAAAACAAAGGCGCAGATCAGCTTCGCAGTAACTGCGAAGCTGATCAGCGCCTTTGTTTTCGTGACTCGGATAGTAGTTACAATTCCTCTCCTACTTAAAACCAAAATTTCAAGCTAATAGCTCTTTTTCTGTGGCTGTACAGGTAGGTTTTTGTCAGACCTGTTCAAAAACCACATTGTTGGTTTTCCCACGAGGTGGCTGATATTGAATGTCCCACCAACACCTAAGGTTATACAGAGTTGAATGGCACAAAGTTGGTTTCATCCAAACCTTTGGAATTAATATCCAACTTCGACAGAAGTGCATGATCAGAGTATGAAGAGATTTGAGCCTCAACACTGTCTTTGGGGCTTCCAACCAGGTCTTACACATATATGCCTGTGCAGCTAGAGTTACCGCACAGCTGATCTGCTCCTTTGTTTTTGCCCGGGTAAAACTCTGGTTTTCTCATGATGCGGCGTAATTGTTAAGATCTTGTCAGAACACTCATAGACAAATTTTCTTGCAATCAGGCCTTTAAAATTTTAACTTTTTATCTATATCTTTTCACCACTTGTCTTTCTTTTATCTAATATCTTAAACTTGATTGTTCTGCTTTCACACTTTTTGTTTTTCTTTAAATGGGGCCATTGAAAAGGAAAGATCGAGAACAATAGGACTGATCTGTCTGAGACATTTGCAGAATGTCAGTTTGGGCGTCTACGCGTCAGATAGTGCATACAGTCTTCTATTTGACGCCTTTTTGTGACATGCACAACCTGTCTCTCATGCCTATGTGTCTTTACATGTTGAAATGCTCAACGAAGACAATGCAGAAGTTATTTGATGAGCTTCGTCATGAGAAAAACAGACTTTTGCCTAGGTGAAAACAAAGGCGCAGATCAGATTCGCAGTAACTGCGAAGATGATCAGCGCCTTTGTTTTCGCTACATAGATAGTACAATTCCTCTTCTTCCTAAATCCGAAATTTCAAGCTTCTAGCTATCTTCTGTAGCCGCACAGGCCGATTTGTGTTGGACCTGGTTTGTGTCTGAAACCCCAAAGACTGTTTTTCCCGTGTTGCGGTTCATTAAAGTTTGTGACAGTGTGATTTAAAGATTATAACTGACAGTATAATTGACAGTCCCAACATGACCTTAGCTGTTGACTGTCAAATTGCACTCTCAAAACAGCAGATTGAGGTAGAGGCAAGATTTCCTGTTGTGAAAAACAAATGCATGCAAGAGAGCCGACTTTGGGTCTGCGCACTTGCATGGTCATTATAAAAAAGGATATATGTGTTTGTTTGTGGTTTACGTTCATGGTGCACAGCTAAGATCATATGAGGATGGTCTATTTCATAGCCACACTATTCCTGGGTAACCTTCCAGAGGTGGCAGGGTTCAGCCTAGCTAGCCAAGAATTTTAGGGAGAAATTTCTTATTTGGAGAAGTTTGGACCTGACTTTCAGGTTTTACTATATACTCTATACATTTTCACTTCTCCCTCAGCTTGAAATAGGGAGAAGTTTATTCATTTAGGGAGACTATTTCTCCTAGGTTATTCCCTGGGTGGGTTACCAGAACATGATGCACATTTTGTCACCACAAGTAGATTTTGTTACCTGAATGCCATTAAATACAAAGATAAAAGCCACCTCATGGGAAAACCAACAATCTGCATAGGCGAAAACAAAGACGCAGATCAGCTTCGCGGTAACCGCGAAGCTGATCAGCGCCTTTGTTTTCGCTACTCGGATAGTACAATTCCTCTTCTACTTAAATCCGAAATTTCAAGCTTCCAGGTCTTTTCTGTGCTTGTACAGGCCAGTTTGTGTCAGACCTGTTCAAAAACCACATTGTTGGTTTTCCCACGAGGCGGATCATAAGTAGTAAAAGATCTTTAAGATTTTCATTTTGTATTGAAAACACAGATCTATAGACAATTTATCTCTTTTTATGGTTGAATAGTTGATCTGCAAGATTTGGGCAATTTTCGTTATTCAGAACAATCGAAGATTATTCAGTGGGGATTTAAATCAAATTGAGCGAATCTTGAATGTTTGTATTTTAGACACACAATTGTTATAAAACTGCAGTCCCTGGTTTGCTGTTTTAAGATTTTCAGGGTTTGAACAGGGGGCTATCGCTATTAGTTAATGAATTGGACTTGCAATTGACCCTCAGGTCATCAGGAAAACATTTCTGTGTAATGTATACCCCCTTATACCCCACTTTTATATAGCAAAACTGGGGTATGCAGGGGTATACCTATTTTGCTCATTTTTGCTCCAAAACATAGATTGTGGGTACTCGTTAGAACCTCTTTGCTGAGGAACAGTGTCATTCCATGCCCAGGAACAGTGTGGCTGCGATAAATGACCATCTTGACTTAATTGACCTTAGCTGTTGACCTTGGACGTAAATAAGTAAAATAAACTGTACATCCAAATGTACATTTAAACCAAACTGCAAGTACGCTTGTATAGAGATTTGTAAAAAATCATCTCCATCTAATAATCATTATTATATGTATCATCATATAATTCATGAACTTTTAGATTTAAATAAATTGTATAGTGACTGCTTTTGTTGTAGGTCCGAATACAGCCTAGAGTTCAACACGATAATTGTTTTTCAGCTTCATTGGTTATCGTCAAGGCTTTAAAATGTGCACCCAGTGTCCCAACCTTAACTCATTTAAGCCTGGCGTCCCTTTTTATGGGACGTAGGCAAACAACATAGCCCCAGATGTGACACCGCAGAACGCGGCGTCCCATCTGGAGCTATTCTGTTTGCTTAGAGAATTCTCACTGAAAAATTGAATAAAATTTGAAAATCTTACCCTAAAGCCCCTAAACATGGAAGTGGACTAATCCAAATGATAATGATGGGCAAATCCATTCGTCAAATATGGGTTAAAATTATTCGGTGTCATGACATTATTTACCAGCGATGATTAATTTTAGAGGAGTAAAATTCAATGTTTACACGTAGTATGAATCAGACGCCATAAAACACAATACACCTTGCGTAGTATAGTAGTATACTCTAGCGTAACACATATAAAATGTCTAATTAGGCTATTATGACCGAGACATATTGATCTAGGGTATTTTTGATGTCCGATATCAAAAGAAAAATTGAAAACTTATCGCGCGCAAATGATTTGTTGATATCTATGGTGTAGTGTATTTTTAAAAGTAATAAACTTTTGGATGTTAAGAATTCAGTGTTGGATTTTACACTAAGGATGGTAATTGTTGTGCTATTGTTTGCCTGTGGCTACAAGCTCACCTGTCCTGTTAGCCAGAGACAACCAATGTGACGGAGAACAACCGATGAAGATAAAATCAATTTAAGACTGTAGGATGCAATTTAATATTTGTGTCTGGGAACAACAGTTACGAGCATTTTGTTCTGTGACACGTTGTTTTCTGAAAAGTATTAACTTACTGTGTGTCGCGTATTGATTTCATCTGCATTGGTTGTTCTCTGCTGTCTTGGTTCATTTTACATCCAAAGAGGTTTCTCAGTTCTTGTGGTTCACCTGGTTGTCTTTGGATACAAGTATGGATCATCACACTGTTTATCCAAGGACAACCAACATCAGCGTGGATGAAATCAATATCCAACAATAGGTTACTGTATACACATACCTGTCTGGGAACAACTTTTCACGGATCAGAATGACCGGTGAAAAGATGTTTCCGGACAGGTATTTGTATATTACAGCCACATTGGTTGTTCTCTGTCATGCATGTTCAAACAGGTTGTCTTTGGATATTCAGTATAGATGAGGCCCCAAGGTTATAAAACTTTTTTCATGCTCAACTAGGCTGAGCATAAAACTTAAATTGCTCATAAATGACAAAATAGCTCAAATAAATTGAAATTTCAGGTTTTGATCATGTAAGCCTGTAATTTATCCTGCTGATAAATGTTAAAAAATGCCAACAATAATATTATTATTGGCATTTTAACATTTATGAGCAGGTTAAATTTTCAGCTGAGTTGAGCATGAAAAAAAAGTTTTATAACCTCGGACCAGGTCATTCATGAGAGATGTCTGTCCTGTATAATTAGACCAGTTGACCTCGTGACCTTGACATTTAGAGTACAGGAATGTACGTTTTGACAGTTCATGTGTCAATTTTCTCCCCATAGGCCTGTCTCTATATGACAGCGAACATAACTGTCTGCCCCCCCCCCCCCCCCCCCCCGCCCCCCTTCCTCCCTGTGGGGTCACTCTCATGATCAAAGTTCTGCCAAAAGCCTGGCTTGAATCCCAGCAGGTAAAGTAAAATTTTCAAGGCCATTTTGGGCAGGCAGTCTAAACTCCCTCTATCCCCAGTCCGCAGAGGGGAACATAAACAGGATTTCCAAAGACTTTTGCAAGATGTTCAGTAGATTTGCTGTACCATGGACATGGCCAAATGTTTGTTCGTCACAGGTCAAATCGGACAATACACATTAGTAAAGTGTTACGTTTGCCTCAGCAACAATGGAACAGACAGTTTCATGTCCGAAGTTGTGATAATTTTTTCTAGCCATGTACATTGTTATTGTAATTAACCAGTTTTGGACAGGTTTAATATGGGCTGCATCATGGGAAAACCAGATTTTTGCTTATGCGAAAACAAAGGCGCAGATCAGCTGTGCAGTAACTGCACAGCTGATCAGCGCCTTTGTTTTCGCCTCTCGGATAGTACAATTCCTTAAATCCAAAAGGTCACGCCTGTAGCCTGATTCTGTGAATGTACAGGCTGGTTTGTGTCAGACCTGGTCGGAGACCCCCGAAGATCGGTTTTCTTGTGTCACAGCTCATATGGCCAAAGGCGAATATTGTCTGAAATGGTTTAATAGTGATAGTGACCTTGCATATCGTATATTCTAAAATTCTGGACCACCTTGCAGAAAACTCCATTTTTTTTTGTCATTATCATTAATTGAAGTTTGAAAAAAAAAAAAGAAAAAAAAAAAAAAAAAAAAAAAAAGTTGAAAATTTTGCAAATGAATTGTCTCCCTTTGATTTTGCCAGTGTATTGGTATATTATTTTATGTCCATGTTTTTAGGCTATTTAACTTATTTGGAGTTATGATAGAAAGCAGTCTCGTTTGGATTTAGGTTTCAGAACAGGATTTAGAGGTGGATTTATGTGGTCTTAATCCAGAAAGGATTTCTTAAAGCTGTCTTTGTAACTAGAAAATATAGTGTGCTAATCTTGGTTTAATTTTAAGCCACTGTGTGTCTTGTTATGTAGTGAAAGTTATGATTCATTAAACTCTGTGACAAACGCTTCTCTAAATATACTTAATATGAGCCGCTCCATGAGAAAACAGGATTTATGCTTATGCGAAAACAAAGGCGCAGTACAGTTTCAGCCCCTTTGTTTTCGCTACACGGATAGTACAATCCCTCTTCTTCCTCAATCCAAAATTTCAAGCATCTAGCCTTCTTCTATGCTTGTACAGATCGGTTTGTGAGGGACCTGGTCGGAAACCCCGAAGCCCGGTTTTCTCGCGTCGCGGCTCATATAATAGTTTCACTTGGACAACATTACTTACTTTTTGTGTTTGCTGGATTAATTATATGAATCATATGTTGTTATTAGTGATGTAAAAATTTTACGGAGTGTTTGATTTACGAAAAATTGTGTGCGAGTTCATTTTTCTTGTCAGACAGGCCGCAATTAATGAAGGGAAATAGTGTTAAATATTTTGTCAGTGTTGTAAGAAGTTGTTTTAAATGTTACAATGCTTTAAGTGTTTTGTGCAAATTTAAAGCTTCAATGGCATTGTTTGCATGTTTTCATTTTTGTCATTTTTACTTTAAGCTGTTTTTGTACTATGTCACCATACCTTTCATTATAGGCAATGCTTGTTCCCCAAAATGAATTGCATATTCAGTTCAACCTCATTATACCCCCGGCATTTATGCCGACGGGTATATAGTTTTCGCTTTTCCGTTCGTCCGTTCGTATGTTCGTTGGTTCGTTCGTTCGTTCGTTAGTTCGTTCGTTATTCCGGAACGTTCGTGGAATTTATGTCAAAGTTTTTGTTAAAGTTTCTCTGGTGGTGTATATCTCATGAACTAATGATCAGAAACCATTCATATTTTAACCATAGGTACCCTATAGGGTTTGCTTTGTTTCTGTGAGTTTGGACCCTGGGTCCATGCCCGGGGGTGGGGCTAGAGGTCAAAATCTAGGTCACCTTTACTTTGGGTCAAAGTTTTGGTTTAAGTTTCACTGGTGGTGTATATCTCATGAACCAATGATCAGAAACCATTCATATTGTAACCATAGGTACCCTATAGGGTTTGCTTTGTTTCTGTCAGTTCGGACCTTGGGTCCATGCCCGGGGGTGGGGCTAGAGGTCAAAATCTAGGTCACCTTAAAAATGTGCTATTTACATAGTGCTTTTTCATCTCTAAGTTCATATCTTAACAATTTATACTTATAGGAATGTATTCCTGTTTGATCATAGATACCCTTTAGGGTTGAATTAAATTCCATGGCACCAAACTCTAGGGGTGGGGCTCGAGGTCAAAATCTAGGACACATAAAATACAGTAGTTACCAAGATTAATATTCTGTGTGTCTATATCTTGACAACCATGCATTAGAAAGCGTTCATGCTTACAACACAACATAGGTACCACATAAGGGCTAGCCCCACTGGTCCATGCATGGGGTGGGGGTGGGACCTGAGGTCAAGATCTAACATTTTTATTTATTTATTTATTTTTTTTTTTTTATTTTTTTTTTTTTTAAGAATGACATTCTACTTTCATTTCAATCTAGGACTGAGGACCTGACCCAAAATGTCCGCGCTTATGTCCTAGATTGGGTATACACGTCAGCTCTGTATACCACTCTAAAATAGATATGTCATTCTAAAACTACACTTCCCCATGTTTGTATGTAAAGTACTTTACACTGCTTATTTCTAAAATGTACTTGATTAGGTTACTGTCTTTCATTGGTGATGTGAGGTTCAATGTCAGGGGTGAGCATGTGCCGGGTTGTTTAGGTAGGGGATGGGGAAGGGGGCTTGGTGGTTTCTAAAATGTACTTGAAAAGGGTACTGTTTTTCGTTGGTGATATGATGTTCAATGTCAGGGGTGAGCATGTACCGGGTTGTTTAGGTACGGGGTAGGTAAGGGGGCTTGGTGGCTACCAGCCGGGGGTATACGTGCCTCTCAAGGCACTTTTTCTAGTTATAACATGCCTCGCTGTAATACAGTTTTCAATACCACCGTGCGGAATGTCCCTAGTGGTTTAGTCCAGGACTCCAAAGTGAGAGGACCTGGATTTGTTACCATGCTCCACTTGCTGGCCTGAGTTTTTTACCTTTGATCTTTGGATTCAACATTTCTAAGAAATGATTGTGTTTGTATGATCTATTGTTGTAGCTAGTTGGTAGGCCGTAAAATAGAAGCACAAGTTCATAATTATTCACTCATTGTTGTGTTTGGCTCTTGAAGGGTTAAGTTACCATGAGTAAGTAAAGGGTTAAGTTGTCCAGCAACACTAGGTGTCAAGTTACAAAATTAATGCGGAATAAATAAAATTAAGCTCATGCGAAAACAAAGACGCAGATCAGCTTCGCGGTAACCGCGAAGCTGATCAGCGCCTTTGTTTTCGCTACACGGATACAATTCCTCTTCTTTCTAAATCCAAAATTTCAAGTCTCTAGCCATCTTCTGTGACTGTGCAGCCCGGCTTGTGTCCGACCTGTTCGGAAACCACATTGTTGGTTTTCCCACGAGGCGGCTCAATTGTTAAATTAACAGGATAAGATAGGGAAAGTTAAATTGGTCCAGACTGTTCATAGCATTTGACTTCAAAATCAAACAACATTTTGCAAGCTGTATCAGTAGCTCTTTTGGTTCTTTGAGTGCTTGACCACTTAAGCTTGTAGCCTGCCATATTATAGTACAAAATGACAATTTAATAGTTGTGATTCAGGACTCTTGTAGGACAATACAGGATTAATGAAGTTCAGAAAAAGTTTAATATTATGCACTAGTCATTTGTGATCCCGGCACCCCCACCCCTGGGGATGGTAGGGGGATAAATGGAAATGAGCGGGGCATTGACCAAAGTTTTGCCACAGCAGTTCGGGGTAAATACCCGGTGTTTGCTTTATATAAGCAAAAAGGGCCGTGGAATGAAAATATAGCAGGCTGCGGGGGGATTTTAACAGCATTGGTTTTACCAACCAGTAGTCCCCGCAGGGTGGGGCTTTTAGCGGGGATTTGCAGGACCAAAAGTCAAAAGTCCCCTCTATTCCACGACAGTGGGGGCCGTGGTTACAATGACTAATAGTGCATTATTCATATAATGGAATAGAATTTAAAGAGTACAATAACCTGTGGTTTTTCAAGAGGGCAGTGTTTTTGAGTGGTCTATGAGGGGATTTAAACGAGCCGCATCGTGAGAAAACCAGATTTTTGCCTAGGCGAAAACAAAGGCGCAGATCAGCTTCGCGGTAACCGCGAAGCTGATCAGCGCCTTTGTTTTCGCTACTCGGATAGTACAATACCTCTTCTACTTAAATCCGAAATTTCAAGCTTCTAGCTCTTTTCTGAGCTTGTACAGGCCGGTTTGTGTCGGACCTGGTCGGAAACCCCGAACACCGGTTTTCTCGCGTCGCGGCTCAAACTTTAATGGATATTTGGTTCCTTTTGGGATTATTCGAGCTTAATATGAGGTTGATAAGTTCGCACTGGCGGCCACTGGATTTAAAGTGTTTTAATCGGTCATAGTATTTTGTGTGCTCATTGGAAACTCACCTCATCCCCTGACTGTAACGGCAAATATAAAAATCAGAAATTTGCACTTATTTAAAACAGTTGGGCAGTTGCTTGCCTTAATTGAGCCGCGTCGTGAGAAAACCGGACTTTTGCCTAGGCGAAAACAAAGGCGCAGACCAGCTTCGCGGTAACTGCGAAGCTGATCAGTGCCTTTGTTTTCGCCACTCGGATAGTACAATTCCTCTTCTACCTACATCCAAAGTTTCAAGCTTCTAGCTTTATTCTGTGACTGTACAAGCCGGTTTGTGTCGGACCTGGTCGGAAACCCCGAAGACCGGTTTTCTCGCGTCGCGGCTCAATTTGTGATGTAGAGGTTGCAGGTTCGATTGTCCTCTGCAGTTTGAATTCTGCTTCAGTTGTCAATTGAGTCTGTTCTTCATATAATGCGAACCTCATACTCTATAAAAATGCAGCTCTATTTCTGACCTTAACAAAAAGTTCATTCTTCCCATACAGTCATGTTGCTATTCCCAGCTTCTCAGTAACCATCCATCCTCTCCTTGAAACTGCCTCAATTCGCACCTCACCTTGCCCTAAAATATGCCGTTCATGTGATGATGTGAGAAAACCGGATTTTTGCCTATGTGAAAACAAAGGCACAGATCAGCTTCGCTGTAACTGCGAAGCTGATCAGCGCCTTTGTTTTCACTATGTGGATAGTACAATTCCTCTACTTTCTAATTCCAAAATTTCAAGCTTCTAACCATCTTCTGTGACTGTACAGGCCGGTTTGTGTTGGACCTGGTTGGAAATCTCGAAGACCGGTTTTCTCAAGTCGAGGCTCATGGTTGTCTAGTGTAAGTGTACCAGACTCTGAAGGGAAAGGTTCTGGGTTTGATACCTTCTTTCGCCTTACAGCGTTCCAAGAAGTTGTGTCAGACCTAAGCTTCTTACAGCACTGGTTTATACCCAGGAAGCAATGCCTCTGTCCTGACATTACTTAAGTATTGTTGACTGGGATGTTAAGCCATATACATGTATAACCAAACCATTCATGGGATGAAATTGCTTTGTAAATGATTTTGGATGACTTGTCTATAAAATACAGATTGAAACATCTCAGCTATTTAATTGGTATGCTCATTAATTAATTAATTATTCATCTTATCTCTGGTTAGGTTGAAACTGACACAAACAAAGTGAATTAATTATGATTTAAATACTTCCATATCTAGTAGGGGAGACTGGTCACCATAATTGTGAGATTGTGAAAAATTTGGTGACCAAATTTTATGTATTTTATTAGGGTCATTATTAATTTTTTTTTTATTAAACATAAGGCAGGAAAAATAGTAAAAAGATGCAGGAGCTGACAATAGTATTTAATAAATATGTCTAAAAATAGTAACACATAACAGAGGACTGGTGTTGAAGAGGAATATCACATTCTTTCGCGAAGTACAAAACTGTAGTACTACTATAGATGCATAAAATGGTTTGACATCTAACAGTTGTTGAATATTTTTCAAAAAGTAACCTAAAAACTGTACAAGAAACACTGTGAGTGAGTAAAATGGCTCGGCATGGGAATTACAAGGAGCTTCAGTTTAAATTTCGGCAGCAAAGGAAGCACTCTCGGAGTTTAAACGACTTGTACGGCAAAAATATATGGACTGGTTACGAGCCTGAAAAAGATGAAAATTATTGGAATTTTCGGGTAAGTTTTAAGTTATTTAAACGTTTTTGGATATTGGTTTATGCATGCATCATACATTTTAGAGTTAGTTATCCTATGTGTTGCCGTATCATAGCTTTGGGTAAAGATATTTTTGAATTGTTTTGTGAGTTTGTGAAATATAATGTTCAGTTTCGACTGGACACCCAGTAGTGTGGATGCCCTGCATCTTGGCCCACCTATCACCTTCCTGTGGTGCAGGTTGAGTGAATGTGGATCATCTGATCATTTTGAAAACTTGCCCATGCAATATATTACGAAAACATGCCCATGCAATATATAGAGATTTTTTCAGCTGTAAAAATTGAAAATTTCACAAGAAAAATGTTGATATTTTTCTTATTTTTGCTCAAAACATAGATTGTGGGTACACGTTAGAACTGCCTTGCCAAGGCGGTTCTAACGAGTACCCACAATTGATGTTTTGGAGCAAAAATAAGAAAAATAGGTATACCCCTGTAAACCCCAGTTTTGCTATATAAAAGTGGGGTTCAAGGGGGTATACTTTTCACGGACATGTTTTCCTGATGATACAGCGATTTTCAGATGGTATTTAAAATTTTTCAGTTTGGTCAGTTTTGAATAAAGTTACATCATGAGAAAACTGTTTTTGCTTGTATGCCTCTAATGTATTTTCTCTTGACACATCAAAATTTAATGCTCTTATTGAAAAGTTTATGGAAAGTTGGTCATTGTGGTCATGTATCATTTATTTGGTATGCAGGTTAATGGCTTCACTAGGATTTGAGGAATTTGAAAAGTAATTTATAATTAATACTGGTCATGATGTTATGCAGTGACCATTTATAGTGTTGCTTTGGGATAGCCCAACAAATGAGCCACATTATGTGAAAATACGTCTTTTAGGTTTCTGACCAGAGATGCAATATTTTCACAGAAAGCTTCAGGTCTGTGCATTTGTTTTTAGCATTTTTTTCTGTTTGTCATGCTGGCGCTGAAATGATTCTTATGTTGGTAGTAACTCCACCTCCAATTCCACACACTGCTATGCACCAGTCATTTGTACCAATTGCACCCCACTCCCCCCCCCCACCCCCCCCCCCCCACCCCGACGGATGGGCGGCAATTATGACTTTTCAGCTTTCAGTGTCCTGCTATAAGCCCCACCCCAGTGGACAAACTGGAGGTTAAAACTTTGCCCTGCCCTTCACAATATACCGTAGGTAAGGATCCTAATGTCAAATCCCTGTCATGTTCCCTGCACTGTTGGGACACTCAAAAAGTAATTGCCTCGCCCTTTAGCCCGGCTATCCCCCATTCTTACCCGGGGTGGGGGGGGGGTGTAGGAGGGGGGGGGGGGGGCAGTGGTCACATGTAAATTGATTGATAAATGGTTAAATAGATGAATAAAGTTGAAAACTTTTGTTTTGAGGAAACATGGACCATGTCTTTGCCTACATTAAAAGTATTTTATCTTAATTTAATTCATAAAGAGTACTAATTTTATCTTAATTGTTAGTTATACAGTTGACGCCCTATGCAAGACTATCCAGTTTCAGTTTGCAAAATTTTGAGCCGCCTCATGGGAAAACCAACAATTGCATAGGCGAAAAGAAAGACACAGATAAGCTGATCAGCGCCTTTGTTTTCGCTACTCGGATTGTACAATTCCTCTTCTACTTAAAGGGAAACATTACTATTTAATTCCCGCATATGATTTTCATGAAACTTTCTATGCTTCAAGATAATTGTATCCTTGGTCTAAAATCGAAATAAAAGTGGGGAGTCACCGGCCTCGTTTCCATGGTATCAGATCTTTTTGGATGTTTCTCGTGAATTTCAGAAAACCACACTCGTAGCGGATTTGTGTTTTAGTATATATGTTATATATGCAAAAACAACTTAAACACACGATGACTGTTATTTTCTTACATTTTAATACTATTTGCTCTTAAACTGGGGAGATTACATGCAAAATTAACTTTCCCGCCATCTTTTCAAACATGGAAAAAGTGCGTATTTTTGCGATATCTCCCAAACTACGCATATGATTTTGATTAAATTACACTAACAGATAGGAAACGTGGTAACCATTTAAAAGTTCAAATAAAAAGTTGGGGTCACCGGATTGAGTTAGAAGATATAGAGAAAAAACGTTCAATATTTCCGCCTTTTTCGTTTTAACGCCAAACGTTGCACTGACGTCGTGTATATTTATGCGACGTCATCAACAGCGAAATAAACGTTTTCACATATAGTAAACCTTATACACGAATTTGGGTATATCAATTGCCAAATTTAAAATAAAAAAGGAACAATATGTATACCCGCTTTTGGACTTAATCATGCAGAAACAAACAGAATAAGATTCTACAGCTTGCAACGTCATTGAGGAATCAAAACAAAACGACGTTAAAAACTGCGCGTAACATGCACATACTAAACGCCGACGTTGCGCAAACAGTGTGCTCATAAACAATAGTAATGTTTACCCTTAAATCCGAAATTTCAAGCTTCTAGCTCTTTTCTGTTACTGTGCAGGCCGGTTTGTGTCAGACCTGTTCGAAAACCCCGAAGACCGTTTTTCTCGCGTCACAGCTCAAATGATACAAGCCAGGTTATGTGACATCCTGCTTTTGCACAAAGAAATCTCCATGATGTAGTGGTTAAACCACTTACTCTGTAAACCAGTGGTCATTTTAATGCGACTTGAGACCTGGATCCAGTCTTTGTCAGATCTTTTTTTGGGGGGGGGGGGGGGATGTTAGCCCAAACTCCACGATTCAATTGACCAAAGCTTTTGCACATGCGTGTATTTATGCATGCACCACAACATAGTTTGGTTTGTATGTGTAACTTGTTCAAGTCAAATTAAAATGGAATCCCCACAGGGGTCACAGTGTTGTGTCCTTGAGCAAGACACAGTACTGGTGAAACCCAGGAAGAGTTGGCTTCGTCCCAACATGATTGAAAAATTGTTGACTTCGATGTTAAGCCTCAATACAAACAAATAATATTAAAATGGACCCTATGTGCAATCTTCTACATCCTTAATGTACCAGGCATTTGTAACTATGCTTCCTCTAGGGCTGGAGAAGGGTGCAGGATGTCTATGGAAATGAGCGCGAGTTTTGCTTTTGCTTTGCCCCCCCACAGGTGATGAGGGGGGTTGGGTGAAATAGTGGTTACAAAATGACTAGTGCCTTTTATATATTGCAGCTATGTTTCAAAGTACAAAATACAAGATAAGGCCGGCCTTAAAACTTGTTGGGTTGCTGTGCTCCTACCGACCCATCAAAATTTGCCACACTGGGGAAATGATTTTTTTTGTTGTTGTTGTTGTTGTTAAAAAAAACCTAAAAACAGTGATTCAGTTTCAGGTAAGTGTTCTAACCAAAGCTTCCTAATTTAGTTTCAAACATTTTTTAACATTGAATTCTTTTTAAATATTATATAGTTTTTTAACCATATTCATGTGCTGATAAAGCAAAATTGTGTGTTTTCTGGTTCCAAAAAAAAAAAAATCCATACCTACCATTCTGATATCGATGGGTAGGAACACAGCAAACAAAGAATCATTTAAGAATGACCTAGAATACTCATTTAAATCAGAAAATTGCAAGTGTTGCACCACTTTTGTAATTATAAATTTTGTCACTTTATGGTAAAGAAAGATAACTCTTGCATCATGAGGAAGTTGGCAGATATTACATTTTAATGGTAGCGTTTCGGCCTTATCTCACACCATTTATCCACAGAAATAACCAGCGTTACTGAGAACAACAGATGCAGATGTGGTAAGTTGTTCTTACCAGACTGGAATAATAATAATAATAAAAAAAAAACAAAAACAAAAAACAATAATTAAAATATGTTAAAAATAAAATTTAAGATGACAAAAATTATATCAAAAACTATTTTAACACATTCCTGTCTCTAGTTTTTCATTAAGTCATATTCTACAGAAAAAAAAGTGTTGATAGACTTACAATTTGTAACTGACAAATTTAATTGTTACCATTTTTAGGAAAACTGCAGTCTTCTGTTATCGGACAATTACCTGTAAAAACAAGCCGTTAAAATGTTTTGTTGTTGTAAATTACAAAACACCTAGGGTTTTGATTGCAATTTACCTGTCTAATTTCACAGATTTCACCTGTTAAATTGAATTTTAACAGTTTCTTTAAGGGTTAATTTTAACTTGATTAAACAAACATTAGATTTAAATATCAGCACCCTGCACCTAGATTTGTTGTTAAACTATTATCAAAATAGGGGCCTGGGGTCTTAATTAAATCAACAACAGGTTTTATCTACCTAAATCAAGTAAAAAATCCCACCTTATAACATTATCTGCTCAAGAAAAATGGGAATGCTCAATTTTGATTGGTTAGTTTTTGAGAATTTATTTTTGCCTAATGTGGGAAAATTTTTGTTATATATTTGATTGACCAGTCAAAATTTTACCAAAATTTAATAAAACCAGAATTTCTTGGATTGAAGTTCTACTACTCATAATTTCTTCAGTTGCCTAAAAAAAAAAAAAAAAAAAAAAAATACTTTGCTGGAAGACAATTTTGGATTTCTAGATATTTTATCAGACTTTTTTCTGGAATAATCTTGATGTTTGTGATGCAAAGTTCATGGAAGTATGAAATTTAAGGAAACCAACTTGTTCTACTGGGAAAAGAAGGTATATTTTCACACAATTTTGTTTTTCGATATACATGGTCAGAAACCCCAAAGTCTGGTTTTCAGGCGTTGCAGTTGATATATTTTAAAAAGTAAGCCTGATGTCACGTTCATAAAGAATCAGCGGATTATCGAAAAGTGTGTTATTTACAAAACAGTTTTCATGACAATTGTTACAAACAAATATTTGCCTGTAATTTGATATCACTATTGTCTCGTTTGCATTTTCTGTCACAAAAATTTGTTTGGTTTGTTACAAATGCACAGAAGTTAAATATCCAGAGACAGCTTACACAGCTGAGAACAACCCACCCTGTGAAAAGTTGTTCCCAGACATATGAGCTGCATCATGAGAAAAGTGGTCTTCAGGGTTTCTGACCAGGTCTGACACAAACCGGCCTGTACAGGCTGAGAAGCAGGCTAGAAGCTTGAAATTTGGGATTTCAGAGGAAGAGAGATTGTACTATCCATGTAGTGAAAAAAACAAAGGTGCTGATCAGCTTTGTAGTTACTGAGAAGCTGATCTTTGTTTTCACTACACGAACAGCTAACATTCCTCCTCTACGTATACCAAACATTTCAAGATTCTAGCTCTTTCTAGCAACATGGCTCATTTTCCTGTGGCTTGACCAGGCTGAAAAATGGATTAAATTCCAAATACGGAATCAAATTTAGAACATTAAAATGTTGTAGTCACGTAGGCACAAGAAAAAAGTAAATTGAGATGTTTATAAATAAATGTTAATTTGTTATTGTGGGCCTATGAGGGTTTAATGCATCGAAAAAGAAAAAAAAAATCTAGTACCTAATATAACATTGTCAATATTTGAGCTGCATCATGAGAAAACCAACATTTTTCATATGCGAAAACAAAGGCGCAGATCGGCTTAGCAGTAACTGCAAAGCTGAGCAGCGTCTTTGTTTTTGCTACACAGATAGTGCAGTTCCTCTTCTTTCTATATCTTAAATTTCCAGCCTCTAGCCATCTTCTATGCTTGTACAATAATAATTTACAGCTCGGTTTTTGTCGAACGTATTCGGAAACCAAGTTGTTTGTTTTCTCATGATGTGGCTAATTTTTAAAGGTGAAGGTCGGGAAGATCCGAAGGTAAAAAAATATGATATTTGGTTCAAAGTAAGAATTTTGTACCTGTGCATCGCTTGTTTTGATGGTTTTATTATTGATATAAAATTTTAGAGTGATATTTCTCCACTTAATTTAACTAAGGATAATCAATGGAATTTTGCGATAGCTTATGCTCATTTATTTCTCTACATAATGAAGTTTCTAGCCAGCGTTGTAAGTTGTTTTCGATACTAATGTGGAGAAGTTTTCCCATCTAGACAGGTTGACAGTTGAGCCGCCTCCTGGGAAACCCAACAATCTGCATAGGCGAAAATAAAGGCGCAGATCAGCTTCGCAGTTACTGCGAAGCTGATCAGCGCCTTTGTTTTCGCTACTCGGATAGTACAATCCCTCTACTTTCTAAATCTAAAATTTTCAGCCTCTAGCCGTCTTCTGTGACTGTACAGGTTTGTGTCGGACCTGTTCGGAAACCACATTGTTGGTTTTCCCTTCTAGATCAGGTTGACAGTTAATAGTGAAAGAATAAGCATTCAATACGGATAAACAGCCTATATATGAGCCGCCTCGTGGGAAAACCAACAATGTGGATTCCGAACAGGTCTGACACAAACCGGGGAGTGCACAAGCACAGAAAAGAGCTAGAAGCTTGAAAATTTGGTTTTAAGTAGAAGAGGAATTGTACTATCCGAGTAGTGAAAACAAAGGCGCTGATCAGCTTCGCGGTTACCGCGAAGCTGATCTGCGTCTTTGTTTTCGCCTATGCAGATTGTTGGTTTTCCCATAAGGCGGCTCATATATTGACTGACAAAAGGTCAGCCAAATATGACTTCACCTATTTACAATGGATGTATTGCAACTAATCAACATTATGAGATTAGGTTTGGAGTGATTCTTGTGAGTTGTATTTTTTTTTTTTTTTTTTTTTTTTTTTTTTACCAATTTTCATGCATGTGCCAGCTTGATTTCTTATTCTTCATTTTCTGAGGAAACTTAAATTGCTATTTATTGATAGAGATGTAAAAATTGTAATTATAAGTGCATTTAATAATATAATCAGGCTGTGTTTGTAGCTTTATATATTTAATCTCGTTATTAAGATTGAATTTCTTATAACTTTTGGGAACTTCAAAGTGTTAAAGAAACAAACATAGGAAACTTCAAAGGTGTTAAAGCTGTATGTTTGTAACTTTCTTGATACTAAATCTGTTTGTTAGCTTGCCTGCACGAAGTGCATAGAGCTATTGTAGTCACCTCGGTCGTCCGCGTTTACGTTTACGTTTACGTCCGCGTCACACTTTCGGTTAAAGTTTTTTAGAAGTCTATATCTCTTGACCATGTTGATGGATCAAGTTGATACTTTGCATGTTGATAGATATTGGTCTGAAGTTTTACGCAGTACCATCATGACCCACCCTGGGTGACCTTGAGGTCAAGGTCACGGACTTAGAAATTTTGTGTTTAAGTTTTTGGTTAAAGTTTTTGTAAGTCAATATCTCTTGACCATATTGATGGATTGTTTTGATACTTTGCATGTTGATAGATATTGGTCTGAAGTTTTACGCAGTACCATCATGACCCACCCTGGGTGACCTTGAGGTCAAGGTCACGGACTTAGAAATTTTGTGTTTAAGTTTTTGGGTAAAGTTTTTGTAAGTCAATATCTCTTGACCATATTGATAGATTGTTTCGATACTTTGCATGTTGCTAGATATTGGTCTGAAGTTTTACGCAGTACCATCATGACCCACCCTGGGTGACTCAAGGTCACGGACTTAGAAATTTTGTGTTGAAGTTTTTGGTTAAAGTTTTTGTAAGTCTAGTATATCTCTTAACCATATTGATGGATTGAGTTGATACTTTGTATGTTGCTAGATATTGGTCTGAAGTTTTATGCAGTACCATCATGACCCACTCTCGGTGACCTTGAGGTCAAGGTCACAGACTTAAAAATTTTCCGTTAAATTTTTTGGTTAAAGTCTAAATCTCTTGAACATGTGGATGGATAAAGTTGATACTTGCAGGTTGATAGATATTGGTCTCAGGTTTTATGCTGTACATCACAACTCACCTGGATGACCTTGAGGTCAGGGTCACGGACTTGGAAGTTTTGTGTTTAAGTTTTGGTTAATGTTTTTATAAGTCTATATCTCTTGAACATGTAAATTGATCAAGTTGATACTTTGCATTGGTCTGAAGTTTTATGTTGTACCATCATGACCCACCTGAGTGACCTTGAGGTCAAGGTCATGGGTCATAGATTTTAACAGATGTAGTGGCATAGCACAAGTCAGGCGAGCTACGCTGTCCTGCGACAGCTCTTATTTTTAAGAGGTTCCTTGATTTTATTAAACCATGTTAATCTTAAAGCTTATTTTAGTCTGCTTGAATGAAAGGTTAGCATAAATGGAAACTTAGAAATAAAACTAAATCCAGTGAAAATAAGAATGCCTTAAAAAGAAGTTTTCATCTATCTTTAACTCATTTAAGCCTGGCATCCTTTTTATGGGACATAGGCAAACAGCATAGCCTCAGATGTGCATGACGCCGCAGAATGCGGCATCCCATCTTGGGCTATTCTGTTTGCTTAGAGAAATTTCATTGAAAAATTGAATAAAAATTAAAAATCACACTTACCACCCATAAAAATGAAAGTGTACTCACCCCATTGATAATGATGGGAGAATCCATTTGTCAAAAGCAGCAACAAATGTCTATTTAATGATTGGATCAAATTATGGCAGTTTTGATTTTATCTTACCCAGAATCTTGTAAAATGTCATTTAATATTATTATTTCATTGTTATCTTGTTTTATATCAGATTTTATTGCATCTTATATAATTTACAACCATCATGACAATTTGTGAAAAATTAAAAAAATTGCCCAAAGAAACATTGGTTTTAATTTGTGTAGAAATTAAATTGACTACCATGACATTGAAATCAAATCAGACCACCATGGCATTGGTTCAGTTAGACTTTGTTAATAGAAAGCAGTTTAGTCCGGGTCTGCATTGGATGTTCAGTTACACTGATTATTTTGATATCTACAGGGGCCAAAAAGAGGCCCCTGTCCCAATAGAAATTTCTGTAAAACCATGCAATTCGGCATGCAACTTGTACCTGGAAGTTAAATCTTCCCTATTTTGATTTTTAGAAAAATGCTCCACATTACGAAAACACGCCCATGTAATATACAGAAATTTTTTTGGTTTTAAAAATGAAAATTTTCACAGGAAAAAATTTGATATTTTTCTTATTTTTGTTCAAAACATTGATTGTGGGTACACTTTAGAACCGCCTCGCCGAGGCGGTTCTAACGTGTACCCACAATCTATGTTTTGAGCAAAAATAAGAAAAATAGGTATACCCCTGCAAACCCCAGTTTTTCTATATAAAAGTGGGGTATAAGGGGGTAAACATTACTCGGACATGTTTTCCTGATGGAAGAACCTGGATGAAGCTCTGATATGTTTCAGATTCTGCCAAAAACTAGGGGAAGATGAGCGCATACAACCAGGTCCTGAGATTGTAAAACATTTTTCATGCTCAACCCAACTGAGCATGAAATTTAAACTGCTCAAAAATACTGAAACTGCTCAAATAAATTGAAATTTCAGGTTCAGAGTGCCAAAGCCTGGAATTTGTCCCGCTAATTAATGTTAAAATGCCAACAACTGATGGCATTTTAACATTAATGAGCAGGATAAATTCTACTTCTCAGCTGAGCTGAGCATGAAAAAAGTTTAATAACCTTGGGGCCATGTTTGACTGTACATGTACCTGTGTATTAGAGTTTATAATGTCAAATGGAAGTTTGAAAATGAATTGCTACAAGGAAGAAAGATGGACAGAATGGACAAATTGTATAAAGATGCTTTGTCATTTGACATTGAGCTGTGCCATGAGAAAATCAGCTTATTAAATTTGCAGACACAAAGATACAGATCAGCTGTGCAGATATGCAGGCTTAGCATCGCTTTTGGTTGTGTTGACTAGATTATAATTATTATAGAATCCTCTTACTTTATGAATTCTGAAATTTCGTGACTGTCTGTTAAGCATTTTCTGTGGTAAAATTTCTAGTCTATATTAGGTTTTCTCGCAATGTGGCTCAATTAATTACAAATGAGCCACCTCGTGGGAAAACCAACAATCTGCATAGTCGAAAACAAATCAGCGCCTTTGTTTTCGCTACTTGGATAGTACGCTTCCTGTTCTTCTTAAATCCGAAATTTCAAGCTTCTAGCCTGCTTCTGTGACTGTACAGCCTGGTTTGTGTCAGACCTGTTCGGAAACCACATTGTTGGTTTTCCCACGAGGCAGCTCAAATTAACTACCTTTATCTTGATTATCAAATTAGATTATTAGAGCCATGACATGAGAAAAACTGTCTGAGGTTTACGACTAGGCTGGGCACGAAACAGTCACAGAAGAAGGCTAGAAGCTTGGAATTTCGAATTTAAAATCTGTGAAGTAAAAGCAAAGTCTTTGATCAGCAGTTCCTGCACAGCTGCTCTGTGTCTTTCTTTGTGTATCATGTAAAAAGCATGTTTTTTCATGATGCAGCTCATTTTATGTCCATTAGAATTATCGTCAATTTAATTAATTTTACATGCAGTTCTACCTCAGCCATATTCTATTGTAAAATTTTGTTATTACATTGGATGGAATTTTCATTGTTTTCAAAATTTTTGATGAAGAAAAAATGAAACTGAGGGAATATTGTGTTGATTCTGGAGATCTGTTTTTGTACCGAGGTGTCAAAGAAAAGGGGAGTACTTAATTTGCTTTTTGCAGCACATACAACGTGTAAATGTACTTTTTTTTCTCCGCAGTATAATAAATTGATTCAGGGTGATTGCATGAAAGTGGTCATTACGGAAACACGCCCATGTACATGTAACATACAATTTTTTCTATAGTCGGAAAAAAAAAATGTAATTTTTGAGCAAAATTTTTTTAAATATATTTTTAAATATATTTTTCTTATTTTTGCTCAAAACATAAATTGTGGGTACACGTTAGAACCGCCTCGCCGAGGGGGTTCTAACGAGTACACACAATCTATGTTTTGGAGCAAAAATAAGAAAAGTAGGTATACCCCTGCATACCCCAGTTTTACTATATAAAAGTGGGGTTTAAGGGGGTATATATTGCACAGACTTGTTTTCATGATGTACTTTTTTTTCTCTGCAGTATTATAAATTGATTCAGGGTGATTGCATGAAAGTGGTGAATTCGAGTTTTGCCTTGCCTTCATGAAAGTAATACTCACTTGGTCACACAGCCTGACAGGGGTCTGTACTCATGGTTTGTGCTATTGAAGTGCAAATGATAGGAGTATTTTGAAATGTATTCAATCCAGGTTTACCTTATTTTGAGGTATTCAATCTAGGTTTACCTTATTTAGAGGTATTCAATCCAAGTTTACCTTTATTTTAGAGGTATTCAATCCAAGTTTACCTTTATTTTAGAGGTATTCAATCCAGGTTTACCTTATTTAAAGGTATTCAATCCAAGTTTACCTTATTTAAAGGTATTCAATCCAGGTTTACCTTATTTCGAGGTATTCAATCCAGGTTTACCTTATGTATTGAGGTATTAAATCCAAGTTTACCTTTATTTTAGAGGTATTCAACCCAGGTTTACATTATTTAAGGTATTCAATCCAGGTTTACCTTTTTTAGAGGTATTCAATCCACGTTTACCTTATTTAGAGGTATTCAATCCAAGTTTATCTTAGGTAAAACTGGACTGACTGCAGTCAGTCCAGTTTTACCTATCTCGTGGCACAAGTATGTTTTCGACTTCAGTGTCAAGCTTTGGTATGTCTAAGGTCAAAATCAAGCTAAAAGAATTCCTGACTTTGTTGAAACAGTAAAATAATTCTTTTTTTTTTTTCCTCTTTTTTCAGAGTTCTGACAATGTGGTGTGGGAGACACATAAAGTAGCACTCACCAGGGTAAGTCAATATGCTGAAAATGAGCCTGTGTGCAAGAAAACCAACAATTTGGGTTCTGACAAGGTCCGACACCAACCGGGCTGTAAAGTCACAGAAGATGGCTAGAAGCTGGAAATTTTGGAATTTAGAAAGTAGAGGAATTGTACTATCCCTGTAGCGAAAACAAAGGCGCTGATCAGCTTCGCAGTCTCTGCGAAGCTGATCTGCGCCTTTGTTTTTGGCCTGTGCGGATTGTTGGTTTTCCCATGCGGCGGCTCAAATGTAAATCATTTAAAAAGTTTATTAAATAATTGAAGTCTCTTTTAAACAAAATGAATTGTTAAAGGTTTAGGCCTTGTCACACATAAGAGAAAGTTCCTCATTATAGACTTCCATTTAATTGCAAAAAGAATAATTGTTTGTTTGATTTATTGCTCTCTGTCATACCTATGGCTGTTGACTGGGACATAAAGCAGGGAAATGTCAGGGAATTTTGGTTCCGTCTGAGCGTGGCAACCCTGAAAATGTATGTTGTATATTTTTGCATGTTTTTCTTTCATTACACCAGGTACCTGGGTTCGGTTTTGGTATAGCAGTCAGTGGTGGGAGAGATAATCCACACTTTGCCAATGGCGACCCCTCAATAGCGATCTCAGATGTTCTCAAGGCTGGCCCCGCCGAGGGGCGTTTACAGTAAGTATACTTATTGCTCAGTATTATCTAAATACTGTATTGTGGTGTTGATATAACCCACACTTTGCCAACGGCGACCCCTCAATAGCGATCTCAGATGTTCTCAAAGCTGGCCCCGCGGAGGGGCGATTACAGTAAGTATACTTATTGCTCAGTATTATCTAAATACTGTATTGTGGTGTTGATATAACCCACACTTTGCCAACGGCGACCCCTCAATAGCGATCTCAGATGTTCTCAAAGCTGGCCCCGCGGAGGGGCGATTACAGTAAGTATACTTATTGCTCAGTATTATCTAAATACTGTTTAGTGGTGTTGATATAACCCACACTTTGCCAACGGCGACCCCTCAATAGCGATCTCAGATGTCCTCAAGGCTGGTCCCGCCGAGGGGCGATTACAGTAAGTATACTTATTGCTCAGTATTATCTAAATACTTTTAGTGGTGTTGATATAACCCACACTTTGCTAATGGTGACCCCTCAATAGCGATCTCAGATGTTCTCAAAGCTGGCCCCGCCGAGGGGCGATTACAGTAAGTATACTTATTGCTCAGTATTATCTAAATACTGTATAGGGGTGTTGATATAACCCACACTTTGCCAACGGCGACCACTCAATAGCGATCTCAGATGTTCTCAAGGCTGGCCCCGCCGAGGGGCGATTACAGTAAGTATACTTATTGCTCAGTATTATCTAAATACTGTATAGGGGTGTTGATATAACCCACACTTTGCTAATGTGAGAGTGTTCTTGAAGTTCCACAAGAACTTGCTTAAAAATGAATGGGTCGAATATGGTATAGAACTGCAATCAGTACAATAGTTGTGTCTCTTTAGCTGAAGTTGATCCCTGTTGGTATTTATCCCATGTTATCAGAATCAATATGAGCCGTGTCATGAGAAATTGAACGTTTTGCATAATGCGAAAACGAAAGTCAGCAACAGATCAGCTGCGCCTTTGTTTTCACTTCATGGATAGTTTGATTCCTCTTCTCCATAAATCCAAAAATTTAAGCATCTAATTCTTAAGCTGGCTTCTGTGCTTGTACAGCGTCATCAGCTTGGTTTGTGTCAAAGCTGGTCGGAAACCCAGACCAGTTTTCTCGCGTCGTGGCTCATATCTAATTATCTCCCCTCTTCCTCCTGATAATGTCAAGTGGATCTTACTCAGAAAATATTCTAAATAAGTCAGGGGTTTTAAAAAATCTTTGCATTTGTCAATAATTGCAGCACATTGAAAATGACATGACATCCCATTGTTGGATAGGAGTCTTATAAAATGGAGGCAATGTCCCCACATGACCATAGCTGTTAACTGGAATATAAAGCAACAAAACAAACAAACAAGCAAACATCTGTTTTTCTGTAGTAGCAGATAGTAGATGTACATTGCGAAAACATGTCTTTGCAACATACAGAGATTTTTATTACACCAAAAATTGAAATTTTCTTTTGACATTTTTTTTGTATTGTCCTTGTTTTTGCTCAAAAATGGAACAAAAATAAGAAGAAGAGTTTACCACTGAATATATGAGCCGTGACGCGAGAAAACCGGTCTTAGGGAGTTCCGACCAGCTCCGACATAAACCGGGCTGTACAAGCACAGAAGATGGCTAGAGGCGGGAAATTCCGGATTTACAAAGTAGAGGAACTGTACTATCCGTGTAGCGAAAACAAAGGCGCTGATCAGCTTCGCAGTTACTGCGAAGCTGATCTGCACCTTTGTTTTCGCATAGGCTAAAAACCCGGTTTTCTCATGGCGCAGCTCATATAAAAGTGGGGTATAAATGGGTATACATTTTATGGACATGTTACTCTGATGAATACCATATCTGAATTAAGTCTTGTTAACCCAGAAAAAGAAAATTATGAGCCACGTCATGAAAAAAACAATGTGGTTTCTGAACAGGACTGAAACAAACCGGCCTGTACAGTGACAGAAGCAGGTTGGAAGCTTGAAATTTTGGGGTTTACAAAGTAGAGGAATTGTACTATCTGTGTAGTGAAAACAAAGGTTCGCAGATTCTGCGAAACTGATCTGCACTTTTGTTTTCGCAAATGTAAAATGTTGGCTTTCTCATGATGTGGCTCATATTAACCAGACATTATTAGCTTCTCAGGTTGAAACCAGTTCTGCAAGTCCTCAGATTTTTGGTTGAAACCCATGAAATTCTTTGTATACTGTAAATTCGGAAATTTTCGCGTGACTTTTATTTCGCGAATTTTAAATTTCCTAATTATTTGTGAGGTCTTGAATTCACGAATGAGTGTTCATGCAGTCTTTATGTCTTATAGAGATTCTTTATTAGTACAATTCCTCCTCTACTTATATCCAAAATTTCATGCTCCTAACGTTTTTGTGTGACTGTACAGGCCAGTTTGTGTCGGACTGCGTCGGAACTCCCTTAGACCTGTTTTCTCGCATAGCGGCTCAAATACCTTAGTGGGAACAACTTACCACAGATCATTTTGATCTATGGTAAGTTGTTCCCAGGCAGGCATTTTGGTTGTTCCCAGTTGCGTTTGTTGTCCCATTTGCATATTTTGCCATCACCCAGAAAAAGTCATGTAGAGATAAATTTGGGTGCCTGACATAAACTATTTTATCATGGCATCGTTTTTATGACACATAGGCAAACAGGATAGCCCCAGATGTGACGCCGCAGAACGCGCTATCCCATCTGGGGCTTTTCTGTTTGCTTAAAGGAATTTCATAAAGATAATATAAAAAATCTTAAATCGCTCCCGACGCCCTTAAAAATGAAAGTGGACTTTCCCAAAAGTTATGATAATGATGGGTGAATCCATTCGTTAAATAATGGGTTAGATATTTACATGAACATTAAAGCAATTTAAGTCCAAAGCTTCTTGTATTATTATATCGCCAGGTCCCGAGGTTATAAAATATTTTCATGCTCAACTCAACTGAGCATGAAATTTGATTGCTCATGAATACTGAAATATATAGCCCAAATAAATTGAATTTTCAGATTAAGATCACCAAAGCCTGTAATTTATCCTGCTCATAAATGTTAAGAGCCAACAATTGTTGGCATTTTAACATTTATGAGCAGGATAAATTTTAGTCTCAGTTTAACATTTATGAGCAGGATAAATTTTAGTCTCAGCTGAGTTGAGTATGAAATTTTTTTATAACCTCGAGGCCAGGTTCTCTTGTGATAATGCGCCATGTTTTGAATTCTTCTACCTTTAGTTACATAACATCTCATATTTCAACAGCTAAACCATAAATGTTCATAGATTTAGGACACGAAAAGTTATGCACTAGCAGTTGTAACCACGGCCCCCAGTCTTGGCGGAGGGTGGGGCTTATAATTTTGGACAAAATTGTGGCAAGATCAAGATTTGGAACTGTCTGATCAAGGTCTGCTGTATTTAGCTCATGTTACCTTCTTGACCTCTTTATAACATGGTTTGCTACAACACAGTTTGGATATAACACTGATCCTAGTCATCATTACGAAAACACGCCCATGCAATATACAGAGATTTTAAAAGTTGTAAAAAATGAAAATTTTCAGTAGAAAAATTTTGATATTTTTCTTATTTTTTTCTCAAAACATAGATTGTGGTTACACATTAGAACCGCCTTGCCTGGAACCGCCTTGTCGAGGCGGTTCTAACAAGTACGCCGAGGCAGTTCTAACAAGTACCCACAATCTATATTTTGGAGCAAAATAAGAAAAATAGGTATACCCCTGCAAACCCCAGTTTTACTATATAAAAGTGGGATTTAAGGGGGTATTTATTGCAAGGCCATGTTTTCCTGATGTTACTCTCGCTATAGCATGGAATGGATAGCTAACATAGAAATTGGCGTGTACCCCAACAATAGTGTTATAAAGAGGTTGTGGTGTAACATTATTGTTTGCACTTTGTGTGAATAAAGTATTACCTACTTCAGTGTTGAGTGATTAAATTTTAGATGTTATACGACCAAAAAGACAATACTCTTCACACTTGCTTTTTTTTCTGACCGAATTGTAGAATTTATCAAGAAATTTTTAGTCTAAAGGAACAATTTAAGTTTAAGAGCTCATTATAATTTGCACAATGGATGTATTTGGTGGTGGTAGTTATGTTAATAGTTTGGATGTTCGTAAAGTGTTTGAAAAAATTGCTGCGGCAAAACAAAGGGAATCTTGTACAACCTCTGAAAAGTAAGCATTGCAATATACATCTTCTTATTCGAGCTTTAAAAATTGAAAATTTTCATATGCAAAATTTTGATATTTTTCTGATTTTCTCTCAAAATATAGATCGTGTGTACACTTTCGAACCTCGCTGAGGCGGTTCAAATGAGTACCACAATCTATGTTTTGGAGCAAAAATAAATAAAATAGGAATACCCCTGCGTACCCCAGTTTCGCTATATAAAAGTGGGGTTTAAGGAGGTATATATTACAGGGACATGTTATCCTGATGTAAAGAAAAATTTGTTCTTTCCGAAAACAGAAAAATTTGAATAACTGGTCGATATATATTCTGAGCCGCCTCATGGGAAAACCAACAATCTGCATATGCGAAAACAAAGACGCAGATCAGCTTCGCGGTAACCGCGAAGCTGATCAGCACCTTTGTTTTCGCTACACGGATAGTACACTTCCTCTAGATCTTCTTCCTAAATCCGAAATTTCAAGCTTCTAGCCTGCTTCTGTGATTGTACAGTCCGGTTTGTGTCAGACCCGTTCAGAAACCACATTGTTGGTTTTCCCACGAGGTGGCTCTTCTGTAGTAAAGCCATCTTTAAACGCCATTGATGTGCCTTATATTCACATGGTTATTTGTTTATTTTATGTTTTTAGGGAGCGTGATGGCATAGTGGTAGAGCTTTAGACTCCAAATCAAGATGTCCTGGGTTTGATCCCCACTGGTGTCACCGTGTTGTGTCCTTGAACAAGACTCATTAACTCCCTACAGTACTGGTTAATACCCAGTAAGAGTTGACTGAAAAATTGTTGACTGGGACGTGAAGCCTTAATACAAACAAACAAACAAATGTGTATATTTTTTTATCATATGACATCGCTGTTTTCCAGTGGATGACGTCATGTCATAAAAATCGTATGACCACACGTGTAATAACACTTTTGCGGGAATACGTAACGTCATTGACGATGTCCGTAACAACAGTGCAAATTTTCATTGAAAATATGTCCACTTCGAAGGCGATAAAATCCTATTTTAAAAGTCATATGATAAAACGAATCTTACACTCGTGGTCATTTCATATGAAATCTATTAAACTCGCCAAAGGCTCGTTTAATAAATTTCATATGAAATGACCACTCGTGTAAGATCCTCTATTTCTTTTCAGAATCAACGACAGAGTACTCAGTGTAAATGGTATCTCATTAGAGAATGTGGACCATGCGACAGCCATATCAGTATTAAAAGACAGCGGTAGCACGGTGAATTTGGTAAGTCACAGAGATCTCGAGGACGCCAGATTCGGCGTCCTGGGACGAGAAAACTCGTGCTCGGACGCATAATTCTGCCAAGAGATGATTCCCGGGACGCAAGATTTTTTCGCCGTGAGACGTCCCAAAATTCCCATCTTTACCTTGGCTTTGTTGTTTATTAGTTCCAAGAATCAATTATCTCCAATCAAGATAAGGATTACTCAGATTAACGGTGTTGTCCAAATGCAAATTAGACATGCTATAAAGTTTCACGCCTCCAGCGTCTGATCAATGTGACGGTCGCGTTCAAAACACGTGTCTTTGTCTAAACATGTTACGGTTGATCGGTCAACTACAATCAAACAATTAAGTCTTGAACAGTCATAAAATCTTGTGAAACCCTAGCGATTTTCATTTAAAGATCAATTGAATTACATAATTGAAAAAAGCAAAACTTTTATACTTTTGGACCGATTTTTGAAATGTCATTAGTTTTCGCGACTTTAGAATAAATGGAAAAATCGTGATTATTTGTTTGTTCTTGTTGCCTCTCAATCATAATTTGTTGGTAAAACTTTGTTTAAAGTGTTCAAAAGAGGTTTAGTGTCCATATTTTAGTAATGAAGAATGCAAGCCAATCTTATCATTCTTACCAAATTGACAGTAGGAAATCCAGCCTTTGAGGGGTCACCCCTCATTGACCCCAAACTCATTGCTGAACAGGCAAAAGTAAATGATATACACCTAACATTATATGATAGACAGATGTCACAGAAAGGCTTTGTCTACAAAAGGAGCTAATTTTGGAGTGCATTACACACATTTCTTGGTCTTACCTAGTAGAGTATTTGAGTAGACCCCCCCCCCCTATGTACCTAACCAGTGTAACCACACTACTAAGAATGTTTAATTTAACCAATTCTACAATTGATAGCATGTCATTTTATACCATCAGGTGAGAGTAAGGTTTTGACAAATGCCGTGGTCAATATTATTGTCTTAAGAAATAGAAGCCCCAAACCCTGTTTATAAAGAGGTAAAATATTTTTTTTTGTCAAAAAAATTAGGATTATAATTGAGTTTCTATAGTGGGACTCCTAAATTTTGTCTAGGACTCCTACTTTTTCTTTTGGAGGAGTCCCGGACTCCTGTTTTCAAAATCCTAGTGAGATCCCTGAAGTCACATTTTTGTTGTGTTGTGAGTAAACCGGTCTTAGGGGTTTCCGACCAGGTCTGACTCAAACCGGCCTGTACAGATACAGAAGGTGGCTAAAAGCTTGAAATTTTGGATTTAAGAAGAAGAGGGGTTGTACTATCTCTGTAGCGAAAACAAAGGCGCAGTTACTGCGAAGCTGATGTGCGGCTTTGTTTTCACCTAGGCAAAAATCAGGTTTTCGCACGAAGTTGCTCGTTTTGTAATCCTGCCTCCTTGCATATGCAAAAGCAAAGGCACAAATAATTTGCATTGGATATTCTTCATGAGATGGCTGCTTAGAAAACAATATGATCCGCGCCATGAGAACACCGAATTTTTGCCTATGCGAAAACAAAGGCGCAGATCAGCTTCGCAGTCACTGCGAAGCTGATCAGCGCCTTTGTTTTCGCTACTGTGATAGTACAATTCCTCTTCTCCTTAAATCAGAAATTTCAAGTATCTAGTTGGCTTCTGTAACTGTACAATCTGGTTTGTGTCAGACTGGTCGGAAACCCAAATTTGTGTTGTTTTTTTTCATGATGCGAATAATAGTGAAAAATAGCAATCTTGTTCCTCTGAATTCTTGTTATATCATTAAGATAAAAACTGAATATCTCCATATGTTTTGTAACAAAGTTAGTTGTAACTGACTTAATCATATTGTTTGATTAACCCATATTTGATGAATGGATTTTCCCATCAATATCAATTGGGTGAGTCCTTTTTTGGGAATGATTTTTTTTTTATCTAATTTTTGGACGAAATTAATTTTCTCTGTGGAAACAGAATAGCCCCAGATGTGACGCCATGTTCTGGGGCATCACATCTGGGGCTATTCTGTTTGCCTATGTCCCATAAAAGGGACGCCAATGAGTTAAGATAAAAATTGAATATCTCCATATGTTTCGTAACAAGGCTAGTTGAAATTGACTTAATCATGTCATTTGATTAAGCTGGCGTCACATCACTATGAAGCTTTTATCATCAAAAGTGCAGCTCTAAATTGCAGATTAAGATTCAACGTAAACGGTAGTGTCGAGCAAAGTGTTGTCGAGGTAACTCGAGCTGCCTATATTAAACATACCAAACAATGACCATTGTACGGAATTGTCTAAAATCAGTACTTTTGGCTTTTGAAAAGTATTAATTTTGTAGTATTGTGAACTTATTTTAAATTATTTATATTTTGTAGGTAATAAGGCGGCGTATAGTGCTTCCAGCTTCTCTGGAGAATGAAACTCCGCCATTAAAAGTTACTTTAGCGAAACGAACAAGAAAAGATGGTAAGTATATAGTAGCAATGTTATCACAAGTCCTGCAGTATGGACTAAACAATCATACTATTAAAACCGATGCAGACAAAAATTACCACCCAAAAACCAACTGGCAATTCAGTTATTGAAACAATATTAGTTGTTTGGTTTTCACATTGAATCTCTTAACTAGTTGTGTGGCAGCCTTGGAAAGGGCTTGAAAATAACCATTGATGTGTCTGTGCAGTTCAAAATTATATTGTGTACAACTAATTAGAAAAACTAAAACTTGTAAAAAAAAATTCAGAATATGGTATAGTATTAGGGGTATTAGGGTGTAAGTTTTCGTGAAGGAAATCATGGCAATAGTTCGGCAGCCCAGCAAAGAGTTTTGAAATTACCAATGATGGTCCTATGTAGCTGTGTACAACTTGATTTTGAAAAGCTAAAACTTGTATTTTTTCAGAATATGGCATAGTATTAGGGTGCAAGTTTTTCGTGAAGGAAATTCTCGGGAATAGTTTGGCAGCTCAGGAAGGGGGTTTAAAAGAAGGAGATACAGTGCTAAAGGTGAGTTATTTCCCTTTCCATGTGTTTATGGGGCTGAAATTGATTTATCTCCCCTGTTGGTTGTATACTTGTTTACTTTTATTAAAACAAAAAACAAACTGCATTTAATCAGTCAATCTGTGAGTAAAGCAAATAGTGATCCTGGGTTTGATCCCAACATTGGGTGCCGTATTGCATCCTTCAGCAACCACCTAACTCACTAGAATATATCCAGGAAGCAGTGGCTCTATCCCTAAAACATGGTGGACTGGAATCCTGGATAAAAACAAAGTAAAGTACACCGGGACCTTTTTATAACATGGTTCCTTACAACACAGTTTTAGATGTAACACTGATCAGTGTTGGACCCCAGCTGATCATAGACTATTTTCCCTATAAGTCTATACATTTTACTGTATTCATAACAGGAATGGATAGCTAACAGAGAAATTAGGTTGGACCCCAAAAGTAGTGCTATAAAGAGGATGAGGTGTAAATCAATAAATGAATCAATCTATCAATCATCTTTGTTGACCAATCAGTCAATCAATCAATCAATCTTTTCTCAATTTCAGATCAATAATTCTCCAATAGAAACCTTATCCCTGGTTGAAGCTAAGAAGCTGCTAGAGAAAACAAAAGACAAATTACAGCTGATAATTACGAAGAAAAAATATGAGGAGCCACACAAACGGCAAAACAGTCTTCCAAAAGATGATGGTAAGTGAGAATTTAGAGATTTGCCACATGGGAAAACCAGCAATTTGCATATGAATTTGCATATGCGAAAACAATTTGCATATGCGAAAACAATTTACATATTATTATGCAAAAGCAATTTGCATATGCATGAGAAAACTAGCAATTTGCATATGTGAAAACAAAGACACAGTAACTGCACAGCTGATCAGCACCTTTGTTTTCGCTACACAGATAGTACAATCTCTCTTCTTCTTAAATCTGAAATTTCAAGCTTCTAACCTGCTTCTTTGACTGCACAGGCTGGTTGGTGTCAGACATGGTCGGAATCCTCAAATTGTTGGTTTTCTCATGCAGCGGCTCATTTTTTCTTATGAGCATAGTCTTTTGCTAAATTGGTTTAAGAAGTTTTAGGTCATAATCTGGTTTAAAATATTGATTGAAAAAAGCCATAAAATCAGATCTGTGCCAGACTGCAATGTCTAGAACTTTTCTTTCATTTAAATTTGATCATAAAAAATATTTCTACAACTACTCTCTCTGTTCCACTGATTCAGTTAAGATATAATTTGAGCCGGTGCATGGGAAAACCAACAATCTGCATAGGCAAAAACAAAGGCGCAGATCAGCTTCGCAGTAACTGCGAAGCTGATCAGCGCCATTGTTTTCGCTACACGGATAGTACAATTCCTCTACTTTCTAAATCCAAAATTTCTAGCCTCTAACCATCTTCTGTGTGTGTACAGACCGGTTTGTGTCGGACCTGGTCGGAACTCCAAATTGTTGGTTTTCTCACGCACTGGCTCATTTGTCAGATAATGAATGGAATGTGCACTAAGTATTGGTAACCTTTCTGACTGGGAGGCTTTTTCAGGAACAGCATGGCTAGGAAAATCAGAATGACCTTAGCTGTTGACCATTCTATGAAGAATCAATCGGAACGAAAAAAGCTGCTAAATTCTGTTATCAGACATTCAAAATATGACTATATATACAAAAAAAATATTGACTGCTTCCAAATGGTAAAGTCACTCTATTTATATGTTGACTTTACTGTGTTTTATTATATAATAAATCCCTATAGGATTTTCTTCAGGATATTATGCTTCCACATTTTTTACAAAAAAAATAAAGTGAGCCGCATCGTGAGAAAACCGGATTTTTGCCTAGGCGAAAACAAAGGCGCAGATCAGCTTCGCGGTAACCGCGAAGCTGATCAGCGTCTTTGTTTTCGCTACACGGAAAGTACACTTCCTCTTCTTCTTAAATCCGAAATTTCAAGCTTCTAGCCATCTTCTGTGACAGTACAGCTCGGTTTGTGTCAGACCTGGTCGGAACTCCCGAAGACCGGTTTTCTCGCGTCGCGGCTCAAATTATTATTGATTTTTTTTGTGTGTGTGTTTTCAGAATACTCATTGGGTTATGGCACTATGCAGAGCACCTTACCAAAACAGCCCACCGACAACGTCAACATCTACCGTTCCCAATCCCCACCCACCTCCCCACTGTACAAGGGACAGATCAACCCTGCTGACATTCCCCCGGGGGCTTACCCTCCCAACAGTCAACATTCCAGATACGACGGTCGGTATATCTACGATCACGAGGCGGCGCCCCCACCCAGACCCCCACTGCCTTCAGGGATGGAGGAAGGTGAGAATTCGGTTACCTTGCACATTTACATTGGGGGTCATAGGAATATAAATCAGCACAACCTCTGATTTTCTAGCGAACTAGTTGCGATTTATAACTATCCTTCTTCACTGTAAAATGGGGTTAAAAATTCTTATATGACATTGGTTATTTTACTTTAGAAATGAAGATGTTCAAAATCACAACAATGCTTCCTTTATGAGGATGTTAAAAAGGATGGGCTGTCATAGAATCCTCAATGTTTTATTTGGGATATACCATTAACTCATATGGTGCACTTTGACCCCAGTTGAAATACAATAATGAAAGAGGCCCTCTTAGACTCCCTCTACCTTCAAAACAGATTTGTTTTGAATTTAGATAAATCTTCCTGTATTTAAAACTTCTACACAGACAAGCCAAGAAGCCCTACCCGAGTACAACAGCATTCCAACGAGACCTACGGCACACCGGTGATCCGTGATGGTTACTATAGTGACCAAGATAACTTACATCGAAGAAATGGTCCCGACAATTACCCAGGTGTTGGTGATGACACTGATATGGGGATTTTACGGAGACACCATGAAGAGTAAGTTCTTGTTAGCTCACCTGAGCCGAAGGCTCACAAGGTGAGCTAATAGGATGGCCATGATCCGGCGTCCGTCCGTCGTCGTCCGTCCGTCCGTCCGTCGTCGTCCACAATTTCAAAGATATTCTTCTCTGAAACCGCTTGGCCGATCTAGTTGAAATTTTATGTGGAGCCTCCTTGGGTAGTGGCATTTCAAGTTTGATCGCGAAATCCAGGTCACATGACCAAGATGGCCGCCACGCCCATATATGGTAAAAACCCTTCAAAAATCTTCTTCTCCAGAACCGGTGGGCCGATTTCGACGAAACTTGGTATGTAGCATCAGGGACTTCAGCCCATCGTAGTTTGATAAAATGATGACCCTTGGATGACCTTGACCTATTTTACGGCAAGGTCAAATTTGGAAACATAGGCTTTTACATGGGAAAAAGTGAAAACTATGAATTTTTTGAAAACTATTGCAGCCTGAGACCTGAAAAGTGGTAGATGCAAACAACTAATGGAGTAGATGAAGGTAAGTGATTAATATAGGTCAAGGTCATCTCTTGACCTTGGCCAGTCTGTTGTCCATACACACTTTTCAAAGATCTATTTCTCTGAAACTGCTCGGCCAATCAAAGTGAAATTTTATGTGGAGCATCCATGGGTAGGGCAGACGAAAGTTTGATCGCGAAATCCAGGTCACATGACCAAGATGGCCGCCACGCCCATATATGGTAAAAACCATTCAAAAATTTTCTTCTCCAGAACCGGTGGGCCGATTTCCAAAAAACTTGGTATGTAGCATCAAGGACCTCAGCCCATCATAGTTTGATAAAATGATGACCCTTGGATGACCTTGACCTATTTTACGGCAAGGTCAAATTTGGAAACATAGGCTTTTACATGGGGAAAAGTGAAAACTATGGATTTTTTGAAAACTATTGCAGCCTGAGGCCTGAAAAGTGGTAGATGCAAACAACTAATGGAGTAGATGAAGGTATGTGATTAATATAGGTCAAGGTCATCTCTTGACCTTGGCCAGTCTGTTGTCCATACACAATTTACAAAGATCTTCTCTGAAACTGCGCGGCCAATCAAAGTGAAATTTTATGTGGAGCATCCACATCCATGGGTAGGGGAGATGAAAGTTTGATCGCCAAATCCATGTCACATGACCAAGATGGCCGCCACGCCCATATATGGTAAAAACCACTCAAAAATCTTCTTTTCCAGAACCAGTTGGCCAATTTCCACGAAACTTGATATGTAGCATCAAGGACCTCAGCCCATCATAGTTTGATAAAATGATGACCCTTGGATGACCTTGACCTATTTTACGGCAAGGTCAAATTTGGAAACATAGGCTTTTACATAGGAAAAAGTGAAAACTATGGAATGTTTTGAAAACTGTTGCAGCCTGAGGCCTGAAAAGTGGTAGATGCAAACAACTAATAGAGTAGATGAAGGTATGTGATTAATATAGGTCAAGGTCATCTCTTGACCTTGGCCAGTCTGTTGTCCTTACACACTTTTCAAAGATCTTCTTCTCTGAAACTGCTCGGCCAATCAAAGTGAAATTTTATGTGGAGCATCCATGGGTAGGGGAGACGAAAGTTTGATCGCAAAATCCAGGTCACATGACCAAGATGGCCGCCACGCCCATATATGGTAAAAACCACTCAAAAATCTTCTCCAGAACTGGCTGGCCGATTTCCACGAAACTTTGTATGTAGCATTGAGTACCTCAGCCCATCATAGTTTGATAAAATGATGACCCTTGGATGACCTTGACCTATTTTACGGCAAGGTCAAATTTGGAAACAAGAAAGGCTTTTACATGGGAAAAAGTGAAAACTATGGATTTTTTGAAAACTATTGCAGCCTGAGGCCTGAAAAGTGGTAGATGCAAACAACTAATAGAGTAGATGAAGGTTTGTGATTAATATAGGTCAAGGTCATCTCTTGACCTTGGCCAGTCTGTTGTCCATACACAGTTTTCAAAGATCTTCTTCTCTGAAACTGTGTGGCCAATGAAAGTGAAATTTTATGTGGAGCATCCATGGGTAGGGTAGATGAAAGTTTGATCGCGAAATCCATGTCACATGACCAAGATGGCCGCCACGCCCATATATGGTAAAAACCATTCAAAAATCTTCTTTTCCAGAACCGGTGGGCCGATTTCCACGAAACTTTGTATGTAGCATCGGGGACCTCAGCCCATCATAGTTTGATAAAATGATGACCCTTGGATGACCTTGACATATTTTACGGCAAGGTCAAATTTGGAAACATAGGCTTTTACATAGGAAAAAGTGAAAACTATGGATTTTTTGAAAACTATTGCAGCCTGAGGCCTGAAAAGTGGTAGATGCAAACAACTAATAGAGTAGATGAAGGTTTGTGATTAATATAGGTCAAGGTCATCTCTTGACCTTGGCCAGTCTGTTGTCCATACACAGTTTTCAAAGAACTGCTTGGCCAATCAAAGTGAAATTTTATGTGGAGCATCCATGGGTAGGGTAGACGAAAGTTTGATCGCGAAATCCAGGTCACATGACCAAGATGGCCGCCACGCCCATATATGGTAAAAACCTTTCAAAAATCTTCTCCAGAACTGGCAGGCCAATTTTCATGAAACTTGGTATGTAGCATTTGGGACTCCAGCCCATCATAGTTTGTTGAAATGATGACCCTTGGATGACCTTGACCTATTTTACGGCAAGGTCAATTTTGGAAACATAGGCTTTCACATGGGAAAAGGCGAAAACAAACTGTTGCAGCCTGAGACCTGAAAGTTGCTAGATGCAGACAACTAATGGAGTCATTGAAGGTAAGTAATTAATGAAGGCCAATGTCATGTCTTGACCTTGGCCCAAGGTCATTTAAATATCAAAATTAAAATTATGGTTTTCTCAGAAATCACTAGGTTTGGAAACTATTGCAGCCTGAGACCTGAAACTTTGCAGATGCAGACAACTTGTGAAGTCAATAAAGGTGTGTGAGTATTCAAGGTCAAGGTCATTTCATTATGACTTAATACTCCAAGATCAGGCTTCAGGTGAGCGTTCTCAGGACCAATGGTCCTCTGGTTTTGTTACATGGAAGAAATGGTACTGACAATTACCCAAGTGTTGGGACCGACTATTACGCAGGAATTGGGGAAGATTCTGATATGGGGATTTTACGGAGACACCACGAAGAGTAAATCATTGTTTTGTTACATTGAAGAAGAAGAATTAGTCCCGGCAATCCCCCAGGTGTCGGAGATAACCTGATATGGGGATTTTATGTTGACATCTTAAAGAGTTAGATCTTGAGGCTGTCGCATAAAACTTTTTGTGCCCAGTTTGATCTCAGCCTTTGCTAGAAGAAAAGTCATTAGATTCTTCTTGCAGCAATAATTATGGAGACATGTCAACACTTTACAGTAAACAAAACATGATTTCTTACTGAATGTTTTACAATGTATGACACCTAATGGTAATGAATATTGTTATACCCATACTAACCTTTACATTTTTAAGCATCAAAAATGTGTAATGTACTGCCACACATGAATCATTGCTGATGTATTACAACATTGGCCAATTACAAGCAACGTTACTTATGATGTCAGGTTTCCCACAGTTTACAAAAGAGTATATTGTCGCAAATTTTTTACGTCATTGGACATGTCACTATAGGGATCAACCATGGTTTTCAGTGTTCAAACATTCGATGGATTCGATTCGAGGAAGGCGTTTGAACACAAGGCCGCAGGCCGCGTGTTCAAACCCCTTCCGAGTGATCCAGCGAATGTTTGAACACTGAAACAAACCATGGTTGATCGCTATTCTTGCATTTTTATTCTAACCCACTTAAAATCTCATGAAAATAACATTAACAACGTAAAAACTCACCGAAAACCGCGGATCTTCTTCAACGTCGGCCATTTTGTGTCTACAAAACACATGACGTCACGTCGCATTGACCAATGACGTCGGCCAAAACCCATGTTCAAACGGCACGTGAATTTCATGATTTGAACATGGGTTTCACTGTTTGAACACGGCTTTCGACCAATCGAAAACGGCTTCAAACAGCTATGCGCATAGATATCTATGCAAGAATTTACATTCATAAGTGCATTATAATTCAAGCTGTGACTCAACTTACTCTTGAATTTTTGTTTCAGAAGATACGTCGGTAAAAGAAAAGACATCCGGCCCGAGCCCCGAGCCGTGACCTTTAAAAAGGAACCTGACGTGGGGCTGGGATTGAGGCTTGCTGGGGGGAATTCCACGGGTATATATATAGCATCCGTCCAACCTGGCAGTGCTGCTGAAGCTGAGGGGCTCACGGAAGGGGACCATATTTTAAAGGTATGGAAAAAACAACTTAAAGTGATGAAAAAAGGTTTTTGGACTGGGGACCATATTTTAAAGGTGCGCTGAATTGAAAATGTGGTATTAGTTGTTTTATTAGCTCACCTGAGCCGAAGGCTCACAGGTGAGCTTATAGGATAGGCAGGCATCCGTCGTCCGTCGTCGTCCGTCGTCCGTCGTCCGTCCGTCCACAATTTCAAATAAGAATATTTCTGAAGCTAGTAGGCCGATCTTGATCAAATTTAATGTGAACCATAATTGGGTTGGGGGATTGATGGCATTAGGTTTTGGAGCAGATTGTATCAAAATTGTGGTTTCCATGGCAACAGATAGGTCCCATAGACTTACAATGGGAAAAACTAAAAAAATCTTCTTCTCTGAAACCACTAGGCCCACAGCTTTGATATTTGGTATGTAGCAATGGCTAATGGTCCTCTACATAAATTGTGCCATTCATGCCCCTGGGGTCAAATTTGGCCACGCCCCCGGGGGGTCGATAGTCTCCATAGACTTACTATGGGAAAAAAATTAAAAAATCTTCTTCTCTGAAACCACAGGGCCCACAGCTTTGATATTTGGTATGTGGCAATGGCTAATGGTCCTCTACATAAATTGTGCCAATCATGCCCCTGGGGTCAAATTTGGCCAGGCCGCGGGGGTCGATAGTCTCTATAGACCTACAATAGGAAAAAACTAAAAAAATCTTCTTCTCTGAAACCACTAGACCAACAGCTTTGATATTTGGTATGTAGCAATGGCTAATGGTCCTCTACATAAATTGTGCCATTCATGCCCCTGGGGTCAAATTTGGCCACGCCCCGGGGGTTGATAGTCTCCATAGACTTACTATGGGAAAAAAATTAAAAAATCTTCTTCTCTGAAACCACAGGGCCCACAGCTTTGATATTTTGTATGTGGCAATGGCTAATGGTCCTCTACATAAATTGTGCCAATCATGTCCCCGGGGTCAAAATTGGCCACGCCCAGGGGGTCGATAGTCTCCATAGACCTACAATAGGAAAAACTAAAAAAATCTTCTTCTCTGAAACCACTAGGCCCACAGCTTTGTTATTTGGTATGTAGCAATGGCTAATGGTCCTCTACATAAATTGTGCCATTCATGCCTCTGGGGTCAAATTTGGCCAGGCCCCGGAGGTTGATAGTCTCAATAGACTTGCTATGGGAAAAAAATTCAAAAATCTTCTTCTCTGAAACCACAGGGCACACAGCTTTGATATTTTGTATGTGGCAATGGCTAATGGTCCTCTACATAAATTGTGCCAGCCATGCCCCTGGGGTCAGATTTGGCCACGCCCCGGGGGTAGATAGTCTCCATAGACTTACAATGGGAAAAACTAAAAAAATCTTCTTCTCTGAAACCACTAGGCCCACAGCTTTGATATTTGGTATGTAGCAATGGCTAATGGTCCTCTACATAAATTGTGCCATTCATGCCCCTGGGGTCAAATTTGGCCACGCCCCCGGGGGGTCGATAGTCTCCATAGACTTACTATGGGAAAAAAATTAAAAAATCTTCTTCTCTGAAACCACAGGGCCCACAGCTTTGATATTTGGTATGTGGCAATGGCTAATGGTCCTCTACATAAATTGTGCCAATCATGCCCCTGGGGTCAAATTTGGCCAGGCCGCGGGGGTCGATAGTCTCTATAGACCTACAATAGGAAAAAACTAAAAAAATCTTCTTCTCTGAAACCACTAGACCAACAGCTTTGATATTTGGTATGTAGCAATGGCTAATGGTCCTCTACATAAATTGTGCCATTCATGCCCCTGGGGTCAAATTTGGCCACGCCCCGGGGGTTGATAGTCTCCATAGACTTACTATGGGAAAAAAATTAAAAAATCTTCTTCTCTGAAACCACAGGGCCCACAGCTTTGATATTTTGTATGTGGCAATGGCTAATGGTCCTCTACATAAATTGTGCCAATCATGTCCCCGGGGTCAAAATTGGCCACGCCCAGGGGGTCGATAGTCTCCATAGACCTACAATAGGAAAAACTAAAAAAATCTTCTTCTCTGAAACCACTAGGCCCACAGCTTTGTTATTTGGTATGTAGCAATGGCTAATGGTCCTCTACATAAATTGTGCCATTCATGCCTCTGGGGTCAAATTTGGCCAGGCCCCGGAGGTTGATAGTCTCAATAGACTTGCTATGGGAAAAAAATTCAAAAATCTTCTTCTCTGAAACCACAGGGCACACAGCTTTGATTTTTTTTGTATGTGGCAATGGCTAATGGTCCTCTACATAAATTGTGCCAGCCATGCCCCTGGGGTCAGATTTGGCCACGCCCCGGGGGTAGATAGTCTCCATAGACTTACAATGGGAAAAACTAAAAAAATCTTCTTCTCTGAAACCACTAGGCCCACAGCTTTGATATTTGGTATGTAGCAATGGCTAATGGTCCTCTACATAAATTGTGCCATTCATGCCCCTGGGGTCAAATTTGGCCACGCCCCCGGGGGGTCGATAGTCTCCATAGACTTACTATGGGAAAAAAATTAAAAAATCTTCTTCTCTGAAACCACAGGGCCCACAGCTTTGATATTTGGTATGTGGCAATGGCTAATGGTCCTCTACATAAATTGTGCCAATCATGCCCCTGGGGTCAAATTTGGCCAGGCCGCGGGGGTCGATAGTCTCTATAGACCTACAATAGGAAAAAACTAAAAAAATCTTCTTCTCTGAAACCACTAGACCAACAGCTTTGATATTTGGTATGTAGCAATGGCTAATGGTCCTCTACATAAATTGTGCCATTCATGCCCCTGGGGTCAAATTTGGCCACGCCCCGGGGGTTGATAGTCTCCATAGACTTACTATGGGAAAAAAATTAAAAAATCTTCTTCTCTGAAACCACAGGGCCCACAGCTTTGATATTTTGTATGTGGCAATGGCTAATGGTCCTCTACATAAATTGTGCCAATCATGTCCCCGGGGTCAAAATTGGCCACGCCCAGGGGGTCGATAGTCTCCATAGACCTACAATAGGAAAAACTAAAAAAATCTTCTTCTCTGAAACCACTAGGCCCACAGCTTTGTTATTTGGTATGTAGCAATGGCTAATGGTCCTCTACATAAATTGTGCCATTCATGCCTCTGGGGTCAAATTTGGCCAGGCCCCGGAGGTTGATAGTCTCAATAGACTTGCTATGGGAAAAAAATTCAAAAATCTTCTTCTCTGAAACCACAGGGCACACAGCTTTGATATTTTGTATGTGGCAATGGCTAATGGTCCTCTACATAAATTGTGCCAGCCATGCCCCTGGGGTCAGATTTGGCCACGCCCCGGGGGTAGATAGTCTCCATAGACTTACAATGGGAAAAACTAAAAAAATCTTCTTCTCTGAAACCAAAAGGCCCAAAGCTTCTATATTTTGTATGTAGCAATGTTTGGTAGTCCCCATTATAAATTGTGCCTGTCATGCCCCTGGGTCAAATTTGGCCATGCCCCGGGGGTCAATAGTGTCCATGCATAGACTTTCATTGGTCGATTCTCAATTAATTTAAATCTCATGAGCTTACAATGTGATAATCTCTCAGGTGAGCTACAGGACCAATGGTCCTCTAGTTGTATAGTAGCATAAAAATAAAGATAATGTTGTAACATAAACAGTAATGAGCTGCCGCATAAGAAAACCAACAATGTCACATATGCGAAAACAAAGGCGCAGATCAGCTGTGCAGTTACTGCACAGCTGATCAGCGCCTTTGTTTTCGCTACACAGATGGTACAATCACTCTTGTTCTTAAATCTGAAATTTCAAGCTGTACAGCCTGGTTTGTTGGTTTTATCTCACAGTGGCTGAAATTGTAGCACTTGACTCCGCTGCTGTGTGGCAAGATGTTGCCTATGCTAAGCACTGAAAGTAAGAGGATCCTTTTAATGGTTACAGAAATAATAATCCAATTTTTTTTTTTTCCTTTTTTCTATTGTTTTTTTAATTCAGTTTTACATTCCTTTCAAGATTATTTCAGCTCATATGAGACCGGCCAATCAGTAGGTTGGCAAAAATGGGAGAACCCCAAGAAAACCCACCTGACACACCCGCAAGCAGAACTTAGCTTGTCTCACATGTGGACAGTACGGGGCTCAAACAATCAAATTTTGATGCATTTCATTTTCTTCTACAGGCAAATGATAGAGATATAGTTGGTCTAACGAGAGAAGAAGCGGTGTCATATTTAACTAGTCTTGATGGAATGGTGACTTTAGTGGTGCAATATAAAAAAGAAGGTAAGAAAAAGTGTTTTGCTTGATCAGAAATTTGAACTCGCTGAGTAGGAAGTGAATACAGCCTATTATTTGGGACTTTGCTGTGCATCAAAGTAGCACCATTCTTATCCAAGTATTGAAACTGGCCAACAGTTTTAACAACATATAACACAGAATAAAATATTAAGGAAAATGCTATCACAAATGAACATATTTTTCTAAATTCAAGCCCAAATGTTAGGACTGTGTGAAATTCTGAAAATGAAGTATTGTCAGACTGTAACCGTAATAACTGAAGGTACTTAGATTCCATTTTCAGAGAAGCATTTGAGTTCAAGAAATAAGTATTTTATAATTTCATGCCCTAGAAATTTTTGTTTAAATAGATCTCTGAAGTCTTCACAAATTTCTTTTCCAGAATTTGATAGAACAATGACAAGTTACAAAGAGGATGACAGTTTCTATATTTTAAAATAATCAAAAACATGGAGGAGTTATCATTGTTTAGGGAGACATCATTTTATAGAATTTTTTTATTATTTTGTGGTCTATTCTATTTAAAGTCTTGCGGTTTGTTTTTCAGATTTTGACCGTATAATGACCAGTCATGAAGCAGGCGACAGTTTCTATATTCGGACACATTTCAACTACGAACAGCAAGAAACTGGGGAGCTATCATTTGTTCAGGGAGATATCTTTCATGTAAAGGACACATTATTCCGAGGGGTTGTTGGATCATGGCTGGCATTACGTGTGGGGAGAAATAATCAAGAGACTCAGAAAGGGATTATTCCAAATAGAAATAGGTAGAATATACACTTGTAATTACATTATGAAAACATGTCCATGAAATATACAGAAATTTTTAAAGCTGTAAAAAAAAAAGAAAATTTTCATTGGAAAATTTTGATATTTAAAAAAAAAAAATTGCTCAAAACATTGATTGTGGGTACATGTTAGAACCGCCTCACCAGTTCTAACATGTAACCCACAATCAATGTTTAAGAAAAACAGGTACAAGTATTACTATATAAAAGTGAGGTTCAAGGGGGTATTCATTACATGGACATGTTTGTGTGATAAATTTCACCTATCATATTTTAATACCATATTTACCAGGCACAATAGCTTGATAGGTAGTATGTCTGATTTGTAAAGAATCGACCCCAATCAGTCCTCAGGTCCCGAGGTTATAAATAGAGGATATTCAAGTTTTTGGAGTGAATGTGAGTTTTATTTCATTGAGTGAAGTAATTTTTCATTTCATGAGATGAAATAAAAGTCACATTCACGGCAAAAACTTGAATTTTCTTTTTATTAGCTCGCCTGCACGAAGTGCATAGAGCTATTGTAGTCACCTCGGTCGTCCGCGTTTACGTTTACGTCCGCGTCACACTTTCGGTTAAAGTTTTTTAGAAGTCTATATCTCTTGACCATGTTGATGGATCAAGTTGATACTTTGCATGTGGATAGATATTGGTCTGAAGTTTTACGCAGTACCATCATGACCCACCCTGGGTGACCTTGAGAGGTCAAGGTCACGGACTTAGAAATTTTGTGTTTAAGTTTTTTGTTAAAGTTTTTGTAAGTCTATATCTCTTGACCATATTGATGGATTGAGTTGATACTTTGCATGTTGCTAGATATTGGTCTGAAGTTTTATGCAGTACCATCATGACTCACTCTCGGTCACCTTGAGGTCAAGGTCACAGACTTCGAAATTTTGTGTTTAAGTTTTTGATTTAAGTTTTTGTAACTCTATATCTCTTGACCATGTTGATTGATCGAGTTGATACTTTGCATGTTGGTAGATATTGGTCTGAAGTTTTATGCAGTACCATCATGACCTACCCTGGGTGACCTTGAGGTCAAGGTCACAGACTTAGAAATTTTGTGTTAAATTTTTTGGTTAAAGTCTAAATCTCTTGAGCATGTTAATGGATAAAGTTGATACTTGCATGTTGATAGATATTGGTCTCAGGTTTTATGCTGTACATCACAACTCACCTGGATGACCTCGAGGTCAGGGTCAAGGACTTGGAAGTTTTGTGTTTAAGTTTTGGTTAATGTTTTTATAAGTCTATATCTCTTGAACATGTAGATTGATCAAGTTGATACTTTGCATTGTCTGAAGTTTTATGTTGTACCATGATGACCCACCTGAGTGACCTTGAGGTCAAGGTCATGGGTCATAGATTTTAACAGATGTAGTGGCAAAGCACAAGTCAAGCGAGCTACGCTGTCCTGCGACAGCTCTTATTATTATATTGCATGTAGTCATTGTAACGTTGCGCGCTAAAGCATATGACGTCAAAATCTTAAATGGCGTCATTACGTCACGTCATTATGTCGCTATTGTGTGTGAACGTTCATTGCGTCAACAATAGCATAGATTATAAAATTTAGTTATGTATAAATTAGAAATAAAACGGTGGAATCGTAATTTGCGTATTCCCAAATCTTAATCTTATATTTTCACATGTGAAAATATAACTTTTTTAAATATTGGTTATATTTAATACATATTTCTCTATATTTCATCACTTGCCATATAATAAAACGTTTTTCATGCTCTACTCAGCTGATCATAAAATCTTAACTGCTCATAAATGACAAAATAGCCCAAATAAATTGAAATTTCAGGTTTAGATTACCAAAGCCTGTAATTTATCCTGCTAAACATGTTAAAATTTTAACAATTGTTGGCATTTTAACATTTTTGAGCAGGATAAATTTTAGTCTCATTTACCCACAATCTATGTTTTTAGCAAAAATAGACAAAATAAAAAAAAAAACAATAAAAAAACACACAAACAGATAAATAAATAAACAAAAAAAAAACACACAATTTTTATAGGTGTAAAACTCTATCACATGGCCATATTTTTCCTTTACAGAGCAGAGCAACTAGCTTTGTCAAGCCAGACCAACGGCGACGACGAAAAAGAAAATTCACCGTCAAAAGGTCGAGGTTTGCTGTTTAAACGGAAGTCGGCGAGACGAACAAAGTCATTGAGCAAAGATCACTGGGAGGATGTCATTTTCTGTAAGTTTCTGATTTTAGATTTCTATTTTTAGACTGATGCAACAACACATTTTCATTGAGTTTCTCAACTTTGCTTTCTCAAGTGAAAGTGCTATATTCTCATTGTGGTCTTACCTGTTCTTATTGGATTTGAGGCTGAGAGTTTTTTTTAATTTTATTTTTTTTTTATCAATATATTACCTAGTTTCTTTTTGAGATGCTTCTAACAAACATTTTATGGGAGGACATAAACAAAATTCTTGCACACCAGATAGAGAAATCCTACATTTTACCCCATGTGAGAAATTCTTATCTCACCCTTGTTATCTCACCCTGTGAATAAGTCTTCTTTTTTGACATTGGTTGTATAGGATGTCACGTAATTTCGACTTTATACGCACACGTCACAATTACGTCAAAACATTTTAATTAAAAATGACGGACACCGCGATTGAAGCCTTTATCTAGGTAAATAGTTCGCCATATTAAGGCATGCAAGAAAAAGAATCCATCATGCATGTAAAGTATGGATAGACAAGTCTGTCCTTCGGGTCACAGTTTGACATCACACGACGAGCCTCGTGATGTCAAACTGTGACCCCACACTCATGTAAGATTCTTATAATCCCTATGAGATTATTTGAGATAAGATGTCTAAATCTGCTATAACCTGCCCAACCATTATCTCAATTTATGCTGTTATTTCACTTTTCCTAGTTTATGTTGATTTCTTACTTCACCTGTTATCATTTTAGCAAATCCCACTGGTAAGATTTGAATTAAAGTTAATTCCCAAGTAGAATGAATATATATTACTCCCATGAGTATAGCACCTCTAAATGGTAAAACCAATAAAATGACTCATAACTTCTTTAGCTTAACTTCGTGCTAATACCTCAACTCATTAAGACTTCAACTCGTTAAGAAAATGCCAACTACATAAGCTGCATTGCAAAGGATTCTCACATTTGATCAACAAAAAATAAAAACAGTGTACATGTATTTTTAATATTCATGTTTGAAATTTTAATGAATCGTTAACTAACAATGTTGTTAATTTTGAACATCTGCGCCCTGGTGTCTTTTGAGATATGGGTCCTTTAAGAGCATTGAAGCTATGAAGAAGAGAGAGTTTACTAGACCATGGTACATGTATCTGTTTTTAAATGAGCTGTGATGCGAGAAAACTGGTCTTTGGGGTTTCCAACCAGGTCTGACACAAACCGGCCTGTACAGTCACATAAGAAGGCTAGAAGCTTGAAACTTTGCATAAACATAGAAGAGGAATTGTACTATCCGTGTAACGAAAACAAAGGCGCTGAAATACACAGTAACTGCACAGCTGATCTGCCCCTTTGTTTTTGCATACAAAGCTACGGTAATTATCATGGTGATTGTCAATAAAAAGACTGGTGTAAGAAAAAAAAATAATTATAATATTTTGTTGGTTTTATCACTTGGCAGCTAGGTTTTTAACATATACAATCCTGTTGTATGCCACACTTAAATGAGCCTCGTCATGAGAAAACCGGATTTTTGCCTATGCGAAAACGAAGATGCAGGTCAGCTTCACAGTAACTGGGAAGCTGATCAGCGCCTGTGTTTTCGCGACTGGGATAGTATAGTTCCTCTTCCACTTATATCCAAAATTTCAAGCTTCTACTCATCTTATGAGACTGTACAGGCCGAATTGTGTCAAACCTGGTCGGAAACCTTGAAGACCGGTTTTCTTGCATCACGGCTCAAGTAATAATGGCTGAAATTTCTGGAGATGCCATTGAAGCAATCTAATTGTTAGGTAGTAAAGACATAAATTTTGCACAGATTAATAGATAGAATATTCACACTACAGCATGCATGTGCAAATATGCTTTAAAAAGTAGATTTAAGCTGTATTTGGTAAAAATCTGTGAGTTTTTATACCAAGCTTTTCACAAACCTTGTATGAATGACCAAAGACAAAGACTTATCTATGCCAAATGCACAAAAAAAAAAAGAGAAAAAAAAAAGAAAAAAAAAGAAAAAAGAAGAAAAAAGAAGAAAGATATTTTGTGATGCCATATACATATGAGCCGCATCATGAGAAAACCAACAATGTGGTTTTGTACACGTCCGACACAAATTGAGCTCTAGAAGCACAGAAGATGGCTACAGGCTGGAAATTTTAGATTTAGAAAGAAGAGGAAGTGTATCATTGGGAAAACAAAGTGCTGTTCAGTTTTGCAATTACTGTGAAGGTGATCAACGCCTTTGTTTTCACATATGCAAAATGTTGACGCTGCTCATATACTGCCTTATCCTCCCCGCACTCAGTGCATGTTGATAAGCTTTCTAAATTCAATCCCTAGCATACAAAAAGCATGTTGCTTAAGACCCTCCCCATTTGTACAAGTTCCATTGCTCATGCTTATTACATTACATACCATTCACATGATAGTTTGAAAATTGAGCCTATGCATGAGAAAAACAACATTTTGGGTTTCGGAAGATGTCGGACACAAACCAGCTTATGCACACACAGAAGCAGGATAGACGCTTGAACTTTTGGAATAAAGTAGAAGGGAAATTGAACTATCTGTGTAGCGAAAACAAAGGCGCTTATCAGCTGTGCAATTACTGCGCAGCTGATCTGTGCCTTTGTTTTCAAATATGCAAATTGTTGCTTTCCTTATGCGGTGGCCCGAATATTAATTTTATCTTTTATTTTTTTTTTTTTTTGTTATTTAATATGATGTTTGTAAGTTATTTGATTTGATTTATTGCGTAAGATTAAAACAAAAATGAAACAGGATATGACAAAGTCAGAATTTCATACACGTGATAAGTTTGAAAGAGGCATCAGGGAGATTTTCTCCCATTTCAGGGAGGTGTTTTGAACAATGTAAAGAATGAAAATTCTTGCTTCATTTCAGGGAAATTTTGAATTTTCTTGAAAAATTTGCTCAAGCATTTATTTTTATCAGTCTGTCATTTAATTAATTTATTCATGAAATATCATGTTTATAGGTATATGCACATAACATATGAGCAGCCTCCTGAGAAAACCAACAATCTGCATATGCGAAAACAAAGACGCAGATCAGCTTCGCAGTTACCGCGAAGCTGATCAGCGCCTTTTTTTCTGCGACTCAGATAGAACAATTCCTTCTCTACTTAACTCCAAAATTTCAAGCTTCTAGCTTGCTTCTGTAGCTGTACAGACCTGTTTATGTCAGACCTGTTCGGAAACCACATTGTTGGTTTTCCCACGAGGTGGCTCATGTATCTCTTGAAAGGACTTTTATGCTGAAAAATCTGATATGAAATATATTCACCTCCCTATAGAATTTTCAACTCTAACACGGGACATACACATAAAACCACCACAGTCGTCAGTGGCTGTGAATGGTAAAAACAACTTCAGTCGTCAGTGGCAGTAAAAGTGTTAACACGAGGCTGATTCAAATGATGCTACCTGTGCTGTCGTTCGAGTACTTTGTTTACCATTACATGCAAAAACTTGCTGTCGTTCTAGTATATCGACAGTCACATCATGTCTCCGACGACAGCAAAATCACTAGTATCATATTTAAGGCCGTCGACCATATACTCGGACGACAGCAGTGATTTGCATGTGATCGTATACAAAGTACTCGGACGACAGCACAGGTAGCATCATTTGAATCACCCCCATGGTTAATGAATCCTCATTATGAGGTAGTTAAACAAGTTTTATATAGAGGATCTTACACAAGTGGTCATTTCATATGAAATTTATTAAACGAGCCTTTGGCGAGTTTAATAGATTTCATATGAAATGACCACAAGTGTAAGGTTCGTTTTATCATATGACTTTGAAAACAGGATTTTATCTCCTATTTTCAATGAAAATCTACAATGTTGTCATCAATGACGTTACATATTCCCGCAAAAGTGTTAATACACGTGTGGTCATACGATTTTTATGACATGACGTTATCCACTTGAAAACAGCGACGTCATATGATAAATTTCCATCTGTGTAACTCTGACTATTATATTTTGTATTTTACAGCCCATCTCCACACAAAGTTCCCAGCATATGAAAGAGTCTCACTCAGAGATAGTAAGTACAGCTTATAAGTCTGGTCCCAAGGTTATAAAACCTTTTTCATGCTCAACTCAGCTGAGCATGAAATGTAAATTACTCATAAATACTGAAATAGCCCAAATTTATAGAAATTGTTGGTTTAGACCTTCAAAGCCAGTATAATAAATTTATTCTGCTGATAAATGTTAAAATGCCAACAATTGTTGGCATTTTAACATTTATCAGAAGGATAAATTTTAGTCTCAGCTTAGCCGAGCATGAAAATTTTTTTTATAACCTCGGGGCCTGATGTCCTGTTCATTACGAAAACTTGCCCATGCAATATGCGAAGAATTTTTGAGCTTTGAAAATTGAAAATTTCAGCAGCAAAATTTGGATATTTTTCTTATTTTTGCTCAAAACATAGATTGTGGGGACACGTTAGAACCGCCTCGCCTGCGAGGCGGTTCTAACGAGTACCTACTATCTATGTTTTGGAGCAAAAATAAGAAAAATAGGTATACCCCTGGTGGGGTTTGAGGGGGTAAACATTTCACGGACATATTTTCCTGATGTTTGTGGAACATAGGCAAACAGTATAGTCCCAGATGTGAAGCCACTTTCTGTGGCATCCCATCTGGGTCTACTCTGTTTATCTAGAAAAGTTTCATTGAAAATTTACATAACTATATAGTCACTCTTGATGCCCCTAAAAGTGAAAGTGGTCTCACCCAGTTGACAATGATGGCAAGTCCATTCTCACAATAGGATTCAGATATGCTTGTACAGAACAAAGACAACTAACTAAATTTTGCTTAGTACAGGTCAACCTCATTATAACGCTATCTTTGGGGTCCATGGAAACAGACCGTTATAAGTGAACCGTGTTGTAATGAGGTTATTTACAATAGATATATAACAAAATAATTAATTTGGGAGCCATGACATGGTCGTGTTATATTGAAAACCGCACTATAGTGAGGCGCGTTATAATGAGGTTGAACTGTATACCTAGCCTCTAGAGGTGATACATGTAGAGGACAGAAAGCAATTATGAATAATGTGATGAATTATTAAAAGAGCAAAGCATTTTAGCGCCAAATATAATTTATTTAAACAGACAAGACTGCTTCATTTAGAATAAAAAATGGAAAAATAAAGAAAAAAAAAAAGATTATTTTCAAAGCCTAAAACTGTTTCTTTATATACGATAGTGAAATTGTAAATAAAAATTTAAACCAAGATCCTTTAAGAGCAGTGAAGACATTGATGAGAAAGGGGATGGGTCATACCGCGGTTTCGACTACTAAAGTCTCGTCAGTGACCCTTTAGAATTGGCAACATGGAGCAAAAGAGAATTACTGAAATTTTGCAACTTTCAACAAGTTTGTAAGATTTATTTATATTTTCCTTTGTATCTTCCAGCTGGGTTTGTACGACCTGTGGTTATTTTCGGCCCTCTAGCTGATGTAGCCAGGGATAGATTGTTACGAGATTATAAAGACAAGTTCATGTCTCCACGTAAGTATACACTGATTTATTCTTTCATTGATTAATGCTCATAAATTTGTTTTGTTGCAACAAAGCATTATTACTTGCTTGTTAACTGAACATTTTATTGGCAATATTAGATTGTCTTTAAGGTTCTTACTTGATAGAACGATGCATTTTGTTGCTTTTCAAATCCTTCCCCAACTTGTGAACTGTTAATTTACCTGCAAAGAGGGGAAGTAAATAAGCTATATTATGTAACACAAGATACCTCTAGCGTTCTTGATTGGCAAGTTGCTGGTCAGGTCCTCACCTAGTGGGGAGTTTGGTGGGAGTTTTGTGGCCTAGCAGTTAAGGAATCAGACTCAGGATCAAAAGGTTGCCTTGGATGTTAAAACATCAAATAAACAAAACCCTGACCTATAATAATAAACATTGTTTTTTTGCAGAACATGAAAATGGATGATGAATCGAAAGGTTGTTCTGGTATCAGAAGACTTGGTGCAATAAACAGTGTTATCTCAAATGTCTTTTGACAGAGCCCTGCCATACCTTCACTTATCGTTAACCAATTAATTTCAGTAGCTTTTTTTTTTGCAGAAAGTGAAAGTCATGTGGATGATGAAAAGAAAGGCCACACCAGTATCATAATAGATACTATCTCAAATGTCACTTGGCAGAGCCTCGCCATTTTGTTGCTTTTCTAACCCTTACTTATCATTAACAAATTAATTTTAATTGCTATTTTTTTGCAGAAAGTGAAAGTCATGTGGATGATGAAAAGAAAGGGTGTTCTGGTATTATTAGACTTGGTGCAATAAATGATACTATCTCAAATGTCGCTTGGCAGAGCCTCGCCGTTTGTTGCTTTTCTAACCCTCACTTATTGTTAACCAATTAATTTCAATCGCTATTTTTTTTACAGAAAGTGAAAGCCATGTAGATGATGAAAAGAAAGGGTGTTCTGGTATTATTAGACTTGGTGCAATAAATGATACTATCTGAAATGCTGCTTGGCAGAGCCTCGCCGTTTGTTGCTTTTCTAACCCTCGTTTATTGTTAACCAGTTAATTTCAATGGCTATTTTTTTGCAGAAAGTGAAAGTCATGTAGATGATGAAAAGAAGGGCCACTCTGGTATCATAATAGATACTATCTCAAATGTGGCTTGATAGAGCCTCGCTGTTTGTTGCTTTTCTGACCCTCACCTAATCATAAAACAATGCTTTATTTGCAGAAAGTGAAAGTCATGTAGATGATGAAAAGAAGGGTCGCTCTGGTATTATTAGACTTGGTGCAATAAAGGAAATTATCTCTAAGGTACTGTTGAGCCGCAACGCAAGAAAACTGGTTTTCCAACCAGGTCTGACACAAACCGACCTGTAGAGTCACAGAAGCAGGTTAGAAGCTTGAAATTGTGGATTTAAGTAGAAGTAGGATTGTACTATCGGTGTAATGAAAACAAAGGTGCTGATCAGCTGTGCAGTTACTGCACAGCTGATCTCCGTCTTTGTTTTCGCATAGGCAAAAATCCGGTTTTCTCATGACGCAGCCCATGTTTATTTACTGTGTTATAACCCCATTATGTAAACAAGTCGTGGCAAAGGTCACTTTGGTTCCGTGTTCCATTAACGTAACAGGTAAATGGAACAAATTTGGTCAAGGGGAGATGATAATCAACACTGCAAGTATTATAGTTTCTAAATTTTTGGATACAAGACATCAATATAAAATTTAAAAATTCACATAAAGAGGACGAACAACAAAAGTGATTAGTCCAAAAATGCAAATGCATTGACAAATAGTGATCAGGGATGAAATATTAGAAAATGCCAGTCTGTTAAAATTTAACTCTAAAATCGTTCAACTATTTTCCCTTTACAGAGAAAACACTGTCTGCTTGACGTAACGCCACATAATGTGGATCGACTCAACTACGCACAGTTCTACCCTATAGTCGTGTTTCTGAAAGCCGACTCTAAAGCTACCGTGAAAGACCTGAGGTCAAAATGGGTAAAAAGTGCCAGCAAACCGCCGAAAAAGTATTACGAACAGAGCCTGAAGCTAGACAAACTGTATCAGCATTTGTTTACAGGTAAGGCACTATATTTGAATTTAAGTTATAAAAAAACAACAACAAAAAAAAAACAACAACAACAACAAAAAAACACACTTTTTCAAACATTTGTTTTTACTAGACCATGAGTGCTTAATATTAAATCTGGGTGATCTACCAAATGACTAAACTGAGATTGTTTCTTGTACAGGGCAAAACTGAGATTGTTTCTTGCACAGGGCAACAATTGATAAAAATGACTGGTATTAGAGGTTATATGAATTCATAGTTATTCAGCTACAATGACAGATTTGAAATTTCTTGACACAATATTTCGCTTTACACAATGTTTTCATTTACACAATGTTTTACAGCATCAATGCCACAATGCATCAGATGCCTTGTATAAGTAATTGCATGAATTTATAGATCTTCAACATTTGTTTTCATATTCACAATGTTTTCGTTGACACAATGTTTCTGTGATTATTTCAGCATCAATTACACACAATGCAATGGATGCCTGGTACAAGAAATTGCATGAACTCATAGACCTTCAACAGCAACACTATATTGCCAAACACAATATTTTCATGTACACAATGTTTTTGACACAATGTTTGTGTGATTATTTCAGCGTCAATGGCCCACAATGCCTCAGATGCCTCGTACAAGAAATTGCATGAACTCATAGACCTTCAACAGCAACACTATATTGCCAAACACAATATTTTCATGTACACAATGTTTTTGACACAATGTTTGTGTGATTATTTCAGCGTCAATGGCCCACAATGCCTCAGATGCCTGGTACAAGAAATTGCATGAACTCATAGACCTTCAACAGCAACACTATATTGCCAAACACAATATTTTCATGTACACAATGTTTTTGACACAATGTTTGTGTGATTATTTCAGCATCAATGACCCACAATGCCTCAGATGCCTGGTACAAGAAATTACATGAACTGATAGACCTTCAACAGCAACAACAGATTTGGATGTCAGAGAAAAAGGTAAATTGTGAGAAGTATTTACTTAGAGTTTACGATTAGGTAAGACTCAAAACGGAGGTCGGACAACAACAGAAATTAAAATATAAAAGCTTGATCCTTTGGAAGCAATGAAAACGTTCAAAGGGAGGTAGTATGGGTAATATTGCGCAATTTTGGGTACTGAACCCTCATCAAGTGACCCTTTATAATCTGGCGACGATAGCGAGATAAATATACTGCAATTTCAAAAATTTACACAAGGTAAGTCTAAATCAAAGACACATGCCTAAACAGGGTCAAATAATTAAAACAGTGTTTAGAAGATGGCTCTAAACATACAAATTTTAGTACTCCGAATAAGCAGCTTTCTAATGATCAGGGCCCAGTTGTTCAAAACTAACGACGTTGTTAGTTAACGTTTTGTTAAAATTTCTAACATTAATATTACAAATACACTGTTATTTTCTGTTGAAAAAAATGTGAGAATCCTTTGCACTGCAAAGGATTCGGATCATTCCCACATTTTTTCAACAAAAAATAACAGTGTATTTGTTACTTTAGCTGATATTTGCTTAACAAATTTATGTCTTAACGATATTGTTAAGCTAACGATGCTTTGAACAACTGGGTCCAGACTTCATGACACAGTGGTCAAGCCTTGATAAACGGGAGCCAAGTTACTGCAAAGCTGATCTGTGCCTTTCTTTTCACCTGTGCATGTTGTTGGTCTTCTTATGCGATGGCTCAAGTCATTTTAGCAGTTATCAATAATTTATCTGATCAGCCTGCAAGGTGTTTTTGTGTACAGCCTGAATAAACAAGAGTGCAACATCCTTGTGGTAGAGTACACAGCCCAGAATTACAATGCTTCCTTAAAGTTAAGGCCCACCTTAGTTAAGGTGACAAATTTTGACTCGATATTATACCATTAAAATCAATAACTGATTTCATGAAAACATACAAATATGTAAAATAAAATGTCATTTACATAATAAAACCGATAAGTATTATTTCAGTATGTTTTAGATGCATCTTTTTGGATGCTGAAAATTGCCACCTTAACTAAGGTAGGCCTTAACGTTAAGGGAGTATTGTAATTCTGGGCTCTGGTCTCTGGAGTGAGAGATCTTTAGTTCGATACCTATCTCTGCCATTTTGCGTCCACTAAGACACTTTAATTATGCTTTCCATAGTAAATTGTGCTTATAATATTGCTGCTCATGTTGTTATATTCCTGTAACCTGAGCTTTTGAAATAAACTAGGAAACTTGGTTGATATCCAGGCAGTGATGGCTCCATCCCAACAAGACTGAACCATTGTTGACTCGGATGTTAAGTCATAACCAAACAAAACCAAAATATTGGAGATAACTATCAGATCTGTCAAAACAAACAGGTTGACCTTTAGATGACCTTGACCTATTTTTATTGAAATCTCTTCATTTATTATTGCAGCCTGATGAAGATATTACGGACGACTATCTATTCCCACTGTCGAACAGAATCGCTTACAGCGGCGGTCGAGACAGTGACATTGACATCAGTCGACCTTTGGATGACCTTGAACTTTCACCGACTCACAAGAAGCGGCTTGTCCGGTCGTCGTCGGACCCGAGTATCAATACGACGGATAAGATACCCGGTATCCCACCGTACCCTAATCCACCGAGATATCAGAGGTCGCCTAAGGTCAGTAGCATAAGATTTATACTATGATAAGCAAATTATTATAAAGTTTCAATAAAAAGAAAAAGCTATTATGGGCATGCTTAAACCACATACTTTGCTTGTTAATAGTCTTCTAAGGCATTTTTTTTTTTTTAACGAGTACCCACAATCTATGTTTTGGAGCAAAAAGAAGGAAAATAGGTATACTCCTGTATACCCCAGTTTTTCTATATAAAAGTGAGGTATGAGGGGGTATACATTTCAGGGACATGTTTTCCTAATGTGTATATGCCTGATTATGCAATAAAAGAATGTCATTAATACAGGAAACCTATCAAAAGAAATTTTTATCAAACTTTTCACCTTTTATTGCAGCTTTCGTATGATGGACCAAATTATCAAGACATGGGACCACAAGATGGTATGTAGTATGATAATTTGTTGCAGATTAAATAAAACAAAACAAAAAAACGTTTTCTTGTCAAAAACACTTCAAAATAATTTAATGACAAAATTTAGATCAGAAATAAATAGGTATTGGCTTAAATGTCAGGGGTGGTGTGCGTCAATTGTACAAAACTGATAATGAAATAAGCTAAAAATTCATTCTTAATGTTAATAAATTTTTCAGAAAAATCTACAACGTTTTTATTCTTAAGTGATTATCCTGTTTAACTATTTTGAACAAAATAAATATCATGAAAATATTGCAAATGCCAAAGAAAAAAAAAAATAGAAGAAAATAAAAAGAGAAGAGTAACAGCCTTTGCTTATGCAACGAAAAATATTGCTGGGTTTAATCCTGCTACTTCATTATTCTGAAATTGAAGACATCTCTGGTTTAACATAGAGGTTATCCTCATCATGGGCTCAATACTGATTTGGCGGCCCCCGTGGCCTGGCCGAGTGGTTAAGAGCGCTGATATTTCATTACCACACTTAAGCATTCGATCATCTCACCACTGTGTCTGGTGTGGGTTCGAGCCCCGCTCTGGCCACATGTGAGACAAGCCAAGTTCTGCTTGCTGGTGTGTCAGATGGTTTTTCTTGGGGTTCGCCCCACCTACTGATTGGCCCGTCTCATATGAGCTGAAATAATCTTGAAAGGGACGCTAAACTGAATCAAAAAAAAAAAAGAATCAATTTTGTTTTCCAGATATTTACTCGCAAAGATCTGAAGACCGGTACTACCCCTCATATTACTCAGACCAGCTCGACCGCCGATACAACCGGGCAAATATTGATCCGTACGCCACGTTAACGCCCAGCGAGAGATTACGGGGTCGTCTTCCCTCAGACGATCAGTGGTTTGATGGCTATGACCGAGGTGAGTGTCATAAAACAGATAAAATGTTAATTTGTGCTAATCGATTTATTATTTTGGTTACTTCTTCTTAAAACTTGCTATGGAAGATGGTAAAGAAGCAAAAATGTTCAATTTGCTTACTTTTAGGTCAGCGGCAATATCCTCATCTGTTAACCCTCAAAAATGTTGAATTTCCTTATTTTTATTCTTACATGTAGGTCAGCGGCAATACGACGGTGATGCGCCATATTCCCGAAGTCGTCAACAGTCCCCATAAGCTCATCATCCCCAGCTTCAACCGCCCCCTCCCCAATATTTTATCCTCATCTGTTAACCCTCAAAAATGTTCAATTTCCTTACTTTTTTTCTACCTGTAGGTCAGCGGCAATACGATGGTGAGGCGCCATATTCCCGAGGTCGTCAACAGTCCCCATCAGCTCATCCCCCATCACCAGCGGCAGTATCGTCACCACATTACACATCTCCATCTCAGCAACATTCCCAGCCCATCGAACAACGAGTAAGTGAGCAGCGTCATGAGAAAACCGGATTTTGCCTGTGCGAAAACTAAGGTGCAGTGACTGCACAGCTGATCAGTGCCTTTGTTTTCGCTACATGGATAGTACAATTCCTCTTCTTTCTTAATCAGAAAATTCAAGCTTCTAGCCATTTTCTGTTGGTGTATAGGCTGGTTTCTGTCAGACCTGGTCTGAAACCCGGAAGACCAGTTTTCTCACATCGCGGCTCAAGTATCATGGCGTACAATGTAGATGAGTTTTAGTGGCCAATTTAGTGCAATAATCATAAATGATGGATTGAAAAAATGTAAAGAAAATTTGCGATCTCACATTAAATGGATTTACTTAATAGTTCAGACTGATAATAGTTGGATATTGTGTGAATATTAAGCAGCATCCATTCAAAATAATACATGTTCTGCAGCTTGCATTAAGCTATACCCAATAGGCAGCCACTCAGTTACCCAAACTTAAATAGATATATGAAAACGTACACAAGGTGCGAACAACACTAAAATTCAACACCAAAACATAAAACAATTATAGCCACAACAGAAGTATCGCCTTGGAATGATCAGTAATATAAAATTACTGACAGCCTTAAATCAATCATACAGTGTTTGATGAAATGTTTGATGAAAATATTCATCCCTATTGCAGCCATACAACGATAATTCCTCCTACTCCAGTGACTCATTCACAAAATATTCCTCAAATCCTGCCAATCGTCACGACGACTCCAAGCTACGGGAAAAACTAGGTCAAGGTTACCCGAGGCCCGGTACCAGGAGTAACGATCCGTACCGGTTTACCCGGAGCACGGCGAATAAAGTCAGCACCAGTAATGTGGATAAAACAAAATTATCTGATCTCTCAGCCCGATATAGGTAGGCTCATTAAATGTTGCACGCCTCTTGTATATTTTGGGTCTCATTTTATGTTGTACACCTTTTGTATTGAAAGCACCAGTAATTTTAACAAATCAAAAGGATCTCTCGGCCCAATATAGGTAGATTTGTCATCATCATCATCATCATCATCATCATCATCATCATTACTATATTCTCAAATGTCCAGACCAGTGTGCTGATCATGAATTTGTATGAAAAACTATGATGGAAAAAGACCCAAAACACATGCTTTCATATCATCTTGTATACCAGTTTTATCATTGATACATATACTATCATTTGCATGTTTCTATCATGTTATGACTACAAAAAGAAAAAAAAAGGTCCCCTTGTATGTTACTCTTCATATTCAATTCAAAAGAAACTGGACTTTGAAAAATGGCTATACTCATCAGTAGAGGATTGAAAAAAATCAGCTCTTTCATGCATGTTATATTTCTTTACCATGTTGCCTGCTGTATTTTGCACCCAAAGAAAACAAGCGGCATTCTAGTACCTCTGCATGCATATTGTAAATGAGCCTGTGCATGAGAAAGTCAACAATTTGCATATACGAAAACAGACGCAGATCAGCTGTGCAGAAACTGCACAGCTGATCAGCACCTTTGTTTTCGCCACACGGATAGTACAATTCCTTTTCTACTTATATCCAAAGATTCAAGCCTCTAGCCATCTTCTGTGCTTGTACAGCCCGGTTTGTGTCGGACCTGGTCAGAAACCCAAATTGTTGGTTTTCTCATGCACAGGCTCAAATGTATTTATTCTCTGACAGAGTTCATTTTTACTGAAAAGAAAAATCACAAATTTTGATGCAGAACTAGTTTTGACTTGCTTAAAAAAAAAAGAAAAAAAGAAAGAAAACAACAACAAGAAACAAATAAAAAAACAACAGAAAATTATTTTTGATTATTAGTAGATATTTTTTCTTAGTGTTTATGATGCATAAGAGTTTGTGTACTTCATTTGAAGGGGCTTGCATGGCAGCATTTCATTAGTATTTTCATGTTTTGTAAAATCACAAAACAAAAAAAACAAAAACGGAAAAAGAACAAAATAAAAAAAAAACGGAAAAAGAACAAAAAAAAAAAAAAAATAGCTGAAAGAATGAGCTCTTGTCACTTGACATGCTTCGCCCTTGCTTAGTGTATTCTTACCCCACCCACCTTCCTTCCCCTTACAGAAAAGACGACCCCACTTCCCGTAGCAACAGTAAACTTGGGCCTAAATCCCCCACCCAGCCCCAGGGGGTGGACCCAGGGGCCTCGGACCATCACCCACCAAAACGGAAAGACCCTCCGCCGGTTGCGCCGAAAACCTACAATTTGAAAGAGCGAGGCAGTGAACCGGATGATCAGAAAATGAAGAATTACGAATCAAAAAGCAGGTTAGTTGGTTTGTTACATGTATGAGTTTTATTTATACATTGTGTACTCACGTACACCACAACCTCTTTATAACGGTATTGTTAAGGTCCAATCATATTATAGTGTTAACTATTAAATCAACATCATCATTACAAAAACTTTCCCATGCAATATAAAGATTTTTCCTAAGGTGTAAAAATTGAAAATTTTCAGTAGAAAAATTTTGATATTTTTCTCATTTTCGCTCAAAACATACATTGTGGGTACACGTTAGAACCGCCTCCTTGAGGTGGTTTGAACAAGTACCCACAATGTAGGTTTTGGATCCAAAATCAGAAAATTAAGTATACCCCTGCAAACCCCAGTTTTTCTAAATAAAAATGGGGTTTAGGGGGGTATACATTTCACGGACAGTTATCCTGATATAATAATGAAATGTAAAGCTATGCAGCAAAATTGGTCCAAATTGTCCATTTTGGGTGCAGCAATGGTCTGTGTTGTATCCAAAATTGTACTTTAACATCAGGACCCAGTTGTTCAAAATTAACGATGTCGTTAGTTAACGTTTCGTTAAAATTTCAAACGTTAATATTACAAATACACTGTTATTTTTTGTTGAAAAAATGTGAGAATCCTTTGCACTGCAAATAACAGTGTATATGTTACTTTAGCTGATATTTGCTTAACAAATTTATGTCTTAACGATATCGTTAAGCTAACGAAGTTTTGAACAACTGGGCCCTGGATAACATGTCTGACATGTATACCTCCTTGAATCCCACTTTTATATAGCAAAACTGGGGTATGGAGGGGTATACCTGTTTTTCTTATTTTTGCTCCAAAACAGATAGTGGGTACCACCGAGGCGGTTCTAATGTGTACCCACAATCCATGTTTTGAGCAAAAATAAAAAACATTTTAAAACGTCTAATGAAAATTTTCAAATTTTGACAGCTGAAAAAATCTCTGTATATTGTATGGGCAAGATTTCGTAATGAATGAATCATGTTATAAGGAGGTGTAGGTGTATAATTGAATGTGATAAGCATGTTTTGTTATTGTGCATGAAAGATTTATTTATTCTTTCAATTCATCATGCAGTCATTTTCAAAAACAAAAACAAACAAAAAATGTTTGTAATACATAGCAAAAGATGGAAGTTTGGTTTGGCTTGTATTAAAAAATTACATTTTTCACTACTCACAGTTCTTAGCTTTTTTTTTTTTTTTTTTTTTTAAATAATGACAAAGCATGCTATTTGTATTTTGACGAGCCCTAAGTTAAAGGTTTTCACTCTAGGCTCTCTGTATTTATTTAAAGCTTTGCTTTCTTAATTTCATAGAGTCTTTAACTAGAATACACGTTTTAGAAAAAAAAAAAAAAAAAAAAAGCAAAGAACACTGATAAAAAAACCCCAAAAAACCCCCACAATATTAAGCTTTTTATTACAGTGAAGTTTAGTTTGTACTTTTAATGTTCCACATTCATTTCAACATGATCATATGAGCTGCTTCATGAGAAAACCAGATTTGCCTTTGCGAAAAGAAAGGCGCAGATCAGCTGTGCAGGAACTGCACAGCTGATCAGCGCCTTTGGTTTTCGCTACTTGGATAGTAAACTTTTGCTTCTACTTAAATCCAAAGTTTCAAGCTTCTAGCCTTAACATATCAGTTTGTGTTGGACCTGGTTGGAAATCCTGAAGACCCTTTTTCTCGCATCGTGGCTCAAATTATTTTTCACACCGACTATCAAGAGACAACCAACACAACTAAGAACAACCAACTCTGACAAAAATCAGTAAGCAACAAACCTGTTCCTAGATGGGTATTTGCAATGTACATCCTCATATCATTACGAAAACTTGCCTATGCAAAATACACAGCTGTAAAAATCGAAAATTTCATTGAAAAAAATTCGATATTTTTAATATTGTTGGTCAAAACATTGATTGTGAGTACACATACCCACAATCTTACAGGTACCCACAATCTATGTTTTGGATCTAAAATATTATAAGAAAAATAGGTTTACCCCAGTTTTACTATTTAAAACCTTGGGCTTTGAGGAGGTATACTGTTCATGGACATGCTGATGTTGATTTCATCTGTGTTTGTTGTACACAGTCCCGTTGGTTGTCTCGGGGATGACAGGTGTGTTTTTATAGCTCTAACAAAATTTAGCTTCATTATTAAGTTTATAGCATATTTGATTTGTAAAATTCATATTATTTCAATATTATTTGAGCCACCACAACAGAAAACCAACAACATACATAGGCGAAAACAAAGGCGCAGATCAGCTGTGCAGCAACTGCACAGCTGATCAGCGCCTTTGTTTTCGCTACGTGGAATGGACAAATCCTCTTCTACTTTCAAAATTTCAAGCTTCTAGCATTCTTCAAAGACTCGACAGGCAGATTTGTGTCAGCCCTGGTCGGAAACACAGATTGTTGTTTTTCTGACATGAAGGCTCGTTTTATTTTTAGCTTACAAATGTAGCGTAGCTAACAGCACGATTTTGCTTTGTAGGGTATATACACCACATGCTGATGCTAACCATTATTCGGCCTTGCCTCGCCGCTATGACAATCAAACTAATAGAACATCACAGGACAATTATGTACCCCAAAGGGGAATCAGTGAATCGGATCATTATAAAAATGAGGACCCTTATGAGTGGGTTGCGCCCCGCAGGAGTGGGGGAGCAGGGGCAGTGACTCAGAGATATGGGGGTAGAGTTGGGCAGAGTGCGGAGTTTCCAGTGGAACGACAGAAGGCAGGGAGTCAGTTTAGCCCCTCGGGGCGGACTGTAATGAACCAGATGTATATGGACCACGCTGAGATTCAGAAGTTGAAGCAACAACAGCTAGCGCAGGGGATGGTAGACGGTTACCGTAGCGATAAAGACCAGGGTTACCATAGCAACAAGGAGGGTCGGCAGGGGGAACCGACATACGTGGGAGCTGGGGATCAACCAAGGTGAGACTCAACTGCATGGTGTGGCGTCAGATTATTCAGCTTTGGGGAAAAGGGCATTATTGTTTTTGTTTGTAGTTTGTCTGAAATGTTATTAATCAGGTTCTATGCTTAAATTATAGTGTTTGTGGTTCAGATTTAAAAGAAATCATGCTTTAAGCTTAAATAATAAAATGTACGTGATTTGTGTATAAAGCTTGAGTCATAGAGTATTTTCATTGTGAATTTATTATACATGTACATGTATATAGGCAAATAAGAATTGAATGTCTAGCTTAAAATGCTCTTTTTTTCCTAAAACAAAAATCAAAATCAACTTGCAAGATACGTTAAAACAATTTTGCTTTTTGCTTGTGAGCAACTTAAATTAATAAATGTGAGTTTCATTGCAGGTCATGTCTCAAAATAGTTCACAAACTATTTTCTCAAAAACTATTTTTTTTACAATTTTGTTTGCTCAAATGTTTTGTCAATTTTGTTACTTTTAACCAATCAACATCATGATATATGTATATATGATGCAATTATATGGGTGTTCATATATTATTATATGTACAATAACTGTATATATATATTATACATGTATGTTTTTGCTCAAACTGTTTTAATGCAAATAATGTATAGTTTTATTTTTGCATTGTTCTGGTTTTTGAAAAAAATTATATATATATATAAAAAAAAACATATTTAAATAAACAAGAAATACTTGCTGTGTGTGTCCAGTCTTATCATTGTGCATGGCTTAAGTTAACATTTGAGTCTTCGCGTGAGAAAGCCAACCATTTGGGTTTCCAACCAGGTCCGACACAAACCAGGCTGTACAGTCACAGAAGATGGCTAGACGCTTGAAATTTCAGATTTAAGAAGAAGATGGATTGTCGCGAAGCTGGTCTGCACCTTTGTTTACACATAAGCCAATTGTTGGTTTTCTGATACGGCCGCTCATTTATCTCAAATATGCTTGTAGCTATAATAGGCAATGTCTTTCATTAGCTTTTGGTCATGTGTGAGTGTCGATCATTGAGTGCTGGTTGACAGCCATTAATGACTACCCCAAAAATATGTTGTTAGAATAACTGACAGTTTAGTGAAACCACTATCAGTCTATCTCTAAATACTGTCATACGCCCGGGTTGACATTCTAGGCAGGTTAGTGTCATTTTCACTGGGTGCTTCCTTGGTCCCGATATAAAAAGGTTTTGTTTGACTTTTTGGTAACGGATTTTGTTCTACTTCTTTAACACATTAAATCTCCACAAAATAGAGTCGGCAAAGAAATAAATTGCTTCATTTATATCACTTTTTAACGAATCAAATTAAATGTTACAATAAAATTGCGATCAAAGAACTATATTATGACTTGAAATTCTTTCAATGACGTCATACATTAGAATCGAATCAAATCTTTGACCAAATTCTAGGAATTATTGTAGAAAAAAATCCAGTACCTGAATCAAACAAAACCAAATCCTATCGGGACCCATAGTGAAAGTCAAACAAAACCTTTTTATATCGGGACGAAGGAAGCACCCAGTGATTTTGTCAGACTAACAAAACTCAGGGAGGGGAATTTGAGGGCCTAGCCACTAGTCTCACGTGTGACCAGTGCGGGGCTTGATCCCACACCAGACACAGTGGAGAGATGATCGAGTGATTTAAGAAACAGTGCTCTTAATCGTTGGGCCACTGGGGCCACCCCAACAAAATTTGGCTCTATCTTTACATGACTGAAAAAATTGACTTCGATGTTAAACCACAAAACAAATAAACAAAACTCATGGAATTCAACATGTTGAAAACTTGTCAAGATCTTCCAGAAAAAAACAACAAAAAAAAAGCAGTCTACAGGTCAACCTCATTATGACACAAGCCGCATCGTGAGAAAACGGGATTATTGCCTATGCGAAAACAAAGGCGCAGATCAGCTTCGCAGTAACTGCGAAGCTGATCAGCGCCTTTGTTTTCGCTACTCGGATAGTACAATTACTCTTCTACCTAAATCCGAAATTTCAAGCTTCTAGCTCTTTTCTGAGCTTGTACAGGCCGGTTTGTGTCAGACCTGGTCGGAAACCCCGAAGACCAGTTTTCTCGCGTCGCGGCTCACACTATCTTTGGGGTCCGTAGAAACATACATGTTATATGTGAAACCATGTTATAATGAGGTTATTTACATATAGCAAAATATTCAGTTTGGGAGCCATAACATGGCTGTGTTATGTTGCAAACTGCATTGTAATGAGGTGTGTTATAATGAGGTTAACCTGTATTATTAATTGTAGGAACAATTATCGAGAACATCGCCATTCATATTTTATTGATTCAAGGTAAACAATACACAACATTCACTTTTTGGCGTGGCTAGGTTTGGGTCATAGTATTTACCTGTATCATGGATTTAGTCTTAATTGCATGAATATAGTATGGGGTCTTGTATATGCACTGGATTTTATACAAAATTTTATACAAAAGCGATAGACAATGGGGATTGACAACACTTTGCTCAAGAAATACAGAGGTTTCATCTCTTTCATTTGAGCTGCATCATGAGAAAACCAACATTTTGCATGTGGCAAACAAAGACACAGACCAGCTTTGCAGTAACTGCAAAGCTGATCAGCGCCTTTGTTTTCCCTACATGGATAGCACAATTTCTCATATTCCTAAATCCAAAATTTCAAGCTTCTAGCCATCTTCTGTGCTTGTACAACTTGGAATGTCGGACCTGTTTGGAAACCACGTTGGTTTTCTTATGCCAAGGCTCATTTATAATCAAGAGTTAAAGTGGACTGCTTGGTGAATAAGGCATTATTAGTATAGATATTATTTGTGTTTTTCTGTTCATCTACAATATTTCTTTTTCTTGGGGATAGAAATGCTTCATGTGGCACATTTTATACAATATGCCTGCCTCCTTTTTTATTTATTTTTTATTTTATTATACATCTTCCTGTATCATTTTTACGAACATGGCATCAGTGATTAAGTAAGTGCTTGTAATCCTGGCTTCTGTCATAAACCAGGCTGTAGGAAAATTATAGTATTCACACTCTTATGCATCTTCTGTGCTTGTACAACTTGGAATGTCGGACCTGTTTGGAAACCATGTTGGTTTTCTTATGCCAAGGCTCATTTATAATCAAGAGCTAAAATGGACTGCTTGGTGAATAAGGCATTATTAGTAAGGATATTATTCTTGTTTTTCTGTTCGTCTACATTATTTCTTTTTGTTGGGGATGGAAATGCTTCATGTGGCACATTTTATGCAATATACCTGCCTCATTTTGTATTTTTGATACATCTTCATGTATCTTTTTTGCGAACATGGCATCAGGGACTGGTGGTTTCATATGGGCCGCTTATGAGAAAACCGGATTTTTGCCCATGCGAAAACAGACACAGATCAGCTGTGCAGTAACTGCACAGCTGATCAGCGCCTTTATTTTTGCTGCACGGATAGTACAAACCCTCTTCTTCTTAAATCGGAAATTTCAAGCTTCTAGCCTTCTTCTGTTACCACACAGGCCGGTTTGTGTCATTCCTGGTTGGAAACCCGGTGCATAGCGGCTCATATAAACCAGGCTATGGGACAAGAGATCGTAAAATATAGTATACTCACCCCTTTGCATTCCTAAAGTCTTTAAAAGTGTTATCTCAAGTTTAAAAATTGGGCAACAAATCTGATAGTACATTGTTCAAAGGGAGGTAATCCATATATTTGAAAATTTATATTCTAACTTTAAGGACTTCCTCAAAACTTTTGTGGCAGTTCTGAGAACTTTTGGAATGCAAAAGGATGACAATTTTATAAATGTTTTCAATTTGTTCTTGAAAGGAAGAATGTAAGAAGGTAGCATTTTCAGTAATTTCTTGTACAGACCAGTGTTTCCTATGTACTTTAGTTCATTAGGATAAAATACACAATGCAAGATGTCATATCACACCCCTAGTCAGAGACAAGTGACATCACATACTATTGGTGTCTTGATATCACATTACATGATGTTTCAAGTTCTGGTGAACTGATTAACTCAGGTGTAAGGGAATATTATGCTGATGTGCGATAACATGTTTGCCCTTGCATCATTACAATACATTTTGGCAGTAATCACAAACTTTCTTCGGAACCTTACATTTGAAGTTCCATCAATAGATTAGCAAGCAATAGGTAAAAATGTCCTTCGAGGACTTAAGTACAAAGGTAAACCAAAACGTAGGACTGTCATAACAACAAATATTTGTCTCATATGTCACACTGTTCCGTTTCTTATTATAGACAGGCAATGTCTGTTACGATATCTGTTGCGTAACGGAGTGACAACGTCACGCCCTTGTATCACTAGTACATTGGTGGAATTATGCACAATCATTCTGTCAAGTAGGCATATATTTGGCCAAGTCAAACTCACCCCTCTGACTTCTTTATCCACAAGAATATCTGAGCCTTTGTGCTTCTTCTCAAGGTAATTGTCATTTTTCTATGTTTATTTTTTGATTAACTATCCCATTCAAAAATTTGTAATTCATGTTTGGAAAGCTGGGTTTTCCCAAAACCCTAGAGGGGTCAAGGCCACACTAAGTCTTGAAAGGGATGATGAATCTGATTTCAAAACACTACAGTACTGCCTGTAAATGAGCCGCCCCATGGGAAAACCAACAATCTGCATAGGCGAAAACAAAGACGCAGATCAGCTTCGCGGTAACCGCGAAGCTGATCAGCGCCTTTGTTTTCGCTACACAGATAGTACAATTCCTCCTCTACTTAACTCCAAAATTTCCAGCCTCTAACCATCTTGTGTGACTGTACAGCCCGGTTTGTGTCAGACCTGTGCGGAAACCACATTGTTTGTTTTCCCACGAGGCGGCTCAAATAGATTTGAGTATTCTGGTAATGTATTTCCAGGTTTCTTCAACTGTGGTGCTTGGGGGCTTATTCTGCATATTAATGCTGAACTAACAGAAAAAAATGAAAATAATATAAGATGAAAATATTGATTATTCACAATTAATTGAAGGAGGACTGGACTCTCACATTTCAGACATGGTTGTTTCGCAGGATATTTGTTGACCAATAGATGAGAAATGCCCTGGCTTCCTTAACACCCCGACCACTTATGAAATGTGCCTAAGCAGCAGAATTGCTTATCTCCTAATTTGTTTATGTACGATGCTGTCCCCTGGAGTTGCGCACTTAAGCATTGTTTGACCGTTTAGATTATAATAGAAGCAATTTCTGAATAAAACAAATAATCCCCTTTTTGCATGAACATGTAATGCATACAATTACCAAAAGAAATTATGAAAATGTCAAAAACTTTTCTCTGAATTTCATCATAAGTAAAGCTACCCCCATGTTTATCACTGACGTCAAAGGTCACATGGAGTTGCGCACTTGATTTATTTGACGTCATTATATGGCTTTCTTCAAGAAATATGGCATTTAAACAAATGTTTTGTGAAATTTGTCATATTTTTAGTTGATTAGCCACAAAAAGATGGAATAATGCAGCCCCATGCATAATTAATTTGGCCAATGCAATATACTGGGTAAACAAAATGTCTTGCAAGTACGTTTTACATAATTTTCTCCTTCTGTTCTGTCCCATCTATGATAATTTTTATTTTTAGCTCGCCTGCACGAAGTGCATAGAGCTATTGTAGTCACCTCGGTCGTCCGCGTTTACGTTTACGTTTACGTCCGCGTCACACTTTCGGTTAAAGTTTTTTAGAAGTCTATATCTCTTGACCATATTGATGGATCAAGTTGATACTTTGCATGTTGATAGATATTGGTCTGAAGTTTTACGCAGTACCATCATGACCCACCCTGGGTGACCTTGAGGTCAAGGTCACGGACTTAGAAATTTTGTGTTTAAGTTTTTATTTTGGTTAAAGTTTTTGTAAGTCAATATCTCTTGACCATATTGATGGATTGTTTTGATACTTTGCATGGTGCTAGATATTGGTCTGAAGTTTTACGCAGTACCATCATGACCCACCCTGGGTGACCTTGAGGTCAAGGTCACGGACTTAGAAATTTTGTGTTTAAGTTTTTGGTTAAAGTTTTTGTAAGTCAATATCTCTTTACCATATTGATGGATTGTTTTGATACTTTGCATGTTGCTAGATATTGGTCTGAAGTTTTACGCAGTACCATCATGACCCACCCTGGGTGACCTTGAGGTCAAGGTCACAGACTTAGAAATTTTGTGTTTAAGTTTTTGATTTAAGTTTTTGTAAGTCTATATCTCTTGACCATGTTGATTGATCGAGTTGATACTTTGCATGTTGGTAGATATTGGTCTGAAGTTTTATGCAGTACCATCATGACCTACCCTGGTTGACCTTGAGGTCAAGGTCACAGACTTAGAAATTTTCTGTTAAATTTTTTGGTTAAAGTCTAAATCTCTTGAACATGTTGATGGATAAAGTTGATACTTGCAGGTTGATAGATATTGGTCTCAGGTTTTATGCTGTACAATACAACTCACCTGGATGACCTTGAGGTCGGACTTGGAAGTTTTGTGTTTAAGTTTTGGTTAATGTTTTTATAAGTCTATATCTCTTGAACATGTAAATTGATCAAGTTGATACTTTGCATTGGTCTGAAGTTTTATGTTGTACCATCATGACCCACCTGAGTGACCTTGAGGTCAAGGTTATGGGTCATAGATTTTAACAGATGTAGTGGCATAGCACAAGTCAGGCGAGCTACGCTGTCCTGCGACAGCTCTTATTAGTTCATTTAATGAAGTTAGCTGACAAAATGTTACTCACAAACAAATGTAAACTTTCATGCCTTAGACCTGAGACAAGAAACTAAGAGGTGCGCAAGTCCATGTGCCGCGCAACTCCATGAGACTCAACTGTATATGAGCTTATTTATTACCAAAATTTTATCACAAGAAAACTGGCATTGAATTGAATTTACATTGAATGACATTGAAAATGATAATCTATAAGAGAGCAGTTATGGTATATCTATGGACCATGGAAAATGAATGATTTAGGATACCCTATTTATTAGAAACCCCCTTGCTAGGGTGGTCTTTTAATACAGAAGTCATGGTAAAAAATAAATAACAAAGTTCATCAGGAAAACACGTCTGGCAATGAATACACCCTTAAACCCCACTTTTATATAGAAAAACTGGGGTATACAGGGGTATACCTATTTTTCTTATTTTTGCTCCAAAATATAGTTTGTGGGTACTCGTTAGAACTGCCTCACCGAGGCAAAAATAAGAAAAATATCAATTTTTTTCCTGTGAAAATTTTCATTTTTAAAACCAAAAATTTTCTGTATATTACATGGGCGTGTTTTCGTAATGAAAAATAAACGACAAATTTTAAATTAAATTTTACAGAACAGATGATGAGCTTGAAAGGCTGAGACAGTCAAGAACTTATTCCAAATCTACTGATCACGTAGATATAAGGTCCGAGCATAGAAGTAGAGAAAAATTTGCCGCTTACAAAAGATTGATTACCCCTGGTGATTTTGGGCGTGTCTCCAAGTCACATGATGAATTACGGTAAATTTGATTGGCTGAAATGCTTTTGCTGAGCTTTAAATGGTGATGGTACTTAAGTTGTGTCTTAATATTTTTCACTTTCTTTTGTAGATTTAGAAGTAGATAGAGTTACCTTTAGTTGCTTGTTTGAATTTTCTTTTCTATTCTTTTTCCATCTTAATACAATTTTAAAGAAATACCATGTAGACATAGAGGCATTATTAACCCATTTTTTGACAAATGGATTCGCCCATCACTATCATATGGGTGAGTCCACTGTCATTTTTAGGGTCATCAGGAGTATTTCTTTATTTCTGGACCCTCCGTTTCTTTATGAAAATCCTTTTAGCAAACAGTGGGACGCCACATACTGTGGCATCACATCTGGGGCTATCCTGTTTGCCTTTGTCCCATAAAAAGAATGCCTGGCTTATATGAGCTAAATAGTTACACCACAACCTCTTTATAACATCACTGTTTTCAGTCGAAAATAATTTTCTTAATCGCTAGACCTTGCTATAAAATACATAGGAAAATGCGTCCATTATATTGACCTGTAGGGCGCCTGCAGGATCGAGATCAGTCGGTGAAGAGGACCTGTCAGTCATGAATGACATATGAGCCGCCACGTGGGAAAACCAACAATGTGGTTTTCGAACATGTCTAACACAAACCGGCCTGCACAATAACAGAAAAGAGCTAGAAGCTTGAAATTTCGGATTTAAGTGGAAGTGTACTATCTGAGTAGCGAAAACAAAGGCGCTGATCAGCTTCGCGGTTACCGCGAAGCTGATCTGCGTCTTTGGTTTCGCCTATGCAGATTGTTGGTTTTCCCATGAGGCGGCTCATATGAGGCAATAAAGAAAATCTTGCCATTTTATGTTGTGTTTGGCTCAGTAATGCTCTTTGATAAGACAAACAGTACAGTGTTGGTATTCCTTTCAGAAAAATATGGTTAAACTCGGAATTATTTTTCATATGCTGTGGAGTAACCTCATCTAATCTTTATCCATCTTAGGTGAAGACCGAACTTGACTTGCATGCATTAGAGCAAAGGTGACTAGAGTTACTGTAGGGCATTAGCTTGCATGATTTGCACAATGTAGGTTTATTGGGGCACCTGTAGATGCATGCATGCACAGTTCAGAAAATTAGATACATGTATTAAATTTTAAAACTACATGTACATGAATATTTTTTCAAACTGCATGAATTCTTTTACAGCTGCATGAAATGTTTCACTGTAACCATAGTAACAGTTGCATGAAATTAAGACAATATTCATACAGATCCTGTACATAGTTAAAACATAATGAATTTGACTTTTCCTTACCAGGTTTTATGAACAGATATGGCTAGAAAGCTCTTTGCAAAGTCCAATTTGCTCGACTTGTTCATTATTTATTGGTAATACTCTGATCACGTGATCCTCCCGGCTGGCCTGGGAGTCTCCAGGAAATGTGGTCCTTCTCCAGGCCTCCCGCTTTTACAAACAGCAGATTATTTTGTTCGTTTCTCTTTTCAAAGTTCATCAATGTTTGTTTATTGATTAGGACATTTATGTAGGTACATGTAATTCCTGAAAAATGGGAATAAGTACCTCAGAATAATATACATTTTACCCAAGATTAGTAAAATTTTAGTGGACAGACCAACACTATATGAGCCGCATCATGAGAAAACCAGATTTTTGTGTATGCGAAAATGAAGGTGCAGTTCAGATGTGCAGTAATTGACCAACACCTTTGTCTTCATTACGCAGATAGTACAATTCTTCCTCTACTTATACCTAAAATTTCAAGATTCTAGCTTTCTCCTGTGGTTGTATACGCCAGTTTGTGTCAGACCTTGTTGGAAATTTCGAAGACTTGTTTTCTCACATCACGGCTCATATAACATATATAAATTTATATAAATTTTTATTGGTAAGACCAGCTCCTCAGACTTTATTCTTTTTTTGGAGTAAAGACCGAGATCAATGGGAACCTAACTGGTCCACATTTATTGAATTTAAACAGAACAAATTATTTTTTATAGGGAGGAAAGGGATTCTGCTGATGGGAGACCAGCAAGAACATCGGGAACTGGGTCTGGGTCTGGATCTTCTGACCCCCAGGGGCAGGGGCCAGGGAGTGCTTTCGAGGCTTATAAGCAGCCACTTTCGACTTTTGGAAAATCAGAACAAAATGGACCACAGCCTGTGTTGAATGAAGAGGACTTGAAAAGTTTACCAAGGTATGTTGTCGCCAGAAAATACTGTAAACCAATTTATTTTCACGAGCGATACATTGTGCCAATTTTCATGAGAAAGAAGAATTCGCAAAAATAAATCTTAAGTAGCAAATTTTGATAACATGGAACATTATTTTTGCATAGACCAGTTATTCGGTCTGCAAATATATGCATGGAGGAAAAATTGTGAAATTTAATAGCCACAAAAATAAATAACCACATAAAATAATGAGGGCCTAGTTTTGTTTTGTTTCCTGACATTTAAGAATTTTCTTAGAACTGAAACTTGCTGTTATATATGACATTGTTCTGGTAATTGTATGAGCAGGGCTCTCTGAATCATGCTATGCAAGCCTTAAAGTTCAGTTTTAAAAAAAAAAAGCTGAAGACTTTAACTGGAACAAAAATATACAGTATAACCCAAAGATGGAAAGCTCAATTTTATACCACAGGACCAAGGAAAGGCAGATAAAAGTTCTTTCAACAGTGGAGGAAAAATCTGAAAAGTCTGAAGCAGGTTCAGACAACATTCCATTTATAGACACCAATGAAATTGAATCTGAAGCCATAAGAGCCAATCAGATTGAAGTGTCTGTATCACATGATCAGTCAGCTTATCATGTGGTCAAGTCATGTGATAGTGAGAGCCAATCAGATACACAGAGTGTGTCAACTCCCGATACAGTCATTCTTACTGGGTGAGATGCATGCATAGGCGTTCCCTGCTACCCGAGCATGTTTTTTTTTGACCACCAAGGGCATGAATTTCATCAAGTCCTGAGAATTTGTCTTCCTCTTTGACTTGTTTAATGATGCAGGAATGATGCTCAAGTGAATGGTTTTACAAACAATTGCTTGGTTTGTTGAAAGATTGATGTAGTTCTTTATTTGCCCATTTTGCTTTGCAGTTAAACATTGCATGCAAAAAAAAAAGAAAAAAAAAATCTTGCATGACTGTAGCAGTGGGCTTTGTATTTCCTTCCAAAAAGCTGCCTGAGGATTCGCCATTGCTAATTTTGAGAGTAAAGAACTTAGAAGGATGGTATTAAAAGATGCATTTGCACTGCATACTGGTCCACTTGTTTGCAAGTTCGGCATATCAAACTCAAGAGAGAAAATAATAAGAAAACACACAAAAAAAAAAAAAAAAAAAAAAAGTAAAAAATGAACTGTGAAAAGCAAAAGTGTGGTTTCCCATAAGTCTGACTCAAACCGAACTGTACAAGCACAGAAGATGGCTAGAGGCTGGAAATTTTGGATTCAGAAAGTAGAAGAATTGTACTATGTGTGTAGTGAAAAACAAAGGCGCTGGCTGATCAGCTTCACAGTTACTGTGAAGCTTGTCTGCACCTTTGTGTTTTCAAATGCAGATTGTTGGTTTTCTGATTGGACTTGTGGATTGATTTTCTGTAAAGTTTTCTGCATGGGATAGCAATTGAGCCTCGACGCAAGAAAACCGGTCTTCGGGGTTTCCGACCAGGTCCGACACAAACCGGGCTGTACAAGCTCAGAAAAGAGCTAGAAGCTTGAAATTTCGGATATAAGAAGAAGAGGAAATATACTATCCGTGTAGCGAAAACAAAGGCGCTGATCAGCTTCGCGGTTACCGCGAAGCTGATCTGCGCCTTTGTTTTCGCATAGGCAATAATCCCGTTTTCTCACGATGCGGCTCAATTTGCAGTTTGCTGATCATAAATTCTTACCCCTCCCCCCCCCCCCACACCCTTTCGTAAAAAGGTAGAAAAAACCTCCTTTGAATGGATATCATTTGTGTGAAAAAGAATAGCATGTATTGCCTCTGAGTCATTTTAACATTAGTAACATGTAAATTATTTCAAAAGTAAAATTGAATCTTTGAGTCAATATGAAAAGATAAGCAATGATATTTAATAGATTTTCTTGTTGGATGCAAACAGAACTGAAGAAAATTTTAGCCTTATAAATTTATACTTTCTCTTCTACTATTTTAAGAAATGAGCCACCTCGTGGGAAAACCAACAATCTGCATAGGCGAAAAAAAAGACGCAGACCAGCTTCGCAGTAACTGCGAAGCTGATCAGCGTCTTTGTTTTCGCTGCACAGATAGTACACTTCCTCTTCTTCCTAAATCCAAAATTTCAGGCTTCTGGCTCTTTTCTGTGCTTGTACAGGCCGGTTTGTGTCGGACCTGTTCGGAAACCACATTGTTGGTTTTCCCACGAGGCGGCTCAAATGTTGAAAGAAATGTGCATTGAATACTGGTAATCTCCCTCTGTAATGCGTGCCCAGGAACAGTGTGGTTGGGATAATTGACCATCCTGAAATGACTGTTGACATGGACATAAAGCACAATATCAACCAACCAACCCAATTTATGTATATTGATAACTTCTAAAACTTTTAAATAATTACATTTTTCAGGTTTGACCCCACCAGAGAGATAGATGAGAACCACACTGTCGTGGCAACAGCCAGGGGCGTGTTCGGCAGTGACGGTGGGATCCTGGAGTCCCCTGAGACAGGAGTCAGTATTGTGATCCCTGAAGGGGCCATCGATGCAGGACAGGAACAAGAGATATACTTCAAAGTGTGTCGGGATAATACTATACTGCCACCATTGGATAGGGAAAGAGGTTTGTGAACTTTTGTCTTGTGGGGAAAGGGTCAGGGGTTGGGTCCTGGTGAGTCGTAGGAGGCGGGTCACTATCGTGATCCCATAGTGGGCTATTGATGAGAGACAGGTGCAAGCGCTAATACTATACAGCCACCATTGAATAGGGATGGGGGTTTGAGAGTCACTGAAATGTGTGTGTGTGTGGGGGGGGGGAGGGGGGCACTAAAATAATACCTCATAATTTATGGTATGGTATATATAGATGACAGCAAAAGCCAAAAAGATATACTTTTAATTATGTCCAGGATACTACTATACTGTCTCAGATGGGGAGAGAGGTGGGTCAAGACTTGATAATTGAGATTAATTAATTTGTATGTGTACATGTATTCCACATTTTCTCATATTGCATTCTAGGTGAAACCTTACTAAGCCCGCTTGTGATGTGCGGTCCCCACGGTCTGAAGTTCAATCACCCTGTAGAATTAAGACTGCCCCACTGCGCGTCTGTGAATCCGGACAGTTGGTCTTTCGCTTTAAAGTCCAGTGACAGCCCTACAGGTAGGAACACTATAAAATCGGGAAGGCAGAAAGGGACGAAAATATCGGGAGTACACTGATCTATCGGGTGATATCACACGTATATCTGTATAACCAGACAGAATATCTTTTGCTTTGAAGTCTAATGATAGTCTAGCAAGTGCAAACATCAGGAAAATATGTCCATGCAATGAAAACCCCACTTTTATATAGAAAAATTGGAGTATGCAGGGGTATACCTATTTTTCTTATTTTTACGCCAAAACATAGTTTGTGAGTACTCATTAGAACTGCTATGGTAAGGCGGTTCTAACGTGTACCCACAATCTATGTTTTGAGCAAAAATAAGAAAATATTTAAAAATTTCAAATGGAATTTTAGATTTTTTACAACCAAAATAAATTCTGTATATTGCATAGGCACTTCTTCATTATTACATAATGTTTATCGTCCATCAGCTTAACATTGACATCTTGTCAGTTTACACACATTCTTTGAGTTATAAATGAGGTTTTAGTGTTAAACACCCATCATTGGTTTGTAAGTCAATGCTTTATATATGGCTAAATTTTACCTGGTACTGTATTCAAACATTTGAGCCGCCTCATGGGAAAACCAACAATCTGCATAGGCAAAAACAAAGACGCAGATCAGCTTCGCGGTAACCGCGAAGCTGATCAGCACCTTTGTTTTCGCTACTCGGATAGTACAATTCCTCTTCTACTTAAATCCGAAATTTCAAGCTTCTAGCTCTTTTCTGTGCTTGTACAGGCCGGTTTGTACATTGTTGGTTTTCCCACGAGGCGGCTCATTTAAAATTAGATGGCTTGTTTTTCAGGTTTGACTGTTATTAGAGCTGCCATACCAAAAACCAACAATCTGTACGGATGAAAACAAAGACACAGATCAGATCATATGCATTAACTTCACAGCTGATCAGTGCCTTTGTTTTCACTACTTGCATAGCACAATCCCCGTCCTTGTTAAATCCAAAATTTCAAGCTTCTAGCCTGCTTCTGTAACCATACAGGCTGGTTTGTGTCAGACCTGGTTGGAAACCCAGATTGGTTTTGTCATTCGATAATTGATTTTTTCATTCTTTTTCTTATAGGTCATCCAACCCAGTGGCAGAATATGAACTTAGCTGGTGAGGAAGGAGATGCCCAAAGCAAAGTTGGAAAGAACAGTGTCTCAGTTCTTGTGGACCATTTCTAGGACACTTGTGGACCGTTTCTAGGAGACTTGTCGACTATTTTTAGGACACTTGTGGACCATTTCTTATTCTAGGACACTTGTGGACCAGTTCTAGGACACTTGTCGACCATTTCTAGGACACTTGTCGACCATTTCTAGAACACTTGTGGACCATTTCTAGGATATGTGCCGACCATTTCTAGGACACTTGTGGACCATTTCTAGGATATGTGCCGACCATTTCTAGGACACTTGTGGATCATTTGTGGACACTTGTCCTAGAAAAAAATGTATCAAACCAGGTCCAGGTCCTGACGATGCAAACCTTTTTCATGCACAACTCACCTGAGCATGAAATTTAGACTGCTCATGCGTCTTTGTTTTTGCATATGCGAAAATCAGTTTTACGCATAATGCGGCTCGTATTGACTGTACATTGTTCACTTTGTTCAAATGTTAATCTTTTTTTTTTTTGGATTCAGTTTTACGTCCCTTTCAAGCTTTTTCACTCATATCGAGACAAATCAATCGGTAGGTGGGGCGAAAACCAGAGTACCCGGGGAAAAACCACCTGACACACCCGCAAGCAGAACATGGCTTGTCTCACATATGAATTCGTGCCCCGTGCGAGGCACGAACCCACATCGGTGAGATGATCGAATGATCAAGAGCACTGAAGTCAGCGACCTTAACCACTCGGCCACGGGGAAATGTTAATCATGAATGTATAGAAAATAGTACATAAAAGAGATATTAGATATCCATTCATTGTCATAAAATTATGTACCATGCAATCTCAAACATACCGTAGTTTTTACTTGGTGCATTTTTACTTGCTTGTTTGTTCATGTTTTCATATATATTTTTGTATTAAAGAATATTTTTAATTTTCCACGGTTGTGCTTTGAAATGAGCCACTGCATAAGAAAACCAACAAAATGCTTGGGCGAAAACAAAGGTGCAGATCAGCTTCGCAGTAGAGTACAATACCTATTCTTTCTAAATCCAAAATTTCCAGCCTCTAACCATCTTCTGTGGTTGAACAGGCCGGATTATGTTGGACCTGGTCGGAACCCAAATTGTTGGTTTTCTCACGCACAGGCTTAAATTATTTTCATGAAAAAACTGCTGTATTGCAAGAAAAGTTTATGTGTACATTATAATATTTCTTTCACTTTACATACATCAATAATTTTATGTTTCATATGTGGAAAAATATTTTATTTTGTTGATTTATTCATATTTTTCATACACCTGTATATGTATAGCATATCATATTTTAAATGAAATTTTTTACATAGGAATTTGAGCTGCTGCATGGGAAAACCAGCAATTTGGGGTTTGGACCATGTCCGACACAAACCAGCCTGTACTGTCACAGAAGAAGGCTAGAAGCTTGAAATTTCAGATTTAAGAAGAAGAGGGATTGTACTATCCGCATAGTGAAAACAAAGGCGCCGACCAGCTGTGCATTAACTGCACAGCTGATCTGCGCCTTTGGTTTTGCATATGCATATTGTTGGTTTTCTGATGCAGTGGCTCAGTTTTATTAAGAGAGACAGTCTGTCAAGAAGTGACTAAATATGAGCCGCGTCATGTGAAAAACCGGATATTTGCCTATGCAAAAACAAAGACGCAGATCAGCTTCACAGTTACTGCGAAGCTGATCAGCGCCTTTGTTTTAGCTACGCAGATAGTACAGTTTCTACACTACAGTGTACTTATACCCAAAATTTCATTTCAAGACTCTAGCTTCTTTCTGTGACTGTTCAAGCCGGTTTGTGTCGGACCCGGTAGAAAACCCCATAGACCGGTTTCTCGCATGGTGGCTCAAATCATGCCAAACCAACCATTGAACAGGTGTACCCATAGGTTGAGAAATTCAAAAATATAATTGCATAGAAAACCAGATAATAGCCTTTTTTATGTTGATGCTCATACATAAAATCCTCATCCTTATTGTTAAAACCCAGGGACTGGTGGCTTTGTCTATACATTACTGAAAACTTGTTAACTAGAATGTTATTTCATGCAACCACAAACAAAATAAGGATTTTAATTGAACGCAAGAGCTCCATGTGATTTAATGACAATTATTTTAACATGATTTATCATATGATGTCATCACTGTTTTCCAGCGGATAATGTCATCTAGCAAAAAGTGTTATAAACATGTGTATTAACACTTTTGCGGGAATACATAACGTCATGAACAACGTCTGTAACAACAGTGTAAATTTTCATTGGAAATATATGACCCGCCTCATGGGAAAACCAACAATCTGCATATGCGAAAACAAAGGCGCAGATCAGCTTCGCGGTAACCGCGAAGCTGATCAGCGCCTTTGTTTACGCTACCCGGATAGTACAATTCCTCCTCCACTTAACTCCAAAATTTCAAGCTTCTATCCATCTTCTGTGCTTGTACAGCCCGGTTTGTGTCGGACCTGTTCGGAAACCAGATTGTTGGTTTTCCCACGAGGCGGCTCATATATGTCCACTTTGAAGGCGATAAAATCCTAATTTAAAGTCATATGATAAAACAAATCTTACATGAGTGACCATTTCATATCAGATTTATTAAACTTGCAGAAGGCTCGTTTAATACATTTCATATGAAATGGTCACTTGTGTAAGATCCTAGATATATATTGTAGGACAGTGTCTTATCTATACTATATTTTGTCTCATAGTAAAATCCTTATTTAGGTATAACCAGAATTTAATTTCTCAGTTTTTTTTTTTCGCTTTTTATGCCAGTAAAGTTAAGATTATATAGAAGAAAATGAGGTGAAATATTTATTTACAAAGAAACTTGTGCCTGTGCGTGAGAAAACCAACAATTTGCATGGGCGAAAACAAAGACGCAGATCAGCTTTGCAGTAACCGCGAAGCTGATCAGCGTCTTTGTTTTCGCTACACGGATAGTACATTTCCTCCTCTACTTATTCCCAAATTTTCAAGATTCTGGGTTTCTTCTGTGACTGTACAGGCTGGTTTGTGTTGGACCTGGTCGGAAACCCAAATTGTTGGTTTTGTCATGCACAGGCTCACTTGTAATCTGTTGCATTATGTTATGTCTCATGGCATCTACTTTTAATCGAGATTATCTGCCATGGTTGGAAAAGTCCAGTTGGCAGATCACATGATGTGTAGCTTCTATATTAAGATAGCACAGATACATGTACTCAATCAATAGTACAATCTCTTAACATACTGCGAGTCGACTTTGGCCCAATGGTTAGAGCATTGGATTTCTGTACAGGGGGTCCTGGGTTAGAATCCCATAAGGGATGTATGATTTTTACTCAATTAAGAACCATTACACAGTAGTGTGACTGTTAACCTGATTTCTGTTACCTGAAGCATATATATCATACATGTGATACCTCCCTATTTTGGAGGGATCTCCCTATTTTGGACATAATCTCCCTATTTGGAATTTCAGAATTTTCCTATATATCTTATACATCTCCCTGTTTGGAATATTGGATCTCCCTATTTCAAATCAAGAAATTCCTTCTTTGTTTAATCATTCTCCCTATTTGGAAAAGGAAATCTCCCTATTTGGCTTCTCAAGTGTATCACATGTATGTATATATTCGCTGCATGGATTGTACAATTCCTCTACTTTCTAAATAATGTTCAGCCTCTAGCCATCTTCTGTGCTTGTACTGCTTGGTTTGTGTCAGACCTGTTTAGAAACAACATTGTTTTCTCATGATGCGTCTCATTTCATAATTATTTTATCAGATAGCTGTAAATACGCTAAGAACAAAGAAGAGTTTATTTGTAGCATATTTATTAAAAAAAAGAGCCAGTGTAAAATGAGTCGCGACACGAGAAAACCGATCTAAGGGATTTCCGACCAGGTCTGACACAAACCATCCTGTGCAGCTACAGAAGATGGCTACAAGCCTGAAATGTCAGATTAATTGTACTATCCGTGTAGCAAAAACAAAGGCGCTGATCAGCTGTGCATTTACTGCACAGCTGATCTGCGCCTTTGTTTTTGGCATAGGCCAAAATCCGGTTTTCTCATGATGCAGCTCAAATATGAAAGGCAGCATCATTATGTTATGATTTAGTTGGAAACATTTCATATGTACGTGATTATTGTCTTCATTTATATGGGACTATAAATACAATGGAAAAATATAATCTAATCAGGTCAAAATAAGCTAAGCCCCAGCTGAACGTTTTTGCATGCATTTTTCAACAATTAAGCTTGAATTTTTCTTGTCAAAATGGGTTAGGGTTTCATTCATTCATGTTTTAGTAGATGTCATGAAAAGCTGCTTATTATTCCTTAGTAAAATTTGCAAAATTCTTGACACTCTCGGATTATGAAGCACATATATAAAGACAATCTGTATTTCAACTTGCATAAGGAAAATATGTCCGAGCAATGAATACCCCCTTTATCCCCATAATCATTGTTATATAGTAAAACTGGGGTATGCAGGGGTATACCTATTTTTCTTATTATTGGTCCAAAACATAGATTGTAGGTACTCGTTAGAACGAGGCAGTTCTAACATCTACCCACTTTTGAGCAAAAATAAGAAAAATATCAATAATTTTCTGCTGAAAATTTTCATTTTTTACATATTTAAAAATCTCTGTATATTGCATTGACAAGTTTTCGTAATGTCAACTTGAAACTTTGTGTAATCATGCTTTTGATGTTGTTGTTGTCTAAGTTGGTTTAGTCTCTTTTGGATTTTTCGAAATAAACAGTTAAGTTAAGACAATTTAACATTATGCCTTTGGAGAAAAATTGACATGGGCCTTAACTTATTTTGACTAGTTTACATGTATAATCTTAAATTGTCCAGGTTTAGTAGTATTTCAAGCTGTGTTGTTATGAAAACATGCCCCTATAATATACAGGGGTTTTTAAAGTTCCAAAAACTGAAAATTTCAGCAGAAAAATTTTGATATTTTTCTTATTTTTGCTCAAAACATAGATTGTGGGCACACGTTAGAACCGCCTCAGCGAGGCGGTTGTAACGAGTACCAACAATCTATGTTTTGAGTCAAAAATAAGATAAATCGGTATACCCCTGTACACTCCAGTTTTGCAATATCAAAGTGGGGTATCATTAGAGATTATCACATGGGCATTTTGGTTATCGCCCGCAGTATCAACTCGAGACTCCATTATCAAGCCCGAGAGCTTTAGCTCGAGGGCTGATAATGGCCGAGGGTTGATACGAAGGGCGATGACCAAAATGCCCATGTTATAATCTGTTTATCACATCTTCTTAATCCTCTATTCCAAAGATTTGTTAGAAATGCGAAAAACGTTTATTTCTTCGTTGAAAAAGGAAATGGCACCATAAAAATGATGTTACAATGACGTAACGTCATTGAACTTGACGTCACATATACCGTGGGGCGACAATGTCGCATGCGGGCATTATAACCTCTCTCCGTTCAAAATACATGATTTCCGGTTATCAGCCCGCCCATGCTAATAACCACGGGGCGGGAAACACATTATCACATATGCAAACTTGAGGTTATCACTGGAAATATAAGTCTAAGTTTGTGATAAGGGGGTATATAATACACAGACATGTTATGAGCCGCGACGCGAGAAAACCGGTCTTCGGGATTTCCGACCAGGTCCGACACAAACCGGGCTGTACAAGCTCAGAAGCAGGCTAGAAGCTTGAAATTTCGGATTTAAGAAGAAGAGGAATTGTACTATCCGAGTGGCGAAAACAAAGGCGCTGATCAGCTTCGCAGTTACTGCGAAGCTGATCTGCGCCTTTGTTTTCGCATAGGCAAAAATCCGGTTTTCTCACGATGCGGCTCTTATCCTGATGATGTGTACTTCAGCAGGATTTAATCTAATTAGAACTAGTTTAGTATGTGCAATAACGTCGGGAGAACATGTCCATGAAAAGTATACCCCCTTAAACTTCACTTTTATATATAAAAAAAATAACTGGGTTTGCAGATTTTTTTTTCTTATTTTTGCTCCATAACATAGATAGTAGGTACGTGGTTCTAACGAGTCCCACAATCTATGATTTGGAGCAAAAATAAGAAAAATAGGCATACCCCTGAAAACCCCAGTTTTTCTATATAAAATTTGGTATTTATTTCCATACATGTTTTCCTGATGAATTGTGCATACTTAGGTTATGATGACTACGACCCAAAATGACTGAAATAATGTTAATGAGACATTTAGTTATAATTTAACCAACCAACCAAGGCATTAGCCTGTGCATGAGAAAACCAACAATTTGCATAGGCGAAAACAAAGCCGCAGATCAGCTTCGCGGTAACCGCGAAGCTGATCAGCGCCTTTGTTTTCGCTACACGGATAGAACAATCCTTCTTCCTCTTAAATCCAAAAGTTTAGGTCTCTAGGCTGCTTCTGTGACTTTACAGGCCGGTTTGTGTCGGACCTGGTCAGAATCCCAAATTGTTGGTTTTCTCACGCACAGGCTCATTTTACAGCTATGAATTATTTATAGAATTGAGCCTGTACACGAGAAAACCATCAATTTGGGTTTCTCACCAGGTCCGACACAAAGCAGCCTGTACAGTCACAGAAGATAGCTAGAAGCTTGAAATGTCAGATGAAGGAAGAGGAGGGATTGTACTATCCGTGCAGGGAAAACAAAGGCACTGATCAGCTTCTCAGTTACCGCGAAGCTGGTCTGCACCTTTGTTTTGGCATACACAAAAGTCTGGTTTTCTCATGACGCGTCTCAAGTTATAATTTAACCAACCAACCAATACAATTTGATATATTTACAGCAATGAATTATTTATTATAATTTTTTGATTTTTTTAGAACATTTTTACAATAGCATTAAGGTTTATTCCCTTAACTGAACCAATCTAAGGGCAATCTTCCATTAGGCCTTCAATAAATGAGCCACGACGCGAGAAAACCGGTCTTCGTGATTTTGACCAGGTCCGACAAAAAAACAACCTGTATAGTCTCAGAAGAAGGCTAGATGCTTGAAATTTTGTCTATAACTTGAGTAGAAGAGGAATTGTACTATCTGTTTAGCGAAAACAAAGGCACTGATCAGCTGTGCAGTTCTGATCTGCACCTTTGTTTTCGCATAGGCAAAAATCCGGTTTTCTCATGACGCGGATCAAATAACCAGTAAATAGCTCATGATTAAATGTGAATTGTTTTAAGTTGTGAATTTTTACATTTTATACACACCCATTGATTGTTAAGAATATATCATATTTAAATATATAAGAGCCACCTCATGGGAATACCAAACATGTGGTTTCCGAACAGGTCCGACACAAACCGGGCTGTACAAGCACAGAAGATGGCTAGGGACTTGAAATTTCGGATTTAAGAAGAAGAGGAAGTGTACTATCCGTGTAGCGACAACAAAGGCGCTGATCAGCTTCGCGTTCACCGCGAAGCTGATCTGTGTCTTTGTTTTCGCATATGCAGATTGTTGGTTTTCCCATGAGGCGGCTCATATGTTTGTGTTGATTGTATAGATATTATATAACGATGTTTCATTAAATCAAAAAATTATCATCTTGTCATTATATGAGCCGCGACGCGAGAAAACCGGTCTTCGGGGTGTCCGACCAGGTCTGACACAAATCGCTCTGTAAAGTCACAGAAGCAGGCTAGAAGCTTGAAACTTCGGATTTAAGAAGAAGAGAAATTGTACTATCCGTGTAGCGAAAACAAAGGCGCTGATCAGCTTCGCGGTTACCGCGAAGCTGATCTGCGCCTTTGTTTTCGCCTAGGCAAAAATCCGGTTTTCTCACGATGCGGCTCATATATGATGAGCCATGTCATGAAAAAAACATTCTGCTAGGCATATGGTACTAGGTCTTGTACAAACTGGATAGATAAACTGCAGCCCAATATCAAAAATTGCCCATGTAATATAGAGATTTTTTCAGCTGAAAAAAAAATGAAACTTTCATCAATTTTTTTTATATGTTTTTAAAATTGTTGCCCAAAACATAGATTGTGGGTAATAGTTAGAACGGCCTCACCAATGCAGTTCTAATGTGTACCCACAATCTATATTTTGAGCAAAAATAAGAAAAATATCAAAATTTTTCAGCTGAAAATTTTCAATTTTTAAAGTGCAAAAAATCTCTGTTTATTGCATGGGCAAGTTTTTGTAAGGCTACTATCAGTTTCTGTACAGGTGTTCTGCATTGTTTGTTTGCAAATGCAGTTTTTCTCATGACACAGCTCATTTGCCATTATATATTATGATATATATAAATCATTAACTAAGAAAAAAATAGAAATGATAAAAATTAAAAAGATTGCATGTGTTCTTTGTTATTTTTATAGAACCAAGAGAGAGGGAGACCAATAAGGCATGATTTTCCCAACATGAATGAAAAACTGTTGATAGGAAAATTAAAGGACAGTATAAACGTAACATGTTCAAGGAATAATAATCAGATGATTTGTACATTATCTTCAGAATAACGTTTAATAATGTAATGTGCATTGTTAGCTCAATTTCACCAAATAGCATACTTGTCATACTGCAGTACATTGAGATTTTTAGCTCACAATATGAGTTTATGTGATTATAAGAATCTTACATTCGTGTCAGGTATGGATAGACAAATCTGTCCCGAGGGTCATATTTTGGCATCACGAGGCTCGCCGAGTGATGCCAAATTGTGACCCGAGGGACAGATTTGTCTATCCATACCTGACACGAATGATGGATTCTTTTTCTTGCTCACCTTAATGCAGCGAAGATTGATTTTTATACTATTTACCTAGAAAAATGATAAAATCGCGGCGTCCGCCATTTTGAATTAAGACATTTTGACGTCATTGTGACGTGTGCGCTTAGCGACGAAATTACGTGACATCCTATACAACCAATGTTAAAAAAGAGCACTCGAACGCAGGGTGCGACCGGGGTGAGATAACGAGGGTGAGATAAGAATTTCTCACATGGGGTAAAGCGTAGGATTTCTCTGTCTGGTGTGCAAGAAAGGAAGGTATCCTGCTTCCGTATGTCCGTCTTTGTCGTCCACCATTTTCAAAGATCGTCTTCTGTGAAACTGCCTGGCCAATCAAAGTGAAATTTTATATGAAGCATTAATAGGAATGGGGAACCGATGTGTATATGAATAATCCAGGTTACATGGCCAAGATGGCTGACATGCCGGTATATGGATAAATCACTTAAAAACATCTTCCCCAGAACCGGTGAATTGATTTCTACAAAATTTGACATGTAGCATCATGGACTAGAGTACTATAATCAATACATAAATTTATGCCTTTATTTACGTTGCAATAGGTTCAGCAGTTCCTGCAAAGAAGATTTTTGAAGGGTTTTTACCATATATGGGTATGGCCGCCATCTTGGTCATGTCACCTGTTTTATTTTTAATCACATTAGTTCCCCCTTCATACAGATGCTTCCTATAAAATTTGACTTTGATTGGCCAATTGGTTTGAGAGAAGATCTTTAAATATTATGGTAATATACATGTATAATGCCCCGGGTTAGGGCCCCTGGGGTTCAAATTCTTTACAGAGTCTTAAATATCCAGTTCATTTACCCATTTCCTGCAAGTTTTGCCCTTCAAATTCCATTTCAGCCATTGCCGTAAAATAGGTCAAGATCATCCCAGGGACATGATTTATACAAAGTTTATAGAGCTCTATTGCTTGATACTTCATGCCAAGTTTCAAATCATAGGCCTTGACCAATTATACAAACTTTCATTTCCCCTTCCTAATATGAAGTTCCACATGAAGTTAAGCTTTGATTGGCCAAGCAGTTTCAGAGAAGAAGATGTTTGAATATTATGGTCATATACATGTATATAGCCACGGGCAGGGACAGACAATCCCCTGTGGACCCATTTTTATAAGCATAAATATTCTGTCCATTTGCCCATTTCCTGCAAGTTTTGCCCTCCAAATCACATTTTATCAATTTCACCATTCAAATGCAAGGTCATCCAAGGGACAGGATTTATACAAACTTTGTAGAGCTCCATTGTCTGATGCTTCATGCCAACTTTCAAAATCATAGGCCTTCTGGTTCTGGAGAAGAAAAAAATTAAAAAGATTTTGTTATTTATAGCCATGGCGGCCACCATGGTCATGTGACCTAGACCATTTATATAAACATTCGTTTCCCCTTCCTAAGGATGCTCCACATGAAGTTTGGCTGTAATTGGCTAAGCGGTTTCAGAGGAGAAGATCTTTTAATTAAATTGTGGACGAAAGACGGATGGACGCCGGAGCATGGGTATACTATAAGCTCACATGTGAGCCTTCGGCTCAGGTGAGCTAAAAACAAACAAGCAAACAAACATTAAAGAAGGAATGAGCATAAGCAAACACGTGCACATTGAAACCATATAACATGATGTTACATAGAATAAATAATTATTAAATGTCAATAAGATTTCAAATTGAAACTGACACTCCTGTGAGTGATGGTTGAGTGACTATTGTGCATACCAAATCTATATTCGACTCACACTCAAGTTAATTCCACTCGACTTATACTCCAACCACACTCGAAGAGAATACAGTCGTAAGTCTTATCCTTACCCTAATCCTATTGGTTATCCTAGCCCTAACACTATCAGTTATCCTAACCCTAACCAGAGATATATACTATACAGAGATTTGAAACTGCTATTGAACATCGATATTTGCCCCCGCTATGACTGTCGCTCAGGTAGACAGGTAAATCGAGGGAAAAAATCAATATTTTTTTTCGGCCGCTGAATCTGTTCTGAAAGTTTGTATATTAGCAAAAATATATTGTTAATATTTTCTTCGTTTGGTTCGCTATTATCTAGATAATAGTAGAAATATTTATTTTTGTTAAATAGGCCTTCGAATTTCCAACAAATAGATACTAAACACGCCCGGTATCTTTGTTAAAAAGAGTTATTTATTTACGGTTGATAATTTATATAATTATTATCCTTTGTCCTACGATTTGTAAAAGCCGTTGTTGTTTTTTTTTTTTCCCACAAATTAATATGTTTTTAATTATGCTTATTATCTACGCGACAGGACACATTTGAAACAATTATTTACGGATTATCTTTAGATTAAAGAAATCGCCGATTGATTAATCTCGCCGTAATACTAATCATATTTAACGCCGAAAAAAGAAACGATTATTAATGAACAAGGCGCTAATTAAAATAAAATGCATATTTAAGCTTTAACTCCGACAGTTCAAGGCATTTCAAATTCGCAATTTTCATTAAACGCGCGTCAGAATGTCTTACGGAAAAGACGATTTTTTACATTGGGATGATGATATTGATCTTGATTCTTTGCTAGGTGATTATACGTGTAGTGAAATTGAACTCACGGACGATGATGAACCATTGACAAAAAAACAGAAAGCAAAAAAAAAGTGAAAAGTGACAATAGTGAAAATAGTGCTAAGGCTTAAACGTACAATTGTTCCGAGTGTACTAATTCGTATGCGTCGATATCTGGGTTGCGCGGTCATCTACGAAAAAAAAAAAAACAACAACATGGAATTACAAATGCAAAAGGTAAGGAGGCCATTCAATATTTTGATCTTGTATATTTCATTGTTCGATTTTTTTTTCTCTCGATTTTCCCAAAAATGACTTTTTATCAGGTGTTTTCCTGCTATGTTTTCACAATGTTTAACGAACATGTGAATTAAAATAATCATACACAATTTTTATCTATCTATCTTCATAGCTATACTGAGTCGATCAATTTCTGATCATCATCAGTTTTAAGCTCCTTTTAGCCACAATTTAGCTAAATTCAGTTCAGAAGCTAACATCTAGGATGTCCTGAGCCTGCTGTAAAATCATTTATCATTTTTTTCTTTCAAAATGTAACTTTTTCATCTTATTTGCAATGTCAAATAAGGTGTAGAAAATATCGCCATTTTAAATTCAAAAGCGCGAAAAGTTGTGAAAAACTAGCTGCTTAATTCGGACGATTTGACCCTGTCAAAAATACCCAAACAGTATCAAACGGCAATAAAACGATTTGTAAGACATTGTTCTTTAAGAATATTGATGATGTTTATCAAACATATGTCATTCATGGAAGCCTTGTAATGAAAAATAAAACGCATCGTTTTGAGATCGGACGGAACAGATTTTCCAAAAATTACAAAAATAGTCAATATTTATACGATCATAACCCAAACACAGTCACGCGCTGAGTGCTAATTTACAAATAAAACGACTTTTACATCTTTCTTCTTTCATATTTTGTTGATTAAAAATTACCTAGCCTATTAATAACAACGCGTTGCAGTAAAAAAGTACCGACTATTTTACGCTTGGTCGCCATTTTGAAACCTTCAACAAGGATTTATCAACGTAAAATACACGAGTAAAAACCCAATAAGAACACTACAAATTTCAGAATCTGGTTCATAAATGAAAGATAAAATGTTTATCATTTCTTTAGGACTAAAATATTGCTTCATCAGATGTATAAAATCGCCGATGGAAGTTGATTTTTATAGCGTTGAAATTGTCTTCGTTTAGAGTAAAAAAAACAAAATGGCGGAAGTAGGTGGAGCCACAGGTAGAGGCGCGTCAATCAAAAGTGACTGCCAGGTGGACTTTCTTATCTCTTCATCTTTATCTCAGCCCTAACACTATCCGTTATCCTAGCCCTAAACCTATCCGTTATCCTAACCCTAACCCTATTCGTTATCGGCAAACACTAACCCTATCCGTTATCCTAGCCCTAACCCTGTCTATTTTCCTAACCCTAACCCTATCCGTTATCCTAACCATAACCCTATCCGTTATCCTAACCATAACTGCCTATTATCCTAGCCCTAACCCTAACCCATGCGCGGATCCAGAGGGGGGGGGGCACCGGGGGTCCGGACCCTCCCCCTGGAATTTGAAAATTTTACCTAAAAAAAGATAATTTCGGGATTTTTTGAGCGTTGGACCCCCCTCGTCTATGATCAAAAATTACCATTTTCGTTGGCCCCCCTCTCATGAAAATTTCTGGATCCGCGCATGCTAACCGTTATCCTAACCCTAACCCTAACCCTTAAAGCTATCGAAACCGAAACTCTATCCATTATCCTAACCCTAACCCTAACCGTTCTCCTAACACTAACAGGTATACTAACCCTTACTATATCCGTTATCCTAACCCTAACCATTATCCTAACCCTAACCCTATCCGTTATCCTAACCCTTACCCTGTCCGTTATCCTAACCCTAACCCTAACCATTATCCTAACCCTAACCCTATCCGTTATCCTAACCCTTACCCTGTCCGTTATCCTAACCCTAACCCTATCCGTTATCCTAACCCTAACCCTATCCGTTATCCTAACCCTAACCCTGTCTATTATCATAACCCTTACCCTATCCGTTATCCTAACCCTTACCCTGTCCGTTATCCTAACCCTAACCCTGTCCGTTATCCTAACCCTAACACTATCCGTTATCCTAACCCTAACCCTGACTGTTATCCTAACCCTAACCCTAACCCTAACGGTTATCATCTAACCCTTACTGTTATCCTAACCCTAACCCTAACCCTAACGGTTATCATCACCCTAACACTAACCGTTATCCTTACCCTAATCCTGTCTATTATCCTGACCCTAACCCTTTCCGTTATCCTCACCCTGTCCTAATCCTATCCATTATCCTTACGCTTCCCTTATCCGTTTTTATAACACTAACCCTGTCCGTTATCCTAACCCTAACACTAACGGTTATCCTATCCCTAACCCTAACCGTTATCCTAACGCTTCCCTTATCCATTACTATTACCCAAACCCTAACCGTTATCCTAACCCTAACTCTGGCCGTTATCCTAACCCTAACACTAACCGTTTTCCTAACCCTAACCGTTACCCTAACCCTAACCATTATCCTAACCCTAACCCTAACCGTTATCCTAACCCTAACACTAACCGTTATCCTAACCCTAACCCTAACCTTTATCCTAACCCTAACTCTGGCCGTTATCCTGACCCTAACACTACCCGTTTTCCTAACCCTAACCCTAACCGTTATCCTAACCCTAACCCTAACCGTTATCCTAACCCTAACAATTATCCTAACCCTAACACTAACCGTTATCCTAACCCTAACACTAACCGTTATCCTTACCCTTACCCTAAACTTTATCCTAACCCTAACCCTAACCGTTATCCTAACCCTAACCCTAACCTTTATCCTAACCCTAACACTAACCGTTATCCTAACCCTATCCTTTATCCTAACCCTAACCCTAACCTTTCCTAACCCTAACCCTAACCGTTATCCTAACCCTAACCCTAACCGTTATCCTTACTCTAACACTAACCGTTATCCTAACCCTAACCTTTATCCTAACCCTAACCCTAACCGTTATCCTAACCCTAACCCTAACCGTTATCCTAACCCTAACACTAACCGTTATCCTAGCCCTAACCGTTATCCTAACCCTAAACGTTATCCTAACCTAATCGTTATCCTTACCCTAACACTAACCGTTATCCTAACCCTAACCCTAACCCTAACGGTTATCATAAGCCTAACACTAACCGTTATCCTAACCCTAACCCTGTCTATTATCCTATCCCTAACCCTTTCCGTTATCCTAACCCTGTCTATTATCCTGACCCTAACCCTTTCCGTTATCCTAACCCTGTCTATTATCCTAACCCTAACCTAATCCTATCCATTATCCTTACTCTTCCCTTATCCATTTTTTATAACACTAACCCTGTCCGTTATCCTTACCCTAACCCTAACGGTAATCCTATCCCTAACCATTATCCTAACCCTAACCCTAACCGTTATCCTAACCCTAACCGTTATCCTAACCCTAACCGTAATCCTAATCCTAACCCTAACCGTTATCCTATCCCAAACCCTAACCGTTATCCTTACTCTAACCCTAACCGTTATCCTAAACCTAACCGTTATCCTAACCCTAATCGTTATCCTAATCCTAACCCTAACCGTTATCCTAACCCTAACCCTAACCGTTATCCTAACCCTAACCGTTATCCTAACCCTAACACTAACCGTTATCCTAACCCTAACACTAACCGCTATCCTAACCCTAACACTAACCGTTATCCTAACCCTAACCGTTATCCTAACCCTAAACGTTATCCTAACCCTAACACTAACCGTTATCCTAACCCTAACACTAACCGTTATCCTAACCCTAACCCTAACCGTTATCCTAACCCTAACCGTTATCCTAACCCTAACCGTTATCCTAACCCTAACCCTAACCTTACCCTAACCGTTATCCTAACCCTAGCCCTAACCCTTACCCTAACCGTTATCCTTACCGTTATCCTTACCCTAACACTAACCGTTATCCTAGACTTGTACTACCGTTATCCTAACCCTATCTGTTATCCTAACCCTAACAATAACCGTTATCCTTAATCTAACGCTAACCACTATCGTTACCCTAAACAAATGTTATTCTTACCGTAACCCCAACCGTTTTTCTAACCCTAACCCTAATTGTTGTTATATTTAAGTAAATCGTGAATACCATTTTGCTGTCCACGTAGAAACAGTACCATCTCACTGGTATCGTTAATCGGGATTTAATTGCAGTAAAAGTTTTTGTGTTCGCCAGTTGACTATTTTTTCAATGCTTGTTTTTATTTACATTCTTCCTTTATAAAAGGTTTCTCGTGTGTAAAAAAAAACGGTAATCGGCGTACCAGTAAAAGTGATTTATCTTCATGGACATATGTTTATTCTGTCTGCCTCCGTTGTGTTCCGGTTGCCTTTGATTTTGGTTGATACTAGCCACATGGCTACCTTACTGGGAAAGAGCTAGTCATCCTGCTCTTCGAGTGTGTTGTCGAAAATAATGTTTTGTTATGCTTTTTGATTTTCTTCTTGTCAGTGTTGGGACTTCAAAAGCTGCATCGATTCCTGACTGTATGTCAGTACAAAAGCTAATGTTTAATATTTTGACGGATGCTGGCTGCTTCAACCTTATGTTGGTCTGAATTCATTGACAAGAGGAGATAGAGAAAGCATTTGCATTTGAGCCGCTTCGTGGGAAAACCAACAATGTGGTTTCCGAACAGGTCCAACACAAACTGGCCTGTACAGCTACAGAAGCAGGCTAGAAGCTTGAAATTTTGGAGTTAAGTAGAGGAGGCAATGTACTATCCGAGTAGCGAAAACAAAGGCGCTGATCAGCTTCGCGGTTACCGCGAAGCTGATCTGCGCCTTTGTTTTCGCCTATGCAGATTGTTAGTTTTCTCACGAGGCGGCTCATTTATTATCTTTACTACATGTATTTATTGTATCAAAAATAAACCAAACATTAATCCATAAAACAGCAGTTGTATAGTGCAAATACATTGACCGTGCCGCTTACTGGTGACCTCTGACATCGATATGCATTTGTTGACCGGGCTGCTGAAATACTGACCGTTTTCAATAATGCAATTCTATGATGGTAAACCATATATGACCACGTGTATCACATGTCATTGGACAATATGTAAAACAAATAAGTGCCCCTTTTGTAGTGTTTATAAAACTTCATCACGTGATGTCAACCGGCACGTTCAAAGTAGTAACATACTGCCCAAGTCACCAGTGGGTTAAACTGTTGGATATGATGCCATCTGTGCTATTCCACACTGGTCGTTTTTATTCCGAACCATTTTAATATAGCCTTGGTCACCCCATGTCGTGCCCCAACTGGAAAGAAAAATGAATTCAACAAAATAAGCTATTAAATTTAAAAAAAAAAAAAAATCTTATTTTACTGGAATTCAACAGAGTTCAACCGGGCTTCACAGATTTTTGTAAGTGTGAAAATATAATACGTTCTAAAAGGCTGTGCAAAGCAGCTCCTCTTCCTCCTCCTCCTCTTCTTTCTTCTTCTTCTTCATCTTCTTCTTCTTCTTCTTCTTCTTTAAGAAAACCCTTTATTTCACTTTTCCTTCTATTTAATTAAGTCACCCATATGTTATAAGCTGTTGGGTAGACCATGAAACACCTATACAACCAATCGACCAGTCTGGTTCACCTGTTTTTGCAGTTGTAATATTCCTTCCCATCCTCTATCCCATACCCCACCACAACCAAAGTATGATCAACCCTATCCGGGTTACATTTCGGCTCATCATAGACCCCACTTTTATAAAACTGAAAACTTGGCACAGAAGCATCCACCGCCACGGCTATTGGACCGACGTAAGCTATAGCGCACTGCAGGGACGTTTCGTTCCCCTTGGTAAGATCGACGTAGCCAGTGCAGGTAGCTCCTCTCTTAGACTTCTTGTATTTACATTTGCCAACCTGGAAATAAAGTGTAATGTACTAGATAGCTTCAGCTATGTAGTCTACTCGATGAAAAACGTATGTAATTATGTATATTAGGTTACACGTTTAAATGGTTTATTTGTTTATTTGAATTAATGCTCAACATCAACGAGTCAACTTGGCGAGTCAATCCCGGGATGATGCCTCCATATATGGGACTTTTACCCAAAAATTAAGATGTCATGACATCAAAAAAGTGCTTCAAATATAACCACCCAAGAAAACCATTAAGGCTTATATGATGGATGGCTTGACTTAAACCACTTTCCCTGGACAGGTTCGGACCTGAGCGGTTTACCAGTAATCAGACGGTCGGTCAGTAGCGTATAAGCTTTGAATAGAGACATAAGCAATCCATCTATTTCTTAATGTCCCAATTGGAGGGGCAAACAATAGCAGCTGAATTGGACATAAATGTGGAAGAGAGTGAAGAGGCTGCTCTAGACCTCTTCTTGTACCATCACCCTCATTGTCGTTGTGGAAAAATAAGAATAAATAATTGGTAACCGAAGAGGCTCCGAAGGATTACGCAGTTTCAATCCTTCAAAGGGAACAAACTTGTTAATTCTTATTAGTTTGGCTGGAGATATCAAAATGAACCCAGGCCCCAGGTTCCAGAGCCGCACGTGCAAGAAGTATTGCAAGGCAGCCGAGAAAGCAGTTAAATGTGAGGATTGCGAGAAACGCTTCCACGCGTCTTGCGTAAATCATGGTCCCGTTGAGTTACAAAAGATGGAGTCGGGTAATGATTCTTGGTATTGTTCAAACTGCAAAGCTGAGTGCAGCCTATGCAGTGGTGCTGTTTTGAATTCCCATAAGGCTGTCCAGTGTGACAAATGTGAAATGTGGGTGCACAATAACTGTTCTTTTATGTCAGACTCAGAGTATGAAACGATGCAAAACTCAAACTGTACATGGATTTGCCCAAAATGTGACTTTTTCAATTTCTCAGACTCTTTTTTTTCAATGAACAGTTTAACTTGGAAAGTGAAAATAGGTTTGACCTACTTGCAAAAGGTCATGAAACCAAGTCCACTGCAACCTTGTCTAGCAAAAAAGTTTTATTAGTGGTCTGAAATTTTCCAGTATCAACATAAACAGTATAAGAGGCAAACAACTTGAGTTGTTGGCCTTCATTGATTTTCATCAATCTCAGATTTTGGCTATTCAGGAGACAAAAATTGACAAATCCATATTAACGTCTGAATTATTTCCGGAATCTTTTCCATACAGCGTGTACAGAAAGGATAGAACCTTAAATGGTGGTGGTGTTATGCTTCTTGTGCACAAGTACATCCCACACATGCCCCTCACAGAATTGGACAATGACTCAGAGTCGGTTTGGGTCAAACTTTTTGTAAATAAGAAAACTCACTTTGTGGCTAGCTGGTATTGACCTCCTGTCGATGGTCATTTACCAGTATCGGACAATGGAAATGACTTATTGAATTCCCTGGAAAAGTTTGATAATTTATTTAGAGAACAGCTTGACAAAATCAAAAATATTAATAAAGGCAACAAACCCCCCTTAATTCACGTTTTAGGTGATCTTAACTTTAGAGATATTGTATGGCCGGACAGACTCAGCAAATCTGGGTCATCATTGAGTCAGACGGAGGGTCAGATTTTGATATCATGAATGACCATGGTTTGGAACAATTAGTCAATTTCTCCACCAGAGAAAGAAATAATTTGGACTGAATTTTGACCTCTCTTCCTGATCAGTTTGCAGACATTCATTCCCCAGATAAGCTCAGTGATCATGACATTGTTTATGGCACATTGAAAATTGCTATCCCCCCTATAAAGAAACCTAGGAGAAAAGTGTATCGTTAGCAGAAAGGTGATTATGAATCTATGAGAGCAGAAACACTTAAATTTGCAAAGGAAAGATACTTCAACGGTTACTCAGATACTCGGTCGGTCCAGGAAAATTTCAATCTCATTACATCGTTTATTCAGGAATCGGCAGATAAACATATCCCCTCAAAAACTAGTCGCTCAGTTTCCTCTGTCCCTTGGATAACACCTGAAATAAGAAGGAAGATTCGCAGAAAAAAAATGCAACTCAAAATGCAACTCATGCAAAAGCTAAAAAGACTGGTAGTGCAAAATTTAGATCTAAATTTGAATCATTACGGAAAGAGATCAAAGCTGATATCAGGAAGCAGCATGATCTTTACGTGAACAACTTGGTAGGAGATGTTAAGGCTAATCCTAGAGATTTTTACAGGTACATAAACAGTCAGAAAAAAAGATACCCAAGGTATTCCCCCGTTGAAAAAGAGAAATGGAAGTGGAATTGCACAATCCGAATTTGAGAAGGTGGAAGAATTTAATGGTCAGTTCTCGGATGTTTTCACTAAAAGCGAATACAAACAGGTCCCTCTTATCGATAGATCTGCCCCATTCATGCATGATATTGTGGTCACAAAGGAAGGAGTGACCAAACTTCTCAAAGGCCTAAACCCGTCTAAAGTCTTAGGGCCTGATAAGCTTCATCCCAGAGTCCTAAAGGAACTGGCTATGGAATTAGGGCCGGTATTCGCCCATCAGGTGAAATTCCTAAAGAATGGTCATTTGCTAATATTTGCCCCCTGTTTAAGAAGGGCGACAGGTCACTTGCCCGCAATTACCGCCCTGTTTCTTTGACATGCATTCCTTGTAAGCTTCTTGAACATATTGTATGCTAAAATATTATGGCCCATCTTGATGAACATGAACTCTTGTCGGACAGGCAACACGCATTTAGGAAATGGCATAGCTGTGAAACTCAGTTGACTACAGTGATAAATGACTGGGCCAAAATCTTAGACAAAAAAGGCCAGGTCGACACTTTTATACTTGATTTTGAAAAGGCTTTCGATACTCCTCCCCATGAACTCCTTAAAAGCAAATTGTTTAGCTATGGAATAGGTGGAACAACACTGAATTGGATAAATGATTTCCTTTATTTCAGACAACAAAGGGTAGTGGTTAATGGTATTAAATCGGATTGGGCTACAGTTGTGTCGGGTGTCCCTCAGGGCACCGTTCTCGGTCCCTTGCTGTTTTCCTTGTATATAAATGACATCTCAGCAGACATTAAGTCTGAAATAAGACTCTTTGCTGATGATTGTGTTTGCTATTGTGAAATCAAGAATGAAGAGGATACATTGAAACTTCAGAGAGACATCGATCGTTTAGGCAGTTGGGCTAGAAAATGGGGAATGAGATTTCAACCCGTCAAATGCAACATGATGCAGCTGACAAATAAACGGTCTAGTAAGATACAGGCTAACTACACCCTTGAGGGCACTGTACTGGAAAACGTTGAAAGCATAAAATACCTGGGTGTAACTATCACAAATGATTTGAAATGGAATACTCATATTTCCAATGTTTGTACAAAAGCTAACAGAACTCTCGGATTCTTGAGGAGAAATTTGTATTCTTGTCCCCCAGATGTGAAAGAAGCAGCTTATAAAGGACTGGTGCGGCCGGTCTTGGAATATGGAAGCTCAGTTTGGGACCCTCACACTCATGGCCTCCAGGAAGAACTGGAACCAGGGCTATAATAATAGTAAAATAACCTATTTTACAGCAAGATCAACTAACGTTACCAATAATGACCTTGACCTATTTTTATAGCAAGGTCGAATAGCGTCATCTACAGAAGGTGGACAAAAGTATTCGTCACTTTTGAAAACTCCATAGATTTCAATGTATTTTCATGTTTACAAGAAACATTATCCTGCGTCTTCTGGTCAACATATTTTCACGATTTTGGTGTCATTTAAAGACGATATTCCACGTACCATTTCGATTAAAAATCAAAATAAATCATATTAATATATCGATCCATGTCCAAAAAACAAAATTTCATATGCGGGTATACAAATTAATGACTTTTTTAAATACTGCAGTACGGAACCAAATTATCGGTTGTTTCCGGTTTTTTTCCGCTGTCTTACCTGTGTGGGCGTGGCTTAGTATCTGTGACGTCATCTCGTACAAGTCCGATAAAGTCAGACCATTGGATAACGTAATAACAACATTCCAAAAACTTCATATCAAAACTTCACATATCACTTGCTCTTCAGCTCTTGAAGAGTAAACATCTCTCTCCAGAGATTCTCGAAAGAAAACTTTCACTCGAAAGAAAAACTATGGAAGATTATAGACTTCCTGCGCCTCTTGTAGGCATGCTCAAGCATACCAAGATAACCGGTATGCCTGTTGTCCAGACTGATCTTCAAGCTACGAAGCTCAGCGTCACCATCATCTGGGACTTGGCTACATCAGCCCCGAAGAAGTCAAAGAAACAGCCAGCCAAGAAGAAGCCTTCTGCGCCTTCTACAACGACCAAGCCGCCGACTTCCAAGCCAGCGAAGAAGACGCCCACACCAACTCGACAGCCGACGCCGCCGACACCTCAGCGACCGACGCCAACCACTCCACGTCAGCCTACGCCGACATCACCGCATCGTCCAGAGACGCCGAAGAAACGACGACGTACTCAGACGGTATTCCAGCAGCGAGCACCTCCTCAGAAGTCGCCAATGCAGACAGATCCACCTGTCAGTGTACAGCCGTCACCGATTTCAACACCAACCAAGGGTCAACCACAACTCAACCAGCCATCAACCAGTGAACAACCACCAGATCCAAAAATCAACCACAAGGGGAAACCATTTAAACACTACAACGTTAAGGGCTACGATTTCTGCGCGGGCTACGAAGACCATGAAAACTCCAGAGCCATCTTCGCGATAATTCATCCCACCGACAACGACCGACACTACCTACTCTACGACTGGTACCAACCACAAGGTGAAGAAATCATCTACCTCTTCAAGAATCCTGACAGCAAGTACTACGTACACGACTGGTACTCCGAGATCAAGACGGCCACATCCAAGCTCGACGAGATAACCGACGGCAACGTGTTCAACAACTACATCATGAACGCCATATACAAGTGTCCGATCCACCGTGCCGAGCCAGCCGACGACGCCACGTGATCGCTGCCTGCACCCGCCTCTGCCTCCTGAACCTCGAAACTTCATTGCTATGCCGCTAGCAAATGTCCGAGATCACTGTCCACATGGATTGCAGCGTCCGTAGCTGTTTAATCATGTACAGTTTCAAAACTAGGTCATTTCACCGACCTAGCATAGCCATTAAGCGCGGCCCTGAATGAGAGCAACCTGATTGGATATCTCATTTGACCTACTTTTGCTCTCGAGCAAGATAGTGAAATCACTGATTTGCAGCCGAATTGGCATCGATTTCCTATCTATTTTTACGCTCACTTTTCGACCATGGCGTTCAAAATTCCAAAAAGAAGTGCTCCTCCACTTTTCCTGGCTTGACTTGCATTGTCCGTTTACATTGGGCACCGGCGAACAGCGCGATTGGCTTTTTGCTGTCACCGCCACGATTTGCAGCCCAGGAGCACTTAACCTTCGTCCTTGAGGTGGAATACTGGATTAAGTCCGTTCAGCCCGGCATGACGAAAAACTGCCACATTCTACTACTACTACTACTACTAAACGTAATAACAAGACCATTCGTGGCATGGTTATGTTCATAATGTTCATTTTTCATAAATTATATAGTAACAAGTTTTGTTTTATTACGAAATGATTTTATATGCTGTTTTAAAAATCTAGACAAAAAATAACACACTTTCTACATTCACACACATGAGGCCTTTAGCACTTTACCAAAGTTTGAATCCAATATGGCAGTTATTTCAGATCCGAGTATCAAAGTAATAAGGAATACATGCCGTTTTTACCCGTTCTTATAAAATCAAAATCTCGGGAAAATAATAATTTAATTTTCATTGTTTCACATGTGACATGAAGGATAAAACACCCGTTTTTTTTTTTTTTTTTTTTTTTTTTTTTTTTTTTTTTTCATTACTTGCGCGATCACAAACTTGTTTTGATAACACTGTCCGTGTTATGCTGATTATGTTGCGTAAGAATACACGAAACAATATTCTTATTGGCGGCATGCGCGTGTGCGAGAGAGATCAGCGTCTGAACGAAAGTATTCAGCGTGAGTGCCGTTACTCGCAAATTAGAGATTATCTCATGACATGCATTTGCCAATGTGACGACTAAGTTTTGCAAATCGAAAATAAACTCTCTCTCTCTCTCTCTCTCTCTCTCTCTCTCTCTCTAGTGTACAAATCACTTACATCATTTTCCATTTCGGTGAATAAAATGATGTTCAAGTACATTCATTCTTTAAGGACACATTTGCAAGTATTAATGTTAATCAACACATACAAATCATGTGCAATCAACACGGTTAACCAATAAAACACAAGCCCCGAGGGATCTGATTTAATCCGTACTTTATTTTGGGGGTTACGCAATAATAATGTAGTTGTTAAAACAATCATCATTATATACAGAAGTTCAGTTAACAATTACACGTATCGACAACAATGTTTTGATCAAGAAGCAAAACCGCAAATATGGGTATATGAGCGCTCATCATGTTTTCATAAGAAAATATTACGATATATACTTGTTCATGTAAGTCATATGCCGTGTTTTTCGAACCACATCTCTCTCTCTCTCTCTCTCTCTCTCTCTCTCTCTGTGTTAAAATTTTAATGCAGCCGCGTAAAGTTCCGGTCCTACTGCGCTTAAGATTGCTCTACGATTGTCTTAAGATTAATTTGGGAATCATTTCTTTGACATCGATGTGCAAATTAAAAAATGGATAACGAATTGACTCCAGAGTACCTTTCTTCGCTTATCCCACCTACTGTTGGTAGCACTGTACGATATCCGTTACGTAATCAGTCAAATCTTCAAACAGTTCCTGCCAGGTCTGAACAATACTTTAATTCTTTTCTTCCCTCCACAACCCGATCTTGGAATAGACTCTCAGAAGACCAGAAAAACTCCCAATCCTTAGCAGTCTTCAAAGCCAAACTAAATACCAATATAAATAGGCCACCCGCTCACTATTATTCAGGCTCTAGACTTGGACAAATACATCACGCTCGCCTACGTCTAAAGTGCAGCTCTCTCCAACAGCACCTACACCACAAGAAAATAGTTGATAATCCTCTTTGTGAGTGTGGAGCAGTGGAAGACACGGATCACTTCTTCTTAGGATGTAACCGATACAGAAACTTAAGAGAAGATCTATTAAATAAGATTTCAACATTCTGTCCGCCGACATTAGACGTTATTTTATACGGAAACGCTAACATTTCAGTAAATGAAAACAAACAGATTGCTCTAGCAGTGCAAGACTTTATACTTAAAACCAAACGTTTTTAATTTCAACAAGTATTTAAATGGTAATAGCTAAATGCCACGGTGTAGTATGGTAAACTTGGTTTCACCGTAAATTATTATCAACCATCTTAATGGGACATAAAATTCCTAGATTGACAGTTATTATTATTCCTTTTGTATAATTCATAAAAACTATATGAAAAAGAGCTACAACTAACATGGGTAATAACCTTACTAATCTGCTTTGGTAAAATCAGAATCTCCATTCCCCGTGGAGTATGGAAACTAACAACTACATGTATTATCTCTACGGTATTATAATGTTTTCACCAACCAATACGACAATCACGTAAACTTAAGAGTACAGAGCACACATGTTTTTGGGAGACAGATTCAAATAAGTCTTAGACTTTTTTTCTGAATCCCATTTGTATGATCCATGTATGTCACGTATTGTATTGCTGTTTGTTATATGTCGTTTGTACAAAAAAATAAAAGTTTAAACCAAATTAAAAAGGCAGAATCACGTTGGAAAAGAAAATACATATTTTGCATACGCAGTCTTATCAATAAACTTATAATTAGACAATCGTACGATTCCTTACAATTCAGTGGGACCGGTACTTAACAGCTAGCCGGTCATCGTCTCTACCTTGGAAGGGCGGGATGAATGAATTACGTGGTGTCTGCGCTTGAAAGTCTCATGCGCAAATGCGTCGTGACTGGTATGGGGTTACCACCATTTTAAATACAACTTATATATTCGTCACATAAAATCATAGAATTCCACCTTGGTTTATGCAATTCTTCTCATGACGTCGCTTACTTAAAAATCATATCATAGTAAATGCATGTACATTTTATTAAATGTAGAAAGAAAGATCAAAGTAATAGTAGTCTATTCTTAATTCAAGCATTAGGATATCTAGAACAAAAGTCAATGTCGGTAGACTCGTTTACTCAATGAGATTGGAATGTCTTTGAGTATCTGCCACGTGCCGCCGAGTAATATATGCCGCAATCTAGCGGCGTGTGTCGGCGTGTGTCGGCGTGTGTCACAGATCACCGACATACACACCGCGTAAGGTAAGGTAATAAAAGTGTCGGGTATTCAAATTTGTTGTTTTAGCGGCCGTAACAAAAGAAAGATTATGAACTACGAGAATTAAGTTGTCAGTGATAAAAACTGGTTCAAATGCGGGACTTTATGCGAAATGCTATTTTCACATGCAAGTAATGTACCATAATTTATTTTCCTTTTATCTTTTGTTTATAAAATGTTCCCGATAATGTAAATAATTATCAAAAAACAAGAAGAAGTAAAACGTCGGCGTTGCATGGTGTAAAATTTGTGATAAATGTTTTGTGTAAGCATTAACTTTGTGTGTCTTTCATTTAATGGCTGATATTTTGTACGACTAAACGTCACTTCCGGTTTGGTCTCGCTAGAGTTTTTCCCCTTTGATTTTTCGGCCCTTTTCCGACACCGCGTAAAGCGCATTTTTGATTTCGACAAAAAGGTGTTCAAAATGTAAAACATTAGAAAATTTGACTTTCTAGCCTAATAAGAAACATGTTGTTGATATATTAACGACAAAAGAATCGTCAAATGCGACTATTCGGTATGGGTCTTTTAAAAGTTAAATAAATAAAGCAATAAACAAAGGTCTTTTGGCGAAGTTCCGACATCGCATTTATCAAAAACAACAGTTTAAAGTTTCAGGAAATTTAGAAAAAGTCATTTTCCCATTGACGTCAATGGTGACGTCGCCCAAAAATTGTCAAAAAATATTTAACAAGTTTTTTAAAATTTGTAGCTTGAAAACGCATGCATGGAATTAAATGAAAATACCTTGTTTATTGCTTTATTAATTTAACTTTCAAATGACTCCAAAAACATTAAAATACGTTAACTAGGAGAAGCAGGATAATTTTTCTCGCAAACATGAAAATACATTGAAGTCAATAGAGTTTTACAAACGCGACGAATACTTTTGTCCACCTTCTGTATGCATTTTTATGGAGGAGATTGGCTTAATGTCATTCCATAGAAAAACTTGCTAGGAATTTTAAAAGCAAATGAAATAAAGCGACCTAAATATGGGCAGAGTACGTCTGCATGCATTGGTAATTTTGATCTTTTTCTCAGCATGCTCGTGATATGATGAAAATTCATCAGGAAAACATGTCCGTGAAATATATACCCCCTTAAACCCCACTTTTATATAGTAAAACTGGGGTATGCAGGGGTATACCTATTTTTCTTATTTTTGCTCCAAAACATAGATTGTGGGTAGGCGGTTCTAACGTGTACCCACAATCTATGTTTTGAGCAAAAATAAGAAAAATATCACAATTTTTCTACTCAATATTTTCGATTTTTACAGATGAAAAAAATCTCTGTATTTTTCATGGGCAAGTTTTCGTAATGTTACCTTTGGGTTCTCACTGTCATATGGGTAGGATTTTTCTGTGTCTATACCATGATTGTCTTTCACATACTTGTATGATGCGTCCATCAAACCACCTTGGCAGCCATAGTTACCTACGGGAATAAAATGGTGTTACCTACGTTACTTTTTATCTTATTTTGGTAACGTATATGACTTACAGCCGGGTGAGATGAGTTGTAGGGGTAAGACTTTACTGTATCTATGCCTCCATTGTGTTTGATATATTTGTATGTTATAAAACTTTTTTCATGCTCAGCTCAGCTGAGACTTAAATTTATCCTGTTAAAATGCCAACAATTGTTGGCATTTTAACATTTATCAGCAGGATAAAATACAGGCTTTGGTGATCGCAACCTGATATTTTAATTTATTTTGGCTATTTTGGTTTTTAGTAGCAGGTTAAATTTCATGCTCAGCTGGGTTGAGCATGAAAAAAAAATGATATACTCGTATGACCAGGTCATTATGCCTCCCGAGCATCCCTCGTTACCTTTAAAGAAAGGAAGCACAAGGGAGTTAATTACGTTACCGATCAAAGCTGAAAAGTTACGGTTTTTGTAACGCGATCTATCACGCCCTCTATCTGCAGAGCCTCCATGAGGGCGTGATCACCTAAGTATTATGAAACGCTTCACGTACTCAAAAAATTTAGAGGACCAATCAGAGAGCAGGATTCCCATTTTACCCATAATGCAACGCATTGTTTACGTTTTATTGGTTTTTCAAATTCACGAGTATCGAAAAAATACAGGTAAAAAATGACATGGGAGCGGTAAAATGTGTTAAGTTTATGATATTTTGTATTTCAAATCAATAATTATCCTTAAAATATTTTGTATATAAATGCTTTTCCCATGATGCACGCGTGATCTCGAGAAAATACCTTTCCCACAGTGCACAGCGATGACGTCACTCGTGAAGAGAAAAATTAAGTGACGGATCCAGGCGTCTATGGAGGACAGACAGGACTTAATTAGACGACTGGATCATCCGGGTTACGGTTTTTTGTATAGTTTTGCGTAGCACGACACAAGGGAGTTAATTACAAAACCGATCAAAGCTGTAAAGTTATGTGTGTTTTTTAAGTTTTGCGTAGCACGACGCATCTAGGAGTTAATTACGTTACCGATCAAAGCTGTAAAGTTATTTTTTTTTTTAGTTTTGCGTAGCACGACGCATCTAGGATACATGTGCAAAAGCCGAACCCTTCAGAAATGCCATTAAATTTTATGCGATAATCAAATCCAGTGATTTTATAAAAATGGAAAAACGAAGTAGGCATATGGCATGAGTAACGAGGCCAGAGGCCTTGTCCTTCATGACAGCACTGTAATACCCTATTTTGCGGACAAACTCATAAGAACAGAAATTATACGGTTACGGCTGTCACGAAATTGTACAATCCCCAGTTATACGTAATACAGAAACAGATGTACACTTATTGGGACATATACGCTTTGAACATTAAGCAAATACATAATTATCCGTACCATACTTCGCGGAACAGTCCATCAGATTCTGTTCAGAGAGATCCACCAGTTTTCCCGTTTTCTTTTTATGTTGGCCCTCGAGAGCCGCCGTAGCTGTGAATGCCCAACACGAACCGCACTGTCCCTGAATAGAAAAAAATAACATGGCAAAATGAAGAGAAAAGTGAAGAAATATATATTTTTATCATAGTTTAGTGAGCTTTCACCATGATCTGTCACTCACCTTCGGTACGAGACGTCTGAAATGCCACGGTGATACAGACACTTTTAACCCATATTTGACGAATGGATTCTCCCATCATTATCTATTGGATGAGTCCATTTTCATTTTTGGGGGATGTTAGGAGCGATTTTTATTTTTATGTAATTTTTCGATTAGATTTCTCTGTGCAAACAGAATAGCCCCAGATGGGACGCCGCGTTCTGCGGCGTCACATCTGGGGCTATACTGTTTGCCCATGTCCCATAAAAGGGACGCCAGGCTTAAATGAGTTAAGCAATAACTGGTAATAAGTTATTATTATTTTACGAATACGATACTACATGTACATGTATCTTAAATTAATGGTTAAAACTAGTTCGTGATTGCTTTAAGATAATCAAGCAATGGTAAAAACTACTTCTTCATTTGTTCTGTTTTTTTTTTTCTCTCTCCTTTTCTTTCAGTTTAAATAAATTCCGCTGTTTTAAGATGATATGAGCCGCATCGTGAGAAAACCGGATTTTTGCCTATGCGAAAGCAAAGTCGCAGATCAGCTTCGCAGTAACTGCGAAGCTGATCAGCGCCTTTGTTTTCGCTACACGGATAGTACAATCTCTCTTCTTCTTAAATCCGAAATTTCAAGCTCCAAGCCTGCTTCTGCGACTGTACAGGTCGGTTTGTGTCAGACCTGGTCGGAAATCCCGAATACCGGTTTTCTCGCGTCGGGGCTCATATTCTAAGCCAGTACCTGGTTTCCGACTTCTGTCACAAAGCCTTTAGCTTTCCAGTCTACAGATTCCGGCAGTGTAGTACACTTCTGGGTTTGAGTTTGAGTTTCACCCTGTCGCCGATTTGGACTGAACGTTAACATATAGTGCTCGAACTCATCTCTCGTCTGTTTAAGAAATGTGTGAAAGTCAGTGCATCAATATATGACAGATAGAACGGAATAAGAAGAAGCGTGGTAGATACAAACTGGGCTAGTTTCAAAAATGTTTCTATTTTTCAGTTCTGCATGCAGTTCCCAGCTCGATAAGCACGACTGAAGAAACATAATTATTTTACGTTTATACATTTTTTTGGCTTAAACGTTTATTATGTATACAACAAAAGATTTATAATTACAGACAATATTTATGAAAAACATCTGACCCGGCACATCAGAAAACCAACAATCTGATCATGCGAAACCAAAGGCGTAGATCGTCTGTGCAGTAACTCCACAGCTGACCAGCGCCTTTGTTTTCGCTGCACAGATAGTACAATCCATTTCTTCCTAGCCCCAAAATTGCAAGCTCCTAGCCATTTTCTGTGACTGTACAGGCCAGTTTGTGTCAAACCTGCTCGGAAACCAAGATTGTTGATTTTCTCATGCGAAGGCTAATCTAAGATCTGTCATCATGAGGCCTGCATTGGAATGCGCGACCTTAGGTCATGTTTTTGCTTTGTTGACACATATAAGGACCCAAAGACCACAGTACTTGTCCAAAGATTTTTGAAACATTTCTTACCATATCACCGAAGTGGTTCATGCCCATGGTATAACTATGGAAACCACGTGTTGCTTCTTCATTGTGTCGCTCAATAAACGCTTTATTTTCTTGCCACACTGAAAAACTGGTGAAGCAGGAAAGAAAGAAGTGAACCCATTTTACCCCAATTTTGAGAAAAAATGGGGTAAAGGAAGGAACAACAAAGAAAGAAAAGAGTATATATAGTAGTAAATGACTTGTTTAAAAAAATATATATAAAAACATGAACATCCTTGTTATTCTTTTTTTTGGCCCTGAAATGTGCAACTTGAAATGTACATGTAACTCGGGTGAATTTTAACACGAAAAAAAAAAAAAAAAAAAAAAAAAAAAAAAAAAAAAAAAAAAAAAGATTTACAGTAGATCTTTAATCAAAACAAATTTCAAAGTGCGCAGATGATTCTGAAAAAAAAAAATGCTCATTCATTTGTAATATTTATAAGACAACTTCCCGAATATTCAAAATGTAATCAATATCGCCGGTGCAAAACGCGTTGCCTCAGCCCCCACCCCCACCTCACCAGTTCTTCCTAGAAACATTAAGATTATTACGTAAACATGCCTATGTAATATTCTGATTTTTCGTAAGATGTAAAAATTGAAAATTTTCTGCAGAAAACCTTTGATATTTTTCTTACTTTTGCTCAAAGCATAAATTGTTGGTACGTGTTAGAACCGCAATCTATGTTTTGGAGCAAATATAAGAAAAATAGGTATTCCCCTGCATACCCCAGTTTTGCTATAAAATGGGATATATGGGGGTATACATATAACACGGGAAATGTTATCCTGTTGATGCATGTATTTACCGCTTCCAGTACTCTTCTGTTGTTTTGTATCTCTTTCCATGCAATTTCATGAACTCATGAAACTCAGTCTGTGACTGCGATAGCCCATTGGTTAACGAAACGGCCAAAGCTATAGACAGAAAATAAGCCTGCAAAAAAGATGACCAGTATTCAATGCAACTTCGAAGAAATGTTGCTACATATCACCAATGACAGAAATTAGGGATTGGGTGTCATTGAAATGACTACAATGACAAAAATTAGGGATTGGGTGTCATTGAAATGACTACATTGACAAAAAATATGGATTGGGTGTCATTGAAATGACTACAATGACAGAAATTAGGGATTGGGTGTCATTGAAATGACTACAATGACAGGAAAAAAGGGGTTGGTTGTCATTTTATCCATACGAATTTACAGTTTACATAAACAACATGCTGTACTCTACATGAACATCATGCTATATAAAAAAAGAACGTTCTTGGCCGACATGTATTCCCAATACCGCAAATACATAGTGCCTACATGTGTGCGTAATCGGATCGTTAAAAAGCTTATTGCTTGAAAGAAGAGGAAAATGATGATGCTGAAGAAGAAAAAGAAAAGAAGATGAAGCTTTAAGAAGAAAAGAAAAGAAAATACCATGAAGAAGAAGAAGAAGAAGAAGAAGAAGAAGAAGAAGAAGAGGAACTTACCCACATGATTGTTGTATGACGTTTAGATCAGTATTTGCTTTGTCAATTTATTTTTACCGAATTAAAATTGTGATGATGTCGATAAAAAATTAAAATATTGATAATCTTTGATATTTGATACAGTTACACGCCAAAGGTATGATGTATGTCTTCCTGCTTTGTGCACGACGTGTAGGATCTGAGACCAAAAAACTTTTTTTCACGCTGAGCTCATTTGAGCATGAATTTTTTCCTCATTTTAACATTTATTACCAAAATGGCTGTCTTGAGAATTATGAATCTAAGGAATGATTGAACCCTGAATTTTGGACAGATTAAGGATAGTACAGTGACTTGATTCAATTAAAATCGCTTAAGCTGAGTTAAGCAATAAGCATGATAATTTTTTTTATAACAATACCTCAAGAAATCGATCGAACTCCTTAACTAAAGTCCAATTCGCATGCGCCAAAAATACACACGTGTAAATATACTCCGGTGTGCAAATTTTACTCGGGGTAAGTAAATGGCGCATGCGAACGCAAATACACACCGGAGTATATTTACATATCGGCTGAAACACAATCAGGGTTGCCTTTACTACCTTGGTCATGTTATGCATCTGTAATTCAGTGTGATATTATCCAATACCTAATGTTTTTATTCTGTTATAACACTGGGATAATAAGCTTTCTGGCGATATATAATGATACCATATTGTGTACAATATTTTGCGTCAGGGAGAGATTATATGCTAAAAAAAACACTGTTTTTCACATGTTATGACGTTGCACTTTTATTTTGGGTGTTTTGTAAACATGTTTGCTTTAGTATTCATGAATGAAATATGTTGCATATGGCTCTAGAACTAAGGAGACATATGCCCCCTGTAATATACTTTTTACGGCTTTGAATTTGGACTAAAATTAATGAAAATATGGAGAATGAAGTGAAACTGTTCATTTGTAGTATTTTAAGATTTTCTTGGTGTCTACAGTTCACATGCTGATATGATTGGACAAATGCTTTAAATAGTTTTATTTTTTATTTAGTCTTTCTTGATGAAGCCAAATGACAGATTAGAATCAACAAAAATTGAAATTAACTTCTCAGAGAAGAGCAATGATTTTCAAAAAATAGTCATTTTTATGTAGAGTCCGTAGCCCCTAGGTTTGAAATGAGATTAAAAGATCAGGTTCCGATTAAATGAGTTGATATGGCCTGATTGTTTTTCAGACTGTGGTCTTGTACAACCCATCAAAAAGATATCTCCAAAAATTATTAAGGACAGAAGATATAGCACAATTATTTTTTTCTATGGCCTGTAGAGTCCGTAGCCCCATGTTAAGAGACACCCTAGAAATAAAATGTGTGTTGCAGTCAAGGTTTTCTTCAATTTTTCATATGCAACCACACATGTTACATTGTATTAAATTAACTGCAGCATGGAACAATGACTTATCTAGGCTGCATATGATCTTATTTAAGCAGCCCAAAACACTGGTTTGAAGCTCCTTTTCTGAACTTTTCCCATTACCCACTATGGTGAAATTTGAAAAACGCGAGAGCCAAAAGAATTATTACTGGAATATAAACCTGATAGCTCATACGTTATTATAAACCAAGAAAAATGAAAATACAAAGAGGTTACATTTTTGCCTCAAGCGCAACACAAAAGGCAACCCTGATTGTGTCTCAGCCGCTATGGGTAAATTTACTCCTGGGTCTGACCAGATGCAAATTTTATTTTTACAAATACACACGTGTAAATTTACTATTATGTACCATGCGAACGCAAAGTAAAATTTACCCATGAGTATTTTTATTTCAAGTCAATATTCTGCTTTTAGATAACGAATTTTCACATTTTTTGTTCTTAACTGATTATATGACAGTTGCTGAAACTGTGGACATTGTTGCTAAATAAGAGTTTATTGCCATTCATAACATTTTAGATCATATGGAGTGCAAACAGCCACACTATTTCTTCATCATTCTTGGTTAGGATTCTTGGGGCATTTTAACAGTAATTCCTTGTAAAAGGGTGAAAAAAGGGAACTATATAACTGCTAAGGTTATGCCTGACCATTACATGATTCCCCTCTGCTGCCAAAGTCTACATGAACACCTTGAAGCAGCCTCTTCTTGTTTTGCAAATACAGAAAACTTAAGTCCAATTCGCATGCGCCAAAAATACACACGTGTAAATATACTCCGGTGTGCAAATTTTACTCGGGGTAAGTAAATGGCGCATGCGAACGCAAATACACACCGGAGTATATTTACATATGGGTAAATTTACTCCTGGGTCTGACCAGATGCAAATTTTATTTTTACAAATACACACGTGTAAATTTACTATTATGTCCCATGCGAACGCAAAGTAAAATTTACCCATGAGTATTTTTATTTCAAGTCAATATTCTGCTTTTAGTAACGAATTTTCACATTTTTTGTTCCTAACTGATTATATGACAGTTGCTGAAACTGTGGACATTGTTGCTAAATAAGAGTTTATTGCCATTCATAACATTTTAGATCATATGGAGTGCAAACAGCCACACTATTTCTTCATCATTCTTGGTTAGGATTCTTGGGGCATTTTAACAGTAATTCCTTGTAAAAGGATGAAAAAAGGGAACTGTATAACTGCTAAGTTTATGCCTGACCATTACATGATTCCCCTCTGCTGCCAAAGTCTACATGAACACCTTGAAGCAGCCTCTTCTTGTTTTGCAAATACAGAAAACTTAAATGAACAGGTTTTAATCCAGAAATGATAAATTTACCTACAAAAATACTCCTGGCGATAAAACCCATGCGAACGCAATTTAAATTTAATCTCAGGTTGATTTGCACACCGGAGTATAAATACACACCGGAGTATATTTACACGCGTGTATTTTTTGCGCATGCGAATTGGACTTTAAATGAACAGGTTTTAATCCAGAAATGATAAATTTACCTACAAAAATACTCCTGGCGATAAAACCCATGCGAACGCAATTAAATTTACTCTCAGGTTGATTTGCACACCGGAGTATAAATACACACCGGAGTATATTTACACGCGTGAATTTTTGCGCATGCGAATTGGACTTTACCGATAGGTAGGGTAATTTACTACAGTATACATGACTAATTGATATTAGATGAGCGTATATTTGGTGAATGTGCTTACCCCTGAATAGGTTGGGTTAATAGGTACAACAACAACACAAACCATTACCTCTGGTAGCGTAATGGATCGCTTTTGAATCTTCGGTATTGACTTGCTGTTTTTAAAAATGAAAGTTTTTGGCTAAATTATTCTTGTCAGCCTGGTCAACCATCAAAAAACTCACCGTCGCAGGGGAGCGCGGTGGCGTGGTAGAGCATCGGACTCCGAATCAAGAGGTCCTGGGTTCGATCCACACAGGCGGCACCGTGTTGTGTCCTTGAGCAAAACACATTAACTCCCAGCAGTACTGGTTAAACCCAGGAAACTTTGGCTCCGTCCCGACATGACTGAAAAGTTTTTGACTGGGACGTTAAGCCTCAATACAAACAAATTCACCGTCACACATGAACGTTTCTCATTAAAGAGAGACAACAGACGCAACGATTTGACACAGCACAATGTCCTTTAACTTGCATGGATAAAAATGGACACAAACTGTAGATGATATTAACAGCTATTTTATATCTAATCGGAATCACACTGACAGTATGACTTTTCATGTGATCAAGTATGCTTGACAGCAAGCGATTTTGTTTGTTTGATTTGTTGTTTAGCGTCCCAGTCAACAGAAATGGCCATGTCGGGACATTGTCTCCATTTTTCGGGAATTTTACTCGACACTAGGATGTCATGACATAAAAATATGCTTAAACTTTCTGAGAAAATAAATAACCACTCAACCAAACTGCTAAGGTTTATATGTTTACTTGACACCAATGTTCATGGGCAGGCTCAGACCGCTCACCAATCACAAAGTCCAACATCATTTCTATCCTTAAATGACTTATCCACAACATTATAAACCCCATGACCCTCTTAAGTATGACTGTAATACATGTCTAGGCACATTTAAGACTAAATTACCAGTCCTCCTCCACCTCCAGCTCCATGTAATGCCCTTTTACCTATCTCTTCAAAGTTCGCATCAGTCCACCTTATACATCCCATAGTCTCCTACCAATGCCCCTTACCCGTCCCCAAGGTCCCAAAAATGCTCCTTACCGTCCTCAAGCTCCCCAACAATGCCCATTACTCGTCCCCAAGGTTCACACCAAATGCCCCTTACCGTCCTCAAGGTACCCACCAATGCCCCTTACCCATCCCCAAGGTCCCTACCTAATGTCCCTTACCCATCCCCAAGATCCCCAACAAAAACCCCTTACCCATCCCAAAGGTCCCACCAAATGCCCCTTACCCATCCCCAAGGCCCCCATCAAATGCCCCTCACCCGTCCCCAAGGTCCCCACCGAATGTTCCTTACCCATCCCCAAAGGTGCCCAACCAATGCCCATTACCCTATCACCCCAGGTGCGGATCTAGGATTTCTGAAGAGGGGGTTCAAATGTAGAAAAGGGGGGCTCGTTTGCCTAATTTCACACAGATATATTGAAATTCCCCATAAAAATGAAATAATTTGGGCCCAGAGGGGGATTCGATCGAACCCCTTGAACCCCCTCTAAATCCGCCACTGCACCCCGATCCATATGTGTGGTACCGCTTAGTTGAAGAGAAGGTGTAGTTCCAACGCTCTTCGTTCAGACTAAACCTGAACGGCCTATAGTTCAACATTGTGCTGAACTACTTCTACGGCACTTTGCTGTTGTGAATAGCGGTAATCAGGCCTCGGAGTAGCGGACAGACGTGGGTCTAAGTTCAAAGCTCAAAACAGAAAGTGGATAATATAATATTTTATTTTAGATTTTGTATTTGCGTCAATGTATTTAAAATTAAATGAGAATGTGATTGATATCAGCATTATAGCCTGGCGTCCCTTTTAACAGAATAGCCCCAGATGTGATGCCGCAGAAATGCTTAGAGGCAAAAGGAGCCAATGTCTATGCCTCGCGGCCCAAATGGGCATTGTCCCGCTGAAATTATTGATGTACTACATAAAAGTTTGGGTTTAAGGAGATGTATGCGTGTATATATTTCATGAGCATGTTTCCCTGATGTTTTCGTCTCTGTGATATTAAGTACAATGATCTCAATTTATCAGGATAACAGTCCGTGAAAAGTATGCCCCTCAAACCTAACTTTTATACAGTAAAACTTGGGTATACAATTTTTCTTATTTTTGAACCAAAACATAGATTGAGGCGGTTCTAAGATATACCCGCAATCAATATCTTGAGCAAAGATATTGAAATATAAAAATATTTTCTAATGAAATTTTCAATTTTTACAGCTTAAAAATCTCTGCATATTTCATGGACAAGTTTTCGTAATGTTATGGCGAATAAGGATTGTCTTTGAGAAGATAAGGAAAATTTAAGTACAGATTGATAAAATTGAACAAAATGGATTTAAATACGATTTTCACAGTTTTATTTGGATTATTTAATTTAAAAGGTAAGAAGTTCAATTGAATCTGGCCTGTCCAATGTATTACCCATACAAGACGAATGGACTTGCCCATCATTATCAGTTGGGTGAGTCCACTTTCATTTTAGGGGCTTCAGGTGTGATCTTAAAATGTTGTTCCATTTTTTCGATGAAATTCCAATAGGCAAACAGAATAGCCCCAGATGGGACGCCGCGTTCTGCGGCGTCCCATCTGGGGCTATGCTGTTTGCCTATGTCCCACAAAAAGGACGAAAGGATTATATGAGTTAAATCATTTTAGTGTAATGCACCAGTCATTTGTATCCCCTGTCCCCTAGGGACGGGGATAGCGTGGACACAACGGTGCTAAAGTGCCAGGCTTTAACCTCTGATGAGTCTATGCAGTGCAGGGGTTTAATTTCCCTCCAATACAGGGTCACATTAATCCAAATGAGATATTAATGGTATTTTTAATATCTAATTACTTTTATGGTACTTATTTAATTTGCAAATGTACCTAAACGTTTACATGCATAAATTGAAGCCATTCTCTCTTGTTTTAGTTTCACGAGAACAACTCCCAGCTGTTATTCCACATTATTGTCAGCCGCCGGGAAGCCGGGACTTTTACCAGGAATTTTATCACAAATTTGGCCCCGCAGTGCCGGGCTTTTAGCCGGGCTTTAAATATTGGAAAGTTAAAAGCCCCGCTATTCCCCGGTCCTAGGGGGGGGGGGGGGGATGAAAATGACTAGTGACTGGTGTGTAACACATTCAGGACGTCAGGATAAACATGTCGATGAAATTCATATCGTCCTTGAACCTCACTTTTTTACAGCAAAACTGGGGTTTACAGGGGTAAACCTATTTTTCTTATTTTGTCTCAAAACATAGACTGTGGGTACTTGTTAGAACCGCCTCTAAAATATATAACTCGATAATTTTCTCTGTTTGAATAACGACTTTCACAGGAGCCCGACTTTGTAGCTCCCTTGGCCTGATATCACCATGAGATATCCCGTCACATTTGTCCGTGTAGAATAACTCACAGAACCCCGACTATGTTGCACCCGTTTACCCATGTCGTTCCGTATATCATCAGGGGATCTGTGCATGTACATTACGAATGCAATATACAGTGATTTTGAAAGTTGTAAAAAAATGAAAATTTTCAGATTTTTTTGACAATTTTCTTATTTTTGCTTAAAACATAGATTGTGGGTACACGTTAGAACCGCCTCGCCAAGGCGGTTCTAACGAGTACCCACAATCTATGTTTTGAAGCCAAAATAAGAAAAATATGTATATCCCTGCATAGCCCAGTTTTGCTATATAAAATGGGGTATACATGTAGTTGGGTATGCATTTCACGGACATATTTTCCTGATGACCCCCGGACTATGTTGCCCCCGTGGACCCATGCCGTCCCGGGCCTCATCAGGGGATCCGTATAAACAGAGAATACTTCGGTATAATGTAGAGTATGTCGGTTTCTCTGTGTTTAAATGGCGATATTTATTCCAGTTTTAGCAGCAACCACAATCCGCACAACCTACAGGACCCCCGACTATGTTGCCCCCGTGGACCCATGTCGCCCCGAGGATCGCCTCTGTTCTACAAAATGCCTTGTTATGCAGATGTCGGGGGATTTAAAATGTGATTTTTGTGTTTGCACACATAGAGAATATTACGGTAGGAGATTTGTCTACGTGTTCTTTCTTTCTTTCTTTCTTTCTTTCTTTCTTTCTTTATTTCTATCTTTCTTTCTTTCTTTCTTTCTTTCTTTCTTTCTTTCTTTCTTTCTTTTACAATAATAACATATTTTTGTTGAAAAGTTCTCTTAATAATAAAATCTTTATATAATTACAAGCAATTTATTTCTTCTGGTTGCTAATACTCAGCAATGCAGAAGACACACGTTAGGCTAAGCAATTCTGATTCTTAGACGCCGTCCGTCTAGTGGTCGGGTAAAGCCAGGCCAGTTCTCGTCATTCGGTCTGGAAATACCCTGTGAAACGACAGTGCCCAAAAAGTAACAGTCTTTTACTGGCGTCGCCAGCGGTATTCGAAAATGCACGGCAGACTGAGGTATATATACAGTATAGTTAGTCAGAAGCCAACGACGCTACCGACTGAGCTATCCGGGCGCCCAAACGAAAAACATTTACTGAGTTTCATATTTTTCAGTAAAATGGGACACGACCCCTGACCCCTCCATGGCGTCATCACCTGGATCCTCCACTACCCTACCCCCGGGGCAAGTCTTCGTGAACGGTATCATGTACATAGAGGTGTCGAACCCTTGTGATGTTGTCATGGATCGCATGTGTCCCCTAAAATGTAGAAGAAGGCCCTCGATAAAACAGGACGGATCGGCGTGTACGCAGTGCGACTGCCAAGGTAATGATTAATTTCATTTAAAAGTCATATCCAGATTATCGTTTTGGGTGAAATTTGCTTTGAGGAAACGGATTGGTCTTAATGTCTTGGTAGACTTATCCGTTTCCAAAATGCAATATTACTGATCGGGTGCGTCCGCTAAAATGTAGAAGAAGGCCGTCGATAAAGCAGGATGGATCAGCGTGTACGCTGTGTGATTGCCAAGGTAATTCAAAATTTATATCCATATTATCGATTTGGTCTTACATCCGCTTCCAAAACGCAGTATTACTGATCGCATTTGTCCCCTAAAATGTAGACGGAGGCCCTCGATGAAGCAGGATGGACGGATTGTTTTTAATATCTTGGTAGACTAATTCGTTTCCAAACCGTAATGTACCTGATCAGAATGAAGACGGAGGCCATCGATGTAGCATTACGGGTCAGTTTGTACATAGTGTAACTGCAAATGTAATGATGAATTTTATTTGAGTTTCGCGCATGAAAAACAACAATTTTAGGTTCCGACCAAGTTCGACACATATTGGCCTGTACAGTTACAGAAGCAGGCTAGAAGCTTGAAAGTTTATACATAAGTAGCAGATGAATTATACAATCCGGCAGCGAAAACAAAGGCACTGATCAGCTGTGCAGTTACTGCACAGCTGATCTGCGCCTTTGTTTTTGCACAAGCAGATTGTTGGTTTTCTGATGCGGTGGCTCATTTGAAAATATCTAGATTATCGTTTTAGATGAAAATTGCCGCTTTTGAGGCAACGGATTGGTCTTAATATCCTAGCCTAGACTACTAGTAATCCGTTTCCAAAACGCAATTTTCCGGATCCCATGTGTCACCAGTCAATGTATAGTGCAAACACTTTGACTGTTATAAAGTTTTGTAAACATTAGACATGGGGCACCTATTTGTTTTACACATTTTACGGTGCCATGTGAAGCATGTGGTCATATATTGTTTACCATCATAGAGTCGCACTAGTATCACTACATTTGTAGTGCATTCGAATTAAGTAGTTTATAGTTAAGTCATCAACACTATTCCATGATAAAATCTTTATTTTGATATGAATGATTAACCCAGTTTGTCTTCTATTTGCAGGCCTTGCAGTGCTTCTTGGAAGATAACGCAACAACAGCCATACAAAATAGCTGATGCTTAGCTTTGGATATGTGATTAATGGAGAGGCAATTGTTGCATCTTTATGTTTCTTAACTGTACATTTGTTGATCGAGCATGCGCATAATGTTTTCATTGTACATAAACTTTGAGTCATAATTCTTGACCAGAGGACCAATGGTCCTATAATCTGGGATATGCGACCTAAGCTGACCTTGTCATAAAATAGGTCAAGGTCATCCCGGGGTCATGATTTATACAAACTTTGTAGAGCTTCATTCACTGATGCTTCAGACAAAATTTCAAAATCATAGGTCTTCCGGTTCTGAAGGTTTTTGCTATTAATAGCCATGGTGGCCATCTTGATCACGTGACCTGAACCACTTATATTAACTTTTATTCCCCTTTCCTAACGATGCTCCACATAAAGTTTGCCTTTGACTGGCCAAGCAGTTTCAGAGAAGAAGATGTTTGAATATTATGGTCATATTACATGTATATAGCCCCGGGGCAGGGGCAGACAACCCCTGAGGACATTTTTGTTTCATAAACATGAATCATTGTCCATTTGCATACTCCCAGCAAGTTCCCCCCCCCCCCCCATTTAATTACATTTTACTAATTTTCCCCATTCAAATGCATGGGCAACCTATGTTGGCCTTGCCATAAAATAGGTCAAGGTCATCCCAAGGTCATAATTTATATAAACTTTGTAGAGCTCCTCTCCCTGATGCTTCATGCCAGGTTTCAAAATCATAGGCTCCCATACTTATATTCAAAATTTCAAGCTTCTAGCATATTCGTCTGTTACTGTTCAGGGCAGTTTGTGTCTGACGTCTGACCTGGACGGAACCCCCGAAGACTGGGATTCTCTTGATGCGGCTCAATTGATGACGATGCCTCTCTTCCATTATCGTGATTCAAATGAATTCTTAAATGGTTTGCATAATCAACTTGATCATCTTTATTTACAGGTTGAATTGACATTTGAGCCTGTGCATGAGAAAACCAACAATGGGTTCCGACTAGGTCCGACACAAACCGGCCTGTGCAGCCATAGAAGATGACTAGAAGCTTGAAATTTCGGATTTAAGTAGAAGAGGAATTGTACTATCCGTGTAGCGAAAACAAAGGTGCTGATCAGCTTCGCAGTTACTGCGAAGCTGATCTGCGCCTTTGTTTTCGACTATGCAGAGTGTTCCCATGCTGCAAATCACAATATATTATGCTTAAAAATGTACATATTACATAACTTGAAATTACATAACTGTATGTTTCCAGTTTGTAAATAGACACAAAATACATAGTTTTGAATGTAGTCATATTTTCTTATAAACCGCGTACACTCCTATGTAGAGATAACGTCCTTGTCATCTTCACGGTTTCAAGAGCCGACCTTTGTTGAGCCGCATCACATTCTGAATTATTGGTCTCACATCTGAGAAGTCTCACATCTGAGAAAAACATACCAGCTCTTCACACATGGAATGAATATCGTATCAATTTTTCATGGAAGGTGGGGTATAATTATCTGCCCTAGTATCAATCATTGCGCTTGTCACGGGAGGGCAGACAATCCTTGCAATATCCCCGTAAAATGGGGTAGAATAGAGTCTTGTTTTCTAGACTGGAGTCCTATTTTATAGACTGGAGTCCTATTTTCTAGAATGGAGTCCTATTTCCTAGAATGGAGTCCTATATTCTAGAATGGAGTCCTATTTTCTAGAAAGGAGTCCATTTTCTAGAATGGAGTCCTGTTATACAGACTCTAGTCCTATTTTCTAAAATGGAATCCTATATTCTAGAATGGAGTCCTGTTTTCATGTGGTTGTAATGGTTGTGGTAGAGAATGAGTGGACTGCATTGATGAGGTAGAGTCTATTCTGATTGGTGGAGGTGGCGGGGGTCTGGAAAAGATATTAGAAATTTATGAATTAAAATTACAAATAAAAGTGAGTCTGTGCGTGAGAAAACCAACAATTTGGATCCCGACCAGGTCTGATACAAACCGGACTGTACAGTCACAGAAGCAGGCTTAAATCTTAAAATTTCGGATTTAGGAAGAAAAAGGATTGTACTTTCCGTGCAGCGAAAACAAAGGCGCTGCTCAAATTCGCAGTTACTGCACAGCTGATCTGCGGCTTTGTTTTCACCTATGCAAATTGTTGGTTTTCTCATGCGGTGGCTCAAATATAAACTGATTCACACATGATATTCCTCAAAGTGAAGGAACAACAGTTCTCGACCCCTGTTATGATATGGTACTGTTTATGAGCGTATACATTAGACATAAACTTTGGAACATGGGTAACGAATCTAATGTGTGTTGGTTCTCCTTCCAGCTCATATACATTACCAAACAAAGATGCGAATTAAAAGACAGAATTTCTATTCACAAACTTAAACCTGTTGCTTTGTCTTCGACTATTTGAAAAAGAAAGAAAATAATAAACTTCTCTTATTATGCATCACTTTATAGATATTTGGTATTATCAGACGACTATCCTTTTATTTACATTATTAATTGGGCAAATAGGTCACTGTATAGCCGGCAACTTTAATATTCATATCTAGGCGTGGTCAAGTAGGGAGATTATAGAAAAGTCAACTCAGTCAGCCTAGAGTGCTGTCACATATTCCCGTTATAGATCAGCTACCTGTATTTTGTCCAATCCAGTGAATTAGACAAACTTGCAATTCATTCTTATTTTCTAACGGAAAACATGTGAGTTGAGTCGCTGAACTGTATACCTTTAGCGTTTACCTAGGTCAAAAGTAGGCCATACCCAATAACGTATCTCATGAGGTAACGCCCATACTGTAACTTATTTACCGAATTATACTTACACTGTATCTCCGCCAGAATCAGAATTTCCTACTGATTCATCAGGATGAAACACATGATTCACAAACATGTTGCCATTAGAAACTGTTGCTATGTCACCCCCAGTCTCGTACATCACGTGATTATAGTTCGGTGATGTCATTGGTTGCCCGTTAAGCGTTGGATACTGCGGAGATGATATTGTGTGGTCACCATAGTAACGTTTTGGCGCGCGGTGATACGTCATTGATTCGTCACTTTCCATGCTGTCGTTGTGTTCTTTGCCGGATCTGTGAGAAATAAAAACATATCATTTAACTCAGTTTTAAAATACAAATGTTATGTTTTATTAGCAACAATTTTGCCGCAATATCTGTGAAAATCGGTCAAGCCGTTTTGTACATACAGTCGTGTGGTTATTCTTACAATTCTTGGTAACTGTTTTTGGTAGCGGCCATTTTGTTAAACTAGTTACATGACCAAATTGGAAAACAAATATATTATTTGCAAATCATTTTGTCAACTTCCTCACAATTACATATAAGGCAAGATGTAATTGTTATAATTTGTAGGCTACCACAAAACGTGATTATATTATTGTAGGCATTTCTATCAGGTTTATCCAAAACTCCTAACGCAAACATACCTATGTTATGTCCAAAGATTTTCCCTATTAAAATTGTAAAAATTGAAAAAAAAGTCAGTTGAAATATTTAAAGACTTTTCATGTTTTTGCTCAAAACATAGATTGTGGGTACTTGAACGAGTATCTATAATGCATGTTTTGAGCAAAAAATATTAAAAATATCATTTTTTTTCTAATTCTAAATTTTTCCAGGTCTAAACATCCCTATAATTATATTCTCTTTAATGTGGAAATACAAACCTTACCTAGCAGGAAATATAGGACACTTCTTGAAATACAAAAGATGTGCCAATATAAAAGTGAATGTTATAATTATTAAGGCTCCGCAGCCCCCTAGTATACTGATCAGAATCATCGTGGAGGCGGGCACATCGAACATACTGGAGTCTGAAATGGACAAAATAAAGTTGAAATTCCATTTGAGAAAACACTTAAACTACACATTAACTGCGCAGTTCCATTTAAAGTATTTTGGCAAAAGAATTGAAATTGAAATTGTGTCAAGCAGACAAGCAATTACATGTAAGCATTTTCATTCATTATCAAAGATGAACCGTCTCATACATTATTCCATTTCTATTTTCGACCCACCCCTACCCTATCCCAGTGCGAGGTTTGTTTAGTAATACCTGAGCACGTGGGTAACGTGACGTCATCCCAGACTCCGCCTTTCAAGCACGTGACCATGGCTGGTCCAACCACGTGATGATTACGTGGACAAAACACGTGGATGTAAGGCCCAATATCGCTGTGACTTATCTGTATTTCGCTTTCGATTTCATCTAATTTCCATAATTCTTCAATAATTGGGCATTCTGTAAAGTAGGAAAAAAGAAGTTTTTGGTAAAATTGATTTTTGGTGATTTTAACAATGTGTCAATGACTGTGAGTTATATTTGTTTGTTTTTTCGTGACCGTGAAAAAAAAAAAAAAAAAAAAAAAAAAAAAAAAAAAAAAAAAAAAGGAGCGCATCATCTGTTTAAATACAAGTAGTGAATAGTGGGTAAGGTAAAATAGAAGATACAAGATACAAGATCTTTATTACGAACTTTCGGCCCACTTATGGGGCATATAAAGACAAGGCATATGACAGACTACTAATAACAAAAGATTGAGATATATGTAAAAACATAGAACTTTATTAAGGCAAGGCAATGTACCAGCACACTTGCACTAACCACGGTTTCCCAACAGTCTTGAACAATCAGGCAAAAAACAAACAAACAAGCAAATATCACGATGATCTTTAAAGGTGTATGTCACCTGCCAATGAAATACATGAACGACATTAAGCCGGAAACAGTGGAAAATGCAAGCATGGTGAATACATGAATAAAATATTGCAATTGTTTGCAAAGGGGGTAGTGATACGGTGATGTTCATTTATAATCACCTGTCTAAATTCATATGAACAAAATATGCCAGCTTGCGCATTATGGTTACATCTTCACAATTCAATAACCAGAAAAAATTGGCAAAATCCCACATTTCCCATTGGCAAGATTAATTAGAAGCTCTCTGTCGCAACTAAAGGTCAGACATGCTAACAAAAAGTGAATTTCATCACCTAAAACACCAAGGGAACATTAAGTGCAAAGACGATCTGTCCTATCAATTCTTGCGTATCTACAATTTCAATGTTCAATCTATGAGATGAAATTCGAAATCTAGTGATGTCTCTTATAAGCGCAAAGTTTTCTGAGTTTAAATATTTCTCAAATCCAAAATTTACATTTAATTTTAGTATATGTATCTAGTTTTCCGACAGAGCATTGTTTTCTTAAAGAGTACAATTCTTCAAAATATTTTTGTTTAAGTGCCTTGGACAACTTCTTGATAAATGTGGTCCGTTTCTTAGTTGAAGAGCATGAAAGATGTACATTAAGAAGCTCAGAAAATTTTTAATACTGTTATACCACGAATTATCACCCCCTTCGAATTATTACCCACATGTAAAATATGTGTACATCTACGTATACATTTTAAAAATTGTACGTCTCAAACTGCACAAAAATGATATAAATTGATCGATCAATACCTGTAATATTTGAAGCCAGTTCTGTTCCTTCCATGGTTGTGCTTTTAAATAGAATTAAAAAGGACGGATTTCTTCCAAATGGACGTTACGCAAAGGGCCGGCGATTTTTTTATAGGATCTAAGAAATTTAGTTTCAGCTGCATCCGATGTATAATGGAGCGAGGAACAAGTGGAACATTACATGTCGCATTCTTTCTTCCACATCTCTGAAAATACATGCATTTTACATGAAAAAATATAAAGTTTCAATGCAGTTATAAATAATTATGTGCACAAAAATAAAAGCTTTTTATAAAACTTTTTGTTTGTTTTATTTGCTGTCCAAGTCAATAGCTCAAGACCTTGCTTCCATTATCGTTTGGGAACTCTACCAAACTTTCGGATGTCAAGGACATGCGGAAAGTGCTATAAGATATAACCACCCAAAACAACTAAAGTACACTGTAGTTTGACTATTAAACCACTTTTCCTGAGCAAGTCCAGTTTTCCTGAGCAGGCCCAGACCTTCAAATCGGTTAATTAGTTACCAGCCGGTCGGTCGGTTGGTTATGGGCTTTGCCTGGAGGTGCAAGCAGCCCACGTATTTCCCTAGGCCGGCCCAATAGGCTGGGACCAAAATTAAGCACCGAATATGACTCTTCTACAGTGATATTCATGATCGTAAAAGTCGATTTTTCTCTTTTACATTCTTGCAAACGTTGTAAAAAACTCATTTTGAGGTGCAGAATGCTCTTTTTGCTTTAAAGGGGTCCTGGTCATACATGTAAAACGCCTTATTTGAACTTGGTCAGTGTCACCTCGAATGAAAGTAGATGTGCATTTATGCTTTGTCTGCACTCTGCATATAATGCAAAAAAAAACTTTATTTTTAATAAGCAGTTACTAATAGATAAATAAATAAATAAATAAATAAATAAATAAATAAATAAATAAATAAATAAATAAAATAAGCATAATAGATAAATTATCTTACATTCCAGTAAAATCCGTCATCAAAATTTAAGGACAAACCAGTGATTCAGCAAATAGGCCCTATTGGCAGCCATTTTTGTAAACTTCCGGTTCCGCTGTGGGGTTATCTCAAAATTAACATTCAAAATATCAACCATTTATCAAAAGAAGTATCCCAAAATGAACTGTTCAAAACTATTAAAACAGCATCAATTTTTTTTACAAAAGAAGATATGCATCAGAGTCTTGATTGCATTCATGTATATGAAAATGTGATACACCGTATAATTTGGCAACGCATTGTTTTGAGATGACCCCTAACCGAACTTTTTTCCTACGGCAATTATCGCATACTTCCGTAAAGAAACAAGTTGTTATTCATTAACCACCTGTCAATTTAAGATGTTTAAAATAATTACTAACTTCTCACCTTACTGTCATTTATCTTGATAGGTCTCGACTTGACAGCTTAAACTGGACTTGTGAAAATTGACCGGGCGCAATAGCTCGACAGAAATGCGTTTCCGATTCATAACGATCGATCCTCAGGTCCGGTCTCTTCGGCCTATTCACGAAGGGAAAAGATGTGCACAAAGAACTGATAAACTGCCTTCGGGACCCTGGCCATATATATTGTATACATGATCCCCCGCATAGAGCACTTACCCACAATGGACCACTCAGTCACGGTGGACCTCAAAATAGAGATTCTAAATAATGGAAAAAAATTCTTTGGATTTTGGTTTCTTTGTTTTGTAGTTTAATAAATTCTAATTCTACAGTTAGTTGCTGAGATGAAGTAGCCAATTCCTGGGTATAGACTAGTACTATTGGTTGTAAGCGTGTCTTCGAATTCCTCATGAACACAACCGTCGGCGAAGGTGGTCCGGGTCCCATGGCCGAAAGGTTAAGAGCGCTGTTTCTTAATCAGTCGATCATCTCACCGCTGTATCTGGTGTGGGTTCGAGCCCCGCTCTGACCACACGTGACACAAGACAAGATCTGCTTGCGGGTGTGCCAGGTGGTATTTCTCGGGGTTCTCCCGTTTTCGCCCCACCTACTGATTGGCCCGTCTCATATGAGCTGAAATAATCTTCAAAGGGAGAGAAAAAAACCGCGGCGCGAATGCAGATCGAATCCCCTGTCGCTTTATACCGGGCAGGTATCAACTACATCAGGACAACATGTCCATAAAAAGTATATCCCAAATGAACTCTCCTCTTATATTACATTAAAACTGGGGTTTGCAAGGGTATACCTTCTTTTCTTATTTTTGATCCAAAACATACATTGTGGGTACTCGTTAGAACCGCCTCGCGGAGCAAAAGTATTAAAAATATCATTTTTTTTTCCAATGAAATTTTCAATTTTTACAGCTGAAAAAAATTCTCTGTATATTGCATGGGTAACTTTTCGAAATCGGACGCCTTTGCGATCTCCTATTGGTTCGCAAAAAGTTTACCAGTTTTCTTCCAAATGTGCCTGTGTGTGAGAAAACGATTTGGGTTCCGACCAGGTCCGACAAAAACCGGGCTGTACAGTCACAGAAAATGGTTAGAGATTGGAAATTTTGGATCTAGAAAGTACTATCCGTGTAGCGAAAACTAAGGCGCTGATCAGCTTCGCTGTTACTGCGAAGCTGATCTGCGCCTTTGTTTTCGCCTATATATGCAGATTACTGGTTTTCCCATGTGGCGGCTCAAATATCTTTAAGCGCATTTAATGCACTAAAAGATATGAATTTGCACTTTATGGCATGTGTCAACAGCCAAATTCACTCCCACGTTCAAACAGATGACGGTTTCTGAATGGATGCAAAACCAGGCATTTTGGCCGCTATGTCTGAAATAAAGCCGCAGATCAGCTGAGCATTGACGCCAACAGTACGATCCCTCTTCTTATTTCATGACATTTCAAGCTTCTAGCCCTTTTTTGAGACTGTATAGGCCGGTTTGTGTCGGACCTGGTCGGAAATCCCGAAGACCGGTTTCTAGAGTTGCACCTCATTTCTATGAGGGAGCGCGGTGGCGTAGTGGTAGAGCGTCGGACTACGAATCGAGAGGTCTTGGGTTCGATCCCCACAAGCGGCACCGTGTTGTGTCATTGAGCAAGACACTACTCCCTACAGTACTGGTTAAACACAGGAACCGTTGGCTCCGACCCGACATGACTGAAAAATTGTTGACTGGGATTTTAAGCCTCAATATAAACAAACAAACAAACAAACAAACAAATATTTCAGAATGAACTCAGCGAAAACAATATCTGGCATAATTACTGAATGGCACCATTTCATTCCAAGTCACATTCTGTAACGTTGAGAATAAGAGAATAGACACAAACGGTGGTTTGTCCAATAGGGGGGCACTGTCTTTCGTTTCGCTGTCAAGATTTTTATTACAACTAAAACTCTGAGCATTATTGTATTTAGTTTCTGTATGTAGGGTGCGTTTAAACTTTATGGTAATTGCAATTTTACAATCTTCCGACACTCATTTTAACATAGACTACCAGAAGCTACGGCGAGTATTGCTCGCAAGACACACGCCTATGTAATATACTGAATTTTCTTAAGTTGTAAAAAAAAAAAAAATCAGTGGAAACTATATATATAAAGTAGAGAAATAAAGATGTACTAAATTGGCGAAGGTAGGTTTCGAACCTGCAGACTTCGGCTTCGGCGCCTAGCTATACAGAGCCATCCCCTCTACCGACTGCGCTACTACGCTCCTTAAAAATAAAGGAGTTATCATAGCTCAGGTTTAGAGAAGATTTCCCTGCATAACCCGTCTGATAGGTTACTAGTTTTCGTTGTGCAAGCACACTCGTCTATATACATGGAATAACTGGATCCTATGGGATGCCAAAGCTTGGAAATAATATTTTAATATCAAAGATATACAAACTTCAACAGCTATTCCTACCAAGATCATTTCTGATACAAGTACATCGGAAAAATTATAAAGTAGAGAAATAAAGATGTACTAAATTGGCGAAGGTAGGTTTCGAACCTGCAGACTTCGGCTTCGGCGCCTAGCTATACAGGGCCATCCCCTCGCAGTCGGTAGAGGGGATGGCCCTGTATAGCTAGGCGCCGAAGCCGAAGTCTGCAGGTTCGAAACCTACCTTCGCCAATTTAGTACATCTTTATTTCTCTACTTTATAATTTTTCCGATGTACTTGTATCAGAAATGATCTTGGTAGGAATAGCTGTTGAAGTTTGTATATCTTTGATATTAAAATATTATTTCCAAGCTTTGGCATCCCATAGGATCCAGTTATTCCATGTATATAGACGAGTGTGCTTGCACAACGAAAACTAGTAACCTATCAGACGGGTTATGCAGGGAAATCTTCTCTAAACCTGAGCTATGATAACTCCTTTATTTTTAAGGAGCGTAGTAGCGCAGTCGGTAGAGGGGATGGCCCTGTATAGCTAGGCGCCGAAGCCGAAGTCTGCAGGTTCGAAACCTACCTTCGCCAATTTAGTACATCTTTATTTCTCTACTTTATATATATATATATATATATATATATATATATATATATATATATATATATATATATATATATATATATATCTTATTTTAGCTCAAAACATAGATTGTGGGTACATGTTAGAACCGCCTCGCCGAGGCGGTTCTAACGAGTACCCACAATCTATGTTTTGGAGCAAAAATAAGAAAAATAGGTATACACCAGCAAACCCCATTTTCACTATATTAAACGTGGGGTGTAAGGGGGTATACATTTCACGGAAATGTTTTCCTGATGAGGACCCATCTACAGTAAAAAAAAAGATTACACGTATCTCCCTTTGAGGTGTCTCATTTCACCTTAAAGATAAGAGATGGTCAAAGCGTTCAGGTCACAAGATAAAATAAATATGAATGAAACAGCGTAAACCATCTGCTGTTGATAGTACGATAAACTTTTGCAAGAATGACGTCTTTTTCGACCGAGCAGCCCGCAATTTTGCCTCATTACTTTTACGTAGGATGTATTTTGGATTATTTGATAATATTTGAATATTTTGATGCCAGATTTTAGTGATGGTTTCCATGGCAACGATGATTATCTCCATGGTGATTGTAGGTACGTAGGTTGGTTGATTCGTTTCTTACGTCTCATTCTACAGATGAGGTCATAAAAAGACGGGGCCTCGGACTGAAGCCTCATCCAAACGAATGGAGGTGCCAAGGATCGAACTCACGACAAGGCAAATGACCTGACCACTACGCTAAGGAGGCGGGGCTTCTAATTTTAGGCGCATGTTAGAGATGGTCGATAATCCCTGTTCAGAACCCTCCCTGAGCACAATGTTACAACATACAGAGAACTTTTTCAACAGTAAAAAAAAAAAAAAAAAAAAAAAAAAAAAAAAAAAAAAAAAAAAAAAACATCGGGCAAATGTTGATATTTTGATATTTTCCGAATAATTTCGTTAAAAACATTGATGATGGGAACACCGTTAGAACCGCCTCGCCAAGGACTGAGCCGCAACATGAGAAATTGGATTTTCGCCTACACGAAATCAAAAGTGCCCTTGTTTTCGCTACACAGATACATATAGTACAATTCGTCTTCAAATTAAGTTCAAAAATACAGTTCTGTTCCTCCTCTGTAACTGTACCGGCCGGTTTGTGTCCGTGTCAGAGATGGTCGGAAACTCCTAAGACAGTTTTTCTCACGCCGCGGCTCATGAGCCATAATGTGAAGCAATGAAAGTTTCTTTTTTCGTTGTTTATACAAGCTATAAATTTTAAATTTCTTGATAATACCGTATTCGTTCTAATTAGCGCATAGTGCGCTTAACTTTTCAAACAAATTTAAAATTATAAATATAATGTTCTAATAAGCGCACACTACGAACCAAAAAAGCACATAAACTGATAAAATAAACATATCAAAATAATCAGTGATGATTCCATTTAAGTGTTTCTATTGTTTCAAAATAGTGTTTGACAATTTAAGGTTAAGTTTAATGCGGATATTTACGTGTGACAATTGTGTAAAATTCCTATATGATAGTCGAGTAGTGTGAGCTTATGCACATGTTTTTCGGAATCGACCAGGGTGTGCGCTTATTCGAGCATATGCGCTAATTAGAATGAATACGGTATTTTTAAGGAACAACGTCAGTATCCGAGGCACGAGATCGGAAGAGATTCATCTATGATACCACAAATACTTACCAAGGCAGCCAGTCATCACCTTACTTTCAACCAATCAGCACAGGCCAATTCTGCTCATTCTGTCCAATCAGATGCCCATATGGCTATGTGACGTCATCATCCGGGTGTTCACTGTGTACATGTAAATCTACGTCATCGTCCGGAAATACACAAGGTAACGTCTTATTAAGCACTTAATATTTGATTAATTGGATCAGGTTTCTGAGAAAGAACGTCAATGTATGTAAGCATACAAACTGCGTTTACATCAAATGGTACGTACAACCTGTACCCTCGTCCGGGTATATCGACAGCCATACCATGTCTCGGTCGACAGCCAAACTTGTATCATGCTACGGCTGCCGATATTCTAAAATGAAAACAGTGTTACATGTACTGATTGTATTCAAAATTAAGCGGGCAAGCATGTTACTAGCGTCAGTAAGTGCAAAGAGAACACACGAGTCTGAAGTACGAGTGATTTAGTTCTTCGCTCTTTTCGAATCACAAACGCCAACCACTACAATGCTTTGCTTTAATTAGATCATTATAATTTTGTTTTGTTACATGTAACACTTGCAGATAGTGAGTAATCAGAGAGTGAAAAGGGTGATCACGGTTACAGTTGTTCTATTAATAAGTTCATCTTTTGATCTAGGTTATGTGATGCCATCGTCAGGTGCCAGCAGTTACAGTTACCAAAGCAGCAGTCACGTGTATCTGCCCAACCCATGCTTACCGCACGTGCGTTATTGTAACACAAAATGTCCAAATGGTCTTTTACTCGGCCCGAACGGATGTCAATACTGCGCATGTGCATTAATAAAGGCTACTACACATCCTCCAACAAATGTTACGACAGTTAGCGTGACAATAGGAACAAAAGGTAAAGCTTATTTCTCTTGTTTGACAAATTCAGCGAAATTTACAAGTTACAAATAAAAATGAATTTCTAACAACCAAACAAAACACAAGGAACATTTGATCGACCTCGCAAAGTTTTCAGAAATCAGAAAATTCCTTGAATGAAACACAACTTGCATGTAGTTTACCTATCAATTTACTGTTTCGATAAGAACAGAATATTCTTAATCAAAACTCTGTGTAAGGACGTCTCTTTCAAGATAATACATCGTAGTATCTGATGTATTTTTTCAGCACCATATAACAGACCAACCATTTCTAGTGTCACAATGAAAGCCAGACCGGATGGGATGTTTTTATCTAAGCCTTGCTCGCCGCACATTCGTTATTGTCGAATCAAGTGCGCCCATGGTCTAAAATTAGGTCAAAATGGCTGCCAGTACTGTCAATGTGCGGACAATAGCACAGCAACAGGTAAACTCTAGTTAGTAATAAGGTAATTTACACGTGAAACGCTTATGGTTTTTTTTTTTTTTTTTTTTTTTTTACACCAAATGCGGTTCGTTCTGCTGTACACACACATTTTACAGGTGGTATTTTTTCAGATTCTTCTCAAGCCATTTGCTGCAACTTTTAATTTTAAAGTAAAAAAAAAAAATCCACATTCAATCTCGTTTGTAAAAATTGCAAGCTTTTGTTTACGAAATACAGTTTTTGTTAGCTCTAAACAAACTTTTAATGTCAAAAAGCACCCGGCTTAGTCAAGCTCGGATTTATAGTCATATTAAAATATTGAGTTCACTATTAAATATATAAATTTCCGTTCAAGAGTCATTTCCCTTTATCCCTAGTATCATCGACACCGACACCGCCCACAAACCCCGTACCCAGCAAAGCAAGTACTCATCACACAGTTACCATGGCACCCAATACCATAGCAACAACAACGGCGCCACCACGGACAAGACCGCCGCCGAAGAAGAACCCCAATTTCTTTGACCCCTGTATCCCCTCCCAGACCACGTGTGATAAAGACTGTGAGGGAAATTACGTCAAGGGGCCACAGGGATGTCAATATTGTATATGTATGTCCAGGATTCCAGAAAGTATAAGACTGGCCACCACGGAAGGTTTGTTCCATTGTTTTAATTATTTACAGAGTCAATAAATATTTTATTTTATACGGAGTGTTAGTGATAAATTGCGTTAAAAGCATTATAAATGAGTGTATGATTTGGCAGCATTTAATAAATGGCACGTGACTTGATAATAAAAATGTGATATCTCTCCTAACTTGAAAATAGTGGTCAGAACCAGCGCATTCAAGGACATTCAATTTTATATAAATACAGAACAAAATTTAAAGCCAGCTCTGCAAAATAAAGTGAAATGTAAACAATCTGTCAAACAATAGAACTAAACAAAACCTGAGCTTACTTCCATCTGCATCTTAAAGGCCTAGGGTGTTTAAGGCCTGTTTTTGGCCTCAGATTTTGCTGAAAAATAAATTTTGGAATTCAGGTGAGAAAACTATTCCTAAAGGCATATGTTTCCTTTAAAACAAAACAACAAAACAGTAAAAGTTCTTCATTAATCCTACAAGCGTTGCCATGGCAACGCTCAAAAGTACCATACATAGAGCACATTTTGCACTTTTTTGTCTATTTTTGACCATTGCTGAACACGTTTGTTTTAAAGTTTAAGTGCCGGCCCACACGACAAACAAAATGATACTTTGCATACTATATCTCTGGATGATACTTCATAATTATTTCATAACAAAATATTGTTTGTCGCGTGGGCTGGTAGTTGAGAATGATGTTAAATGGTGAAAAATAGACTTGATAATTATATAATGTTGTATTTCTATGCGTTTCAGGGCGTTGCCATGGCAACATTTGTAATTTGAATGTAAAAGGTGTGCCAGAATTTATAAGCAGAGGCATAAACCTGTTATTTGCAATACCTATCTCCTCAAAATTCCAAATTCATTGTTGTCAACGCATGAGACCGAAATCAGGCCTTTTCTATTAGAATAAATCACATTTGAATGTCATTCCAGCCCCTATAGCAGCCTATCGACCAATGAACGAGACGCAAGACCCACACGTGATGTCGGAGGCGTGTCTTGTTGCCAAGGCGATTTGCCAAATGCAATGTCCAAATGGTTTCGAAAGCGCAGCAGATTGTTTATACTGTAAATGTATAACGAAGTCTCAAGGTGTGTTAAAGGCGATGTACCTCACGTTTTGTAGGGGACGGGGTGGGGGTGTAAGGGTATTCGCTCATTTAACTTCATCCTGCTTCAAGGCAGTGCTGATTAAAGATTTTCAAAGTTGCCTACTGAAACACCGTTTGTGTTATGGGATAGCATCCCTTGGTAGAATACGTTGGTGCAACGTATCAGCGGCATCTTGAGTGTTTGTTATATGCAAATTTGAAACTCGAATCTTTGTGAATCGAGTAAGCGTTGACTATTTAGCGCAGAAAACCACCATTGATGGATGGGCATGCTTTTCGACCGACGGGGGGCTCGGCTGTTCGTTGTACATATGTATTTGTTCACCTACATTTCCGTATAAAATAGCAATTATAATATATTGCCGTCATATTATAATACTAAGCTTAGTCAGTGCTTCTTACGGTCTTATGTGAATGTATATCCCGGTATGTCTCCTAAAACCAAGTTTTCTTATCACAATTCTCTTCTTTTTGTCTTCAGCTGACGATCCCACAGGCGAGCTTGGGTTCAAGGTCGAGCTTCCTACGCCATGTGTTCAAGGGCTAGATCAGTGTTACCTACCTTGTTCATCCGGGTATTTACTGGGACCGCGTGAATGTCAGTTTTGCACGTGCTGGGTACAGTATGGCGAAAGTTTGAAATTAACATAATTAGTGTAATTTAGAGTTAAGTTGTGAAGCCAAATAAAGGGTCTGGAACACTATTTGATTCTTGTATTATGTCTCATCCTTGTGTTACGTCGACTGATTTATTTATTAAAGACCTACACCAATGGTCATAATGGGAACCGCGGCATGAGAAAACAAACATTTTTTTTCATAGGCGAAAACAAAGGCGCAGTTCAGCTTCGCAGTTTCCACTTCTCATTAAGTAGTAATTACCCGCTGAGCGACAGGTGGGTATGATATTTTCCTGACCTGTCCAGCCAAAAGCATGCACCGAGAGCCCGAAGGGCTCGAGGTGCATGCTTTTGGCGGGACAGGTCAGGAAAATATCATGCCCACCTGTCGCGAAGCGGGTAATTAACTTACCTTATGACCCCACTGAGTGAATTTTTAGTTTTAAGATCTATACAACGATAATGCACACCGGTAAAGTGACTTTTCTCTCGATATAACTATTGACCGAACACTGCACGTGCAAAGCGAGGAGGCTTGTCAACTGAACCGCGTCGCTATTGTCAAAAATAGCTCAGAATGGAGTTTCTTCCCTTGTGCATTTAAAACATTTTGAAACCTATTTTTTCTTATTTTGTAATGGCAATTTCTTTATCAAATCTAGTCACAATAAAAATTATCTTTTATTGAAACAGTTAACAAACTGGGAGAGTAAATATCAATTACCATTTCTTTTGTAAACGTAATACCATTTCGTAATGATTTTCATATAAGTATATATAGCGTGTATAGGTTTGTAATGCAGGCCAGTAACTTTGTGTTGCTGATCGTTCCAAGTCGATACTTCTGTGGTGGTTCTTTTTGTTTTATGTCTTCGTGTGTAAAATTTTTTTTGTGCTGTTGGCGCCTTATGTATGTTTTCATATTTTTAGTCAAGTTAAGGTAACTGAGTGGCCACCTATTGGGAAAATAGCTGCTCATTCGGCTTACGATATGTTTCATGATATAAGTACCTGATTGTTAGTTTGGTTTTTTCCCACCTCGGTGTTTGGAGTGGGAATCTTTTTCTGATTGCGCCTTTTCCTGATCTTTGCCTACTTGTACCTTTTTTGAAACCTGCGGACCTAACTTTCTAAAATCCCCATAGTAAGTTAGGGGACCAGTATACAAATGCCCAACTGTATTTAAGGGATACAGTTGGTCGTTTATCATGAACATTCTCGCAATGCAATAATGTGTGAAATTGGTTTCTGGTTCATCGTTCTTGCACTTTAACAACAATGACCTACTAACAATAATATGAGAACCAGAAACCAATTCCAAATCAAAAAGACTCTCAGCTCAGTGTGACTGCCCAGTCCGATCAGTGCACAGTAATCGATACTCATGTGCACTGGTCATGGTCAGTTCCTTATTTCAATACTTATTGATGATGTAACTTTTTGCAAGGCAGTAAAAGCAGTTATGTTATGTTGGAATTGAAGTCTGCACCGGAATGGCATGGTCACGCTTTAGTGCATTTTTATGCATCAGCTGTGAGGAGGTAGGAAAGTCACTTTCACCACCGGTCTGGGGGTAAGGAACCTCCAGACTGGTGTGAAAGTATTTTCTCTACCTGCATAACTGCCCTAGACACCGCGCGTGCAGTAAAGTATGAAAAATATTTCCCCATGATTAACATTGCAGTCATAAGGTAATTTCATTTCTCAGATGTCCATGGAGCTATGAACCACAGTGTGTTGCGTGCAAAGTGAATGAACCCCAAATCGTAATGTTGAACGCCTTCAAAAATCATTCTTAACTTTGATCCAATAGTATAGAAAAGAATTGCGTAATTTAACATTGAACAATAGGAATTGAAAACTAAAACTTTCTTTGCTCTGTTACACACCCATATTTAGAGTCGCAGAAACTGTAAAACGCCACTCCATTCAGGGTGGATAGTTTATAAACATGTTTATAAAGCTGTTAGTTTTGAGTAGTCTTCTTGTAGGGCTATATCTGAGGTAACCTGTTTCAAGTGTCTTAAACAATCTTCACCATTTGATGATTAAGTGAATTCAGGGCTTATTTAATACAGTCAGTGGACAAAATTATTCGTCACCTTTGGAAAACTCCATAGACTTTCATGTATTTTCATGTTTTGCAAGAAACATTATTCTGCTTCTCTTGATCAACGTATATTCATGATTTTGGTGTCATTTGAAAGGTAAATGAGTAAGCAATAAACAAGATAGTTTTCATTCAATTCCATGCATGCATTTTATATCTACATAAAAACATGATTTTTTTTCGGACCGTGACTTTTTGGGCAACGTCACCGTTGATGTAAAGTGGCGTTTTCAAAATTTCCAAAACATTTAAACTGCTGTATATAAAAAAACAATGTTAGAAGTTCGTCAAAATACTTTGTTTATTGTTTTGTTCATTTAACTTTCAAATGACACCAACGGCTTCATGAATATATGTTGACTAGAAGTGACAGAATATTTTTCATGGAATTTTCCAAAGGTGTCACCAGCATTTAACATCTTACAAATAGCACCATCAGGAAAACATGTCCGTGCAATATATACCCCCTTGAACCCCACTTTTATATAGCAAAACTGGGGTATGGAGGGGTATACCTATTTTTCTTATTTTTGCTTCAAAACATAGATTGTGGGTACTCGTTAGAACCGCCTCGCCGAGGCGGTTCTAACGTGTACCCACAATCTATGTTTTGAGCAAAAATAAGAGAAATATCAAAATTTATCAGCTGAAAATTTTCAACTTTCAAAGCTAAAACAATCTCTGTTTATTGCATGGGCATGTTTTCGTAATGACGAGATTCCATCAAGTAGACTAGTGGTACAAGCACATAAAATAAAGTAACAAGAGGACCATTGGTCCTGTAGCTCTCCTGAGAGATTATCACATTGTATGTTCATGGAAATTAACTTAATTCTATTATTTCATTGAGAATCGACCAATCAGAGTTCCAGTCCGATCTGCCCAAAAACAATACGCAACCTTTCCTACTGCCCAGTGATGCTGTGTGTGTAATTTGATCAAGATTTGCCTACTGGTGTTGGAGTATTGAATTTTGGATGTTTTCCTATTTAAGACCAAGGAGACTATTGACCCCCGCGGCATGGCCAAATTTAACCCCAGGGACATGATTGGCATAATTTATAATGGGGACTACCAAACATTGCTACATACAAAATATAGAAGCTCTGGGCCATCTGGTTCAGAGAAGAAGATTTTTTTAGTTTTTCCCATTGTAAGTCTATGGAGACTATCACCCCCCCTGGGCGTGGCCAAATATGACCCCAGGAGCATGGCTGGCACAACTTATGTAGAGGATCCTTAGCCATTGAAACATACTAAATATCAAAGCTGTGGGCCTTGTGGTTTCAAAGAAGAAGATTTTTTTTTTATTTTTTTTTCCATTGAAACATGAAGTATATGTTGCCTTGGCAACCAGAGTTCCAGTTCGATCTGCCCAAAAACAATATGCAACCATTCCTACTGTCAAGTCATGCTGTGTGTGTAATTTGATCAAGATCCACCAACTGGCTTTGGATATATTGACTTTTGAATGGTTTTCTATAGTAAGTCTATGGAGACTTAACGACCCCGGGGCGTGGCCACATTTGATCCCAGGGGCATGATTGACACAATTTTTAATGAGGACTTACAAACATTGCTACATACTAAATATAGAAGCTCTGACTCTTGTGGTTTCAGAGAAGAAGATTATTTTAGTTTTTCCCATTGTAAGTCTATGGGGACTATCAACCCCCGGGACGTGGCCAAATATGACCCCAGGGGCATTGCTCGCACAATTTGTGTAGATGATCATTAGCCATTGAAACATACTAAACATCAAAGCTATGGGCCTTGTGGTTTCAGAGAAGATTTTTGTTTTTTTTTTTCCATTGAAACATATATGTTGCCTTGGCAACCAGAGTTCCAGTCCGATCTGCCCAAAAACAATTATGCAACCTTTCCTACTGTCAAGTCATGCTGTGTGTGTAATCTGATCAAGATCCACTAACTGGCTTTGGAGATGTTAAATTTTGAATGGTTTTCTAAAATAAGTCTATGAAGACTATCAACCCCCGGGGCGTGACCAAATTTGACCCCAGGGGCATGAATGGCACAATTTATGTAGAGGACCATTAGCCATTGCCACATACCAAATATCAAAGCTGTGGGCCTAGTGGTTTCAGAGAAGAAGATTTTTTTAGTTTTTCCCATTGTAAGTCTATGGGAGCTATCTGTTGCTATGGAAACCACAATTTTGATACAATCTGCTCCAAAACCTAATGCAATGATGGTTCACATCAAATTTGATCAAGATTAGCCCACTTGCTGCAGAAATGTTCTTCTTTGAAATTGTGGACGCCGACGCCGACGGACGACGGACGCCGGACCCCTGCCTATCCTATAAGCTCACCTGTGAGCCGAAGGCTCAGGTGAGCTAAAAATGAAAGTAAATTATTTGTGCCCGCCAATTTACTGAATAGTGATTTATCCACATTCAATATAAAAAGGGCAATGCGTCGCACGATCCGTACGGTGCGTACCCATTTTGATATATTCACTTTTACTGATTTACTTTAAAATTTCATTTTGTTTTACCAGACAAGCAACAGCCGGATATTGTACCGAAACATACACTTACGACTCAACGTGTACAAAATCCCAGAGATACACAGCAAAATGTGGATGGCTTAATTGGGACCGATGCACTCGTTACAGGTACTTTTAATCATGGGTTATTATACTTTGATAACACAGAAAGCTCTAGAAGCGTATTGACGCTTGCTTGTGGCGTTCTGTGCTCAAACATGGTGGCACCTGAGCAAAACCCGACCTTGGATGGCACTACCCTGTTCCCATCCTTGACTCGGACCCGCACCGCAGTGGTGACAAACGAATGTGTTAACAATCATGTATTTTATATTTTCATTTATCATATGACGTCGCTGTTATTCAGCTGTGGAAAACGTCGTGTAGTAAATACCGGTTTGTAATGACCACACGTGTATTATCACTTTTATGGGAATACATTACGTCGTTAACGACGCCCACAACAAGTACGTCCACTTTGAAGGCGATTTAATCCTATTTTGAAAATCATATGATAAAAATCGAATGTTACACTCGTGGTCATTTCATATGAATTGGCCATTCATTTCATACGAAATGATCATAAGCGTAAGATCATCTCTATTCTCAAAATCGGATAAGATATGCACCAAAAAAGCATACGATGGCAATTTAATATGGACTGAAAATACGTTTCCCTGGGCTAATGTCAATACACTCATTTGTTTTCATTTTTGAATTGCTTCAAAACAAAGCGTGATAATTTGTCAACAAATCCACACTATGTTTGCATGAAACACATGATTCCCACAAAATCATGTTTGTTCGATTGCACGTAACGTTTATTTAGTTTTGTCCTTTTTACGTTCATAATTGTAGATATGTAAGCTATGCGTGTACAAAAACGGGCACCAGAAGTGTTTGCTGCAACGGCTACAGAGGCAGTAATTGTAATACTCGTAGGTAGAAATTAGTGTCGAAATTAGCTAAATGTACATGTATTGAACTTAGGTCATGCAGCATAAGGTCATGGTTTGTTTTTAATTTCATAAAAAACATTGATGATACAAGTGACAGAGGTTGTGCAAATATCAAGTTGCTCTATATACATGTACATCCACTACTGACAACCACTTGGTATTGTATACATTCAAACCGATAATATGTCGGTGGCACACATTGAAAGTAAGGCCGAAGTTGAGGTAAGATTTTCCAGACTCCTATAGCGTTTGCTTTATTGACTGAAAGATAGGTGCAGGCAATGCAGAAATTCAAGATTTGTTAAAAGAAAATCTTGAAACATAACAAATCCCGCCGGTTATTTTGTTTTCGCAAACACTTTAATATTATAGTGATGGTACATGTAGTAATGAGGGTCACTATAAAATTATGTTCATTTTTCTGAAACGTTTGCGAAAACGAAATAACCTATTTTTTATGTTACTTTCATACAATTAATCGAAAAAAAAAAAAAAAAAAAAAGAAAAAAAAAAAAAAAAAAAAAAGAAAAAAAAAAAAAAAAAAAAAAAAAAAAATCGAATAACGATCTCACTTCAACTTCGGCCTTAATTGCAATATGTGTAACCGATCAATTATATGTTTGTTTGTATACAATACCACGTGATTCTCAGCACAGGCGCTCGACGACTGGACTTTTTTCACCCGTTTGAAGACCCTAAAGATGTAATGTTCATGCAATTATTTTACCTTTAAAACTTTTTCTATCAGTCAACTATAAACCCGCGTCTATGGGCTACTATAGAGTCAAGGTCGGAAACGCGGTGTCCTAGTTTTATAGGGTCATGGGATTCCCCGCGTATCAAACTTTACCGTTATTTCAGTGCTGGCTGTCAACACATGAGCGTCTTTGTCAAATGTCTCATCCATTGCCTTCATCAAAAATAAGCATCGCGCCCATAAAAAGTAACAATTACAGCATTCCATAAAATTGGAGGACATCCCAAATGAAATCAGCAATCTAGCCGTGACATTACTGCAAATAAACTGGTCACACGACATGATCCGTTGGTTCTCATAGGTTGCTTGAATGAATATCCAGTCAAAACACTTTGTGTACTAGCGTCATTGTAACAATGCAACTAGATTGATTCTGTCATGCAATATTTACTAGTTTATTTAAGTCTCATGTCGACATATCATATACAGCTACATACATATAGACAATTTTAAAAATACATCGACCAATTCTTTACAAAATTATAAGAGACTCAGGTAGATTTGACCTTCCACTGACTTCTAGAAACGACAAGTCACCATTCAAAAACATTCTTGATCCCAGACAAGTAGACAGGTAATGATATTAAATATAAAATTATGGGCGGTTTTGGATAAAGGCAATGGATGAGACCTTTTACAAAGGCGTTCATGAGTAGACATTTAGGTGAAGTAAGAGTTTGAGATGCGGGGAATCCCATGACCCCCATAAACCTGGAACACCGCGTTTCCGACCTTGTCTATATAGTAGCCCATAGACGAGGGTTGATAATGGATTGATAGAAAATGTTTTAATACAAGGTAAAACAAGTTGGCTTCTTTAAAAAGGAACCAATGAAAAGGTCAGCAGCCGTTTGTAATAAGAGATTCCCTTTTGCTCTAGAGTTCAGTATTGTTGATTCTCTGGTTCGTCATTAATTTCGATTCTCATACATTTCAGTTTCGTTTCCTATACATAAATACATAAATGTCGTTTCTTGTAATGAAGCTTGACCAGTGTGTGTATCTGTTACTCAAGGCAATGACAAAATTTTTTGATGTTATGGAATCAAAGCCAATACTAAAGGGAACACAATTACAATCAATATGTCGATTTGTAGAAAACCATTTTGCAGTGCAGTCAATTTGTGATAGAGTTCTGAATTTTGACCTGCAGCAACACTACCAGAAACAGACCCATAGTGAGATGTGATGGACTAAAAGTCAGCCATATAGAGTTTCTGTAGTTCCTGTACCCCTCGTCAGGGTATATACGATGTAAACCTAGATGCGCTATGATAAGCAGTCACCACGATCGAGACTGCTTGCTAGATATTTACCGCTATTTTTGACGGGGAGTGTCAACAATTGATAAGTTAAATTGATTGTGGTGAACTGTCTAGTCCCTATAGACGGGTTCACTAGTTTTTAGTAAGCGCTTTATGTGACAAAACGCGTAATTGAGGGAGAGCAGTCGATCATGGGTACAATTTTCTTCATATTCAAAGTAAACACTGTGGAAAAGGTCCTGAGGGACCTTTTCCAATAATCACATGAACATATCCTTAGGGTCTCCAAACGGGTGAAAATAGAAAATAAAATACAGTCGTCGAGCGCCTGTGATTCTCATCTGAGTCCGAGGGCGGGTCAATGCGCTTTAGTACAAAAAATATCGAACCCATGAAGTTTCATGGACATTAAATCAACAAAAATGTGGAAATAAGACTTGAATTGGACATATTGATAATTCCATCAACAGATAATAAAATAAGTCAATCACACAGTTTTGCTTGATTTGCTTTGACGTTACGCATTGATTAACATGGTAACACGTTTCAGCAATATGCCACGGTTTGACATTTTGCTACAATGGAGGAACCTGTGTATCACCGAACAACTGTAGGTGTGCTGCCGGCTTTACGGACTCACTATGTAAATCAGGTAATAAATTTATTACCTTTCTCTTAAGATAAATACGAGTACTTATGACTAATAAAGAAAGTAGCACACTTCTATGATGATGATGATGATGATGATGTTGACGGTGATGCTAGTGATGATGATGATGATGATGATGATGATGATGATGATGATGATGATGATGATTGCATCTCTCTGGTATTAATATTTCAACGCGATTGTAAGATAATGCTTCGTAAGTTTAAAATTCTTCATGTTGTTTGTTAATTATTAATTTCAAAGTTCTGATAATGTATCTAATAATGTTAGGCTTTGTTCAGATAGTCGAATGTAGAATCTTTAATTGAGTTTGAAGCTGAATGTGCACATTCCTGACAATTTACTTCTAAAGTTACTTACTGAGCAGGTGCTTTAAAGTCACTGAGTGTCAAGAGAAAATGAACTTCCTGATTGAGTTCTTTCAGTAGAAATAGAAGGTTCTGATTGGTCTGACACAAGACAAAAGATGTTGACCTTATATATTTTTACAAAAGAAAACTGATATTTATTCATAACGCGTATGGTTTCGTCTGGTAGGAAAAGTGAAACATATCTCTACTTTAAATCATAATTCGTGACCTGAAACAATGCCCTCCCCCCCCCCCCAGAACTGAAATATATTCCTTTGGATTCAGTACAAATGACATACTTTTTTCCATTCCAATGCTTTAAATGACAACAGCGCTTAAAATTAGCCTTGACAACAATATGATTATTTTGGTATGCGTAAATGGTGGTTTGAAATGATTAATAACATACTAGCTTGTCACGTCTGAGGCCTGGGTTTTATTACGGACCAATGCACCAGACAGGCTGTGGTCGCCCGCCTAAGGACGACGCTTTTGCTTTCGGATTCTCCGGTGTCTGCCCACAATAACTCCTTCATAAAGTTCATTTGTTCTTGATTGAGCCGTCACAGAATGTAAACAAGATAGTGGAATCTAGCGAGGGTATTCAATGTCCTTGCTTCGGAAAGAAGTATGATTTCGGGCCTAAGCTATACATTTGGCGTAGTACTGCACTGTGCAGAAAATAAAAACAAACGGAAAGCTTTTGGCCCATTCATTTCAAACTGATTCCTAACGACCTTTATGTGCTGCTTTTGAAGATGTTCACAGCAATAAATCATTGCATGTAGTTGTTCAGTCGGAAGCCGCTTTACCTAACTTTCAGGTATGTCCATACAAGAAAGCAAAGCCTATGAATGTCCCTGAATTAGGATCCGTCAATGATTAGTATTTCCTAAACAATTAAAACAGTATTTTAGATTAATAATGTTACCTGCCAGGCGTAACTAGAAGATTAAGGAAACCAACAAGTTGGTTAGCCAGCAACAAGCTTTGTTTAAAATTTAACAAATCTATTTAGAAGTGATTTAACCAGTAATTACATGTGAAACAATCAAAAGCATATATACAATCAAACAAAAATGAATGTACAATACCTTTCAAGATGTTAATTCCCTTAAAGAATGTCTGAATGTCCCTCAGAATTTTTAACACAAGTCTGTATCAGTTTCTGATCCCAAGAATTAAAGTTTGTTTCGAAATAGCACTATGTCCCAATCCAGAATCGAATATCACAAAGTAATCCAAGAATAAGTTTAAATTCCAGTAAGATAGATTTTGACTTCTTAATAGTAACAGTACCCAAAGATTGTCCTTATGAAAATTTGTAGCCCTTATATAGCACTGAGGAACATTCAGGATTCTTCCAGCAAATTCTATGATATCATATACTAAAAATAACAAGTTGTTTACCAAAATTTAATGTTCTGGAATATTCTAGAGAGGCCATTATCCTTCCAGAAAATTCCACAATATTCTTTTGACATAAAAAAGATTTTTCTAGAAGATTCTACATCTTTCCAGGTTTTTCCGGACTTTTCCGTCAAAGAACAATTTGAAATTTCTAGAAAATTCTGAAGTAAACAACCTGTTTATGTCCAATATTTGGGACACTAAAAGTAAATAATTGATCAGGACAACAAGCAAACGTCATATGTATAACATCATACTTTCCTGGGCATACTCCCTTGGGAAGTTTACCAGTACTGAATGCACATCTTTCGACAAGTAACTGTCATACATAACAATAAGTACACTTTCTTTATATGTTTTATATGTTTTGAAATGCAGTCCCTCCCATTGGGACCTTCTGCGTGTGCCTCCAGGCATACTTCTACACTACTTACTGATTGGGTCTATGCCTGCCCAGGAAAAGTGGCACGTCAAACAATCCACACACATAAGCCTTAATGGTTTAGTTGGATGGTTATTTTTGGATGTCATGACACCCTAATTTTGGCAACGTCCTGAAATGATCACAGCTTTTGAACGGGACGCTAAACCACAACTCATACAAACATGTTTTTTGATATACTATGTATATTAGAAATTGTGAACCAAATTCAAGCACATCAAAAAAGATTCTTAAAGAATCATATAGTTTCTTTAATGGCCGGTTTATTTTGTTCGATTCTACGTTGTGCTGCCCTTATACTTTTTGTTTCCGAAATGGTAAATAACATTGTTAAAATTAAGTTCAACTGTCTAATCATATTACTCCTTTATGCCCATTATCATTTCAATACTTTAATTGAGGTTCTGTTTGTTTCTTATTTAAGTAGTCTGTAGCAGTAGTTCTTCTATCTTTTGTATATTAAAACAGCTTAAAAACCGACCAGGAAAGGATCAAAACAATCTGGTAATATCACAAAAAGAACGTATTTTAAGTTGAGTGTAAACCTATTTCCCATTCGGTGGCTAATGGGTTCCCCGAAAATAACAAAATATACAATAACGCACAAAAAGACACAAACACGGGAGAACATTTGACTGTTTATGACTTTTAGATTAAATACTTATTCTGTGTTACCTCTACATGTCCATTTTTGTTACAGACATCAATGAGTGTGAACGCCGGACATCTGGTTGTGCCGAGGAATGTACCAATAATTTTGGTTCATTCACATGCTCTTGTATAAGAGATGGCTATGTAATTGGACCAGATAAGAAATCTTGTGTTGGTGAGTAGACATAGGAGAGGTATAAGTAAGTACAAAAGTTTCCATAGTTATGTGCTTCTTCTGGAATGAAAGCGATAATTGATTAAGCTTCATCTGATTTTGTGCAGCTTGATCAATTTCCTGCCAGTTGTTTCACTGCTGGTATATGTTCGTTTATTGCAATTTAGTTTTAATAGGAGTAAAATTGTTTCCTGGTTCAAATTAAAGGATGTGCTATTGTCTGGTAAGGGTTTCTGCAAAAGGAATCAAATAAAATAATAATTTTATGTGAGGCAGGCCAAGTTGACAATGCTTCACCCTATATGGGCTGTTTGTTAGTCTTTATTTCGTGTTAAGATGAACATTTTTACTAATATGAGAGGCATGTGCTAGCCGGATTTCGAATTTCTTGATTGCTAAGCGAATACGCTATCCATTACACCACCGCTTTCTGCGGCCCCGGTGGCCGAGTAATTAAGAGTGCTATTTTGGATCATATCACCTCTGTGCCTGATGACTAATGTAGCCTGGTTGTCAAATACTACATTTCCTATGCTTTAGACGCAGACGAATGTCAGTTAGGGCTGTCAGACTGTGAGCATGAGTGCTACAACACAGAAGGTTCTTATACATGTAGCTGTAGACAAGGATATATCTTGGCATTGGACAAGAAATCATGCGAAGGTAACCACAATAACTGGCTAACAATCATGCTCTTTACATGTAACATCCTATGGGCGGTTTGCCTTCTTCAGGTCAGGATGAACATTTTTCATCATACATGTATTTGAGACATACCGCATTCTTAGCGTCTTGCAAGGCAGCCACTGGTACCATTTTAACATCTTTGGTATGGCATGGTCCAGGAGCAAAAGCACGATCTCACGCTCTAAGCATAACGTTACCGGGAATGTGGCACAATACAAAAATACAGACATTTGCTAGGCACAATGTAAGCAGTGACGGATCAGTTATTTCAAGTTATATAATTATAAATTATATAGCACACGCAAATGATATATATACATATTTACAACCTTTAAGCTAAAACATTCTGTTAATGACATGTTTAACACACCAGAATTTAGGCCTCGTTTTCACCGATAATTTTTCTTTGACAAAGTAGCCTTTGTCGCAGAAAAAATGTGCTCCTCTAAATTCAATTCTGTGGCGAAGTTTCATAGTCAAATATCTGTGACAAAGGTGAGCGAGCTATAGTAATATAAGTACTTTTTGCTGTGTGTGAACGCAAACTCATTGCCCAAGTTTCTGTGACAAAGTATCTGCGTCAAAGAAAAATTGTCCGTGGGAACTAGGCCTTAAGCAATAGGCAGATGATCATTGCTCACTTTTTACCTTTTTCAATATACCGTTGCATATAAAGGGCCAAGGCAGTTACGAGGTTTTTTTCTTGTTCTATAAACATCTGTAGATCTTATTCATTGAAATACATGTATCTAATAAACACCTTAATAATCAACAGAATTCATTTAAAATATGAACGTAGAAGTCTTCTCTGCTACCCTTAAATGTTTAAGTCTCTTTTTTTCAAGATACAGACGAATGTTCAACAGGACAATCCGATTGTGATCACTACTGTACAAACAACATCGGTTCGTTCACGTGTTCTTGTAGAAGTGGATTCAAGTTAATGGCTGATGGAAAAACCTGCGAAGGTACTGAGTCTTTGCGTGAGAAAACCAACAATCTGGGTTTTCGATCAGGTTCGATACAAACCGGCCTGTTTATCATAGAAGCAGGCTAGAAACCCGAAATTTTGGATTAAAAAGTCTGGAATTTCTGGTGTAAGAAGCAGAAGAAGGAATAATGTTCTTGAGGTAATAATTTGAGAAATATTCGAAGGGTTCCTCTTACTTTTTGTTTTTAACTAATAATAGTTAAATGACTGGCTAAGGGGGTGCAACAAAAAATACGCCGTCCACCGCAAGCACGAAATACGGATAACACAAACGAACGATTACATCTACATTACCACCTTAGAACGGTCTGGGGCTATCTGAGAGGAAAATTTAAAGTGTGTAATATAGTAACCGGAGAGTTCGGTTACAGTTTCTTATCAGGAATACATACTATTTAGTAGTTTATTGATTGCCGACAGCTGACTTATGTTTGATATTTGTACAATATTGTATAGATATCAAAGAATGCAGTAATACCACACTCTGCGACCAAATATGTGTCGAAAAAGAAGGCTCCTACAGCTGTCGATGTGAAAATGGATTCCGACTTCAGATAGACGGTCGAACCTGTGCAGGTATTGCGAAAATTTTATATATATACCAGGTAATGAGGCATTACTAAACGAATAATAATAATAATAATAATAATAATAATAATAATAAAAATAATAATAATAATAATAAAAAAAAAAAAAACAAACAAAAAAAAAAAAAAAAAAAAAAAAAAAACAGTCCGGACATGTTACTTCGCAAAATTTTTTAGCATGCGTATGAAGAGCAAGAACTTCCCAGTGGTTGATCATCCAGTGGGTCTGATACAATAGGAACATATGCTTAAAGACATTTTGCCAAAGTGACTTAAAGGTCATAGGTTTTGATTTTGTTACACTGAAGTAGGATGAAAGGAATTCATTGTCGAAAACCTCACCAAATTATCATGACTGATTCCGGAGATAGCTTGATTTGTAATTGGACATTTAATCTCATGAATATTGGCATTTAATCTCATGAATATTCATTAGTTTCACTATGATGTCATAGAAGCACATATGAAATTTTGAATATCATTAAAACAAACAACTGAAAGAAACAACTTTTGATTGAAAATAATTAGAAACCATTTATACATCTTATTGTTTCAGTTTCAAAACTTTTGATCATCATTTACGTGAATTATTTTGGTTTTTATTTTTTCACCAGGGGAGACTACTCTCACATGAATATAATGTTATTATTCAAATACGGCCTCTTATCGTCTAAACCAATAGGTATTGATAAGCATTTCAATGACCTTAACTGGTCTCTACCGGTGAGAAAATCATATAGGAATTCGTATCTGTTATCGGCTTAGAGTAATTAAAGTGTTATGCGATCCAAAATGTGTCTTTAAATGTGAGAGTAGCTATTGTTTAATATTTTGTTTGCTAAAATAGACCTTGTATGCAGTGACCGTATTAAAGGCTGAACGCAATGCAAGTAAAATAAGAATAAGAGTCACCTTCTGTTTTACAATTAGTTAGGACAGTCATTAATGCGCTATATCATATATCTTGTTAATTAAGGCATGACCATAATTATACATTTTATGTGTCTGTTCCATTTTAATGCATAATTAGAGATTCCACGTGGGAGATATAATGACTGACAAACACCTTTGCAATTGCATAAATTGAAAATCAAAAAGGTTCGGGTCAAAACATTCGAGCCGTAAATCAAACTTGTAAATTGACAGTATATGCCAGAGCATAAAGTTTAATCAGATAAGTACCAAATGAGCCTCGACGCGAGAAAACCGGTCTTCGGGGTTTCCGACCAGGTCCGACACAAACCGGCCTGTACAAGCTCAGAAAAGAGCTAGAAGCTTGAAATTTCGGATTTAAGAAGAAGAGAAATTGTACTATATGAGTAGCGAAAATAAAGGCGCTGATCAGCTTCGCGGTTACCGCGAAGCTGATCTGCGCCTTTGTTTTCGCCTAGGCAAAAATCCGGTTTTCTCACGATGCGGCTCAAATAAAATGTCCTTCAATTTAGAAGATCGTAAAATGAGAAGTATTTTGATCGTTTTATAGATATACTTAGCAACAAAAAATAAGCTTTACATATTATATGATAACTTGGCTGACTACTACGGAAATTTTGTTTGAATTATTGAGAAGATGTTAGATGATTTTCAAAAGGGCATGCAGATATCGCTGTAGAAAGTATTCTCAATTAATCATAACACTAGGATAGTCATATAAATCAAGTGCTTTCCGGTCCCCAAACTTTCTTTTTAAACTGGATAGTAAACAGGGTCCAGAATAACAATCCTCCCTTAGCGTTAAGGGAGACCTTAGTTAAGGTGGCGAATTTCAAAGCCAAATTTTATATGAAGCGTCCGTAGGAAGTGGGAACCAAAGTGTATATAAATAATCTAGGTCACATGACCAAGATGGCAGCCATGCCCCTATGTAGTAAAAAACCTTCAAAAGTCTTCTCTGGAAACGGTGGACCGATTTCAACGAAACTGTGACGCGAGTACTACAATGTATATATAAATCATGACCCTGCATTGACCTTGACCTATTTTACGGCAAGGTCAAGTTTGGAAACATTGGCTTTTACATGGGAAAAATGATAACTATGGATTTTTTGAAAACTATTGCAGCCTGAGTCCTTTAAAGTGGTAGATGCAAACAACTAATTAATTAGATGAAGGTATTTGATTAATTTAGGTCAAGGTCACCTCTTGACCTTGGCTGGTTCGTCGTCTACACACACTTTTCAAAGATCTTCTTCTCTGAAACCGCTTGGCCAATGAAAGCCAAATTTTATATGAAGCATTTATAGGAAGTGGAAACCAATGTATATATAAATAATTCAGGTCACATGGTCAAGATGGCCACCATGCCCATATATGGTAAAAACTTTTCAAAAATCATTTTCTCTTGAACCCGTGGACCGATTTCAACGAACCTTGGCATGAAGCATCTAAGACTCGAGTACTTCAATGTATATATATATATATGATCCTGCAATGACCTTGACTTATTTTACGGCAGGGTCAAATTTGGAAAGCTTGGCTTTACATGAGAAAAAGTGAAAGCTATGGATTTTTTTAAAAATATTGCAGCCCGAGACCTGAAAAGTGGTAGATGCAAACAACTTATGGATTAGATGAAGGTATTTGATTAATTTAAGTCAAGGTCATCTCTTGATCTTGGCCAGACCTTGGTCGATTTGTCTTCCATACACACTTTTCAAAGATTTTATAAACAACAAATGTAATAAATTGATTCTCTGGCATTACATAAGCCACAAAATGATACATTCGATGCAACATACCACACAAAAATAAAGTTTTCATATTCAGTAACAGCTTTATTATTGTCTGCAGTGTAGAAAAAAAACAACATAAAATGGGCGTGGTCTTAAGAAAAAGCCCACAAAATTGGGTCAAGTGGTCGAAAAAATTGAACCCCATAATTTTTCAACAATATAACCCATAAACAATCATTTAAAGTAAAAATATCAATTTTAGCACAAAAATCACACGGGAGCAATATTTCTTACATCTCGACCCTCACTAATTTTGGAATTGTAAATTATATTTACAAAATTGGGTCAAGTGGTCGAAAAAATTTAACCCCATAATTTTTTCAACAATATAACCCATAAACAATCATTTAAAGTAAAAATATCAATTTTAGCACAAAAATCACACGGAGCAATATTTCTTACATCTCGACCCTCACTAATTTTGGAATTGTAAATTTATTTGTGATTGTGCAATATTCTGATCATTGCCTACTTTTACTTTTGTACTTTTCCATAGATGTGGACGAATGTGAAGAAGATATTTCCGGATGTTCACAGACATGTAACAACTCTATAGGCTTGTTTACCTGTGGTTGCCAGGAAGGCTACTTTCTCAGTGATGATGAGAAAAGTTGCATAAGTAAGCATGTAGTCGCAAATATACTGAAAGGAACAACTAAGCAACATGTATTTTATTGATTTTATTAACGTTTACAAGACTTCGTGTACTGTAAAATACCTTTTGATATATCCCGAATTGGAAAAAAGGTGTCACAAAAAGCTAATCACATATGTGCTTTTAATCGTATGAAATGACATGAATTTGCATCCAATGGTATTTGTAAGAGCTTTTATCAAAAGCAACGGTGGGCATGCCTATGGAAATGCTACGATTAATAAAAATACAGTATGAACGTAAAAAGTAAAATTAATGTTATGCCACAAAGTTTCAGACAAACTGCTGATTTTATGGTACATTTGATTATGAGAGTACTTTGCAAATGCCATTCTTTTGATATTGTGTATAATTGGACGTACATTTTTCTGTACCAAAATTCCCCTTTGTTATGCTTGATGTTGCAAGATTTGTTAATATCGGTTTTGCGCGATTACCTTTTTCGGGATGCAAAAGCAGCCTTGATCTTGATTATCGTTTAAGTATCATTTTCTTACAATGTTTAACATATTCGGTCCCATTTCTTAACAGTGTTTAATATATTTGATCCCATTTAGATAATACTAGTCTTTCTTTTGACTACCATCATATATATGATGTTGAAAGTTGCAAAATTTCTGCAATTCTCTTTGGCTCCGTGTTGCCAAATCTAAAGTGTCACTGACGAGACTTTAATAGTCGAAAACGCTGTATAGCCTTTCTCATTAATGTTTTCGCTGTTCTTAAAAGATGTAACTTTAATTTTTATTGAATATCCTCAGATATTCAATGCAATGTTTCAAAAACAGAGAATACGTTGAGGATATTTGGCATTCGCATTTGTGTAGCTCATGAAAGAAGCAGACAACACACTGAAAGCCAATTCTTTCATAACTATAAGTGGTTTCTGGAATTTTATCTGTGTAGTGGAAAAATCACTAAGCCTTATAATGAGTATCCTATAGACATGGTACAGAGACAAACTGTGATTAAATCAGATAACGAAAATTAACTAATTGTATTTAATTTTTGTTTTTGGTTTCGAGCTTATAAATAATCGATATTAGAAATACAGGTAACCAACAAAAACCACTCTGATCTTCTGGTCTTCAGTACACTTGTACTATTCATATGTGCCATGACACTTCAGATTCTATAATGTCTGTCTGTCTTCAGATACTGAGTCGATCAATTTCTGATCATCCTATAATTGGCGGCTGTACTTTTCCTACAACGAAATTAAGACACGGATAAACTGCCCTGTTGTCATACAGCTGATCTCAATCTTTATTTTGTCATAAACAGTCATGTTACTGATAGTTTATTTGTACTGCTGATAACGTACAGATTTACAGCGCCACCTTCTTCATGATGTGAATTATAAGACAGTGTAGGAAGTGTCTAAATTCGGAAACAAAGCTGTACCACAAGAACAAAGCTGTTTCACAACCAAACTTGTCTTGAAGAACAGTACTATTTATACAGTTGCAGTAAGGAAATGACACTGATCAAACTGCTCATTTGTAACAAGGTGATCTGGATCTTACAGCCTATAGGATAGCACAGAAAAGCAACCGATATCAATTCAAGTGCAGGGTTTTGGACGTTAATCCATACTTTAAGTGATATTTACTCTCCTGATGGCTCGTAAGATTGGTTTTTAAAACACCGCACTTAAAGCAAAAATCGGTTGATTATCTAACATATTCTTTTTCTAGATATAGACGACTGTGTAGATGGTCCATGTCTAAATGGAGGATCATGTATTGATGGTGTATCCTCTTTCTCGTGTCTATGCGGACCAGGTTTTACCGGGGAGCTCTGTCAATCAGGTACTTTAATAACATTGTGTAGTTCACAACAGTAAATGGCGTGCATTTGTGAGTAGATTCTACGATATATAATAGGCTGAATGAAAATAGGTACCACTGATTCGTATAAAGGTAATTATGTCCAATAGCACCACTCATACGTTCGAAATTATCTGTCTTGATTGGAAGGTCGGGTTGGCAGATCACATGATACGTAGCTTCTATAAATAGCACAGTACCATTTCTGACATACTTCGTCAGAGAGTCGACTCTTTGGCTCAGTGGTTAGAGCACTGGATTTCTACCCCGGCGTTGAGCATCTATTTTTCCAATAGGTGGCCCAAACGTAGTTTAATTTTGAAAACGTAAAGGTGCTAAAATACAAAAATGCAGCACAAAGATACGAAACAATAAAAACCACCACAGAAGTGTCGCCTTGGAACGATCAGTAATATAAAATTCCTGGCGGGCTTAAAGCAGTTTTGCAGGTACCTTACATCACGCTCAGCTTCTGCTGTGACGTTCAGCTTCTGCTGTGATTCACAGCATTTAGTTATTAGTTGTTCCGTACTCGTGGTGAATCTCCTTGTCAATGAATCATCAAAGATTCAGTAAACTGCCTGGCGATGGACATCCCTTGGCGCCAAAAAGTTACTGAAAATCTGGTGGAAAAGAAAAACGCCAGTTGCATGACCAGTTGGTGTTTCAAAATTATGACGTCTAGAACATGCTATGGTTTTACTTGAGCACGATGTTCATGTTTGAAGATGCCATGTACATGAGCTGCTCTGTGGTTATAAATTTGATTTACATTTTTAGTTTTATAATACAAACATAACTTCATCCAACAATGACCCCTTTATGCTATGTAAAGAAAACTAATATCATAAAAGCATGGAGCCCTGGGACAACAAAATGGTAACTGCCTTTGAAATTATAAACTTAAATATGCACGTTATGAACCCTTACAACTGTATTTAAAATCTGTTGTACCAAGCGCTTAATTATGTATGCGCCTGTCCAATTAGACTAGCGTTTTTGCTTTCTTCCGTAGATGTGGATGAATGTAGTTTTATCAATGGGGGATGTCAGGACATTTGTACCAACACAAAAGGATCTTTCTTGTGCAGCTGCGAAGGAAATCGAACGTTGGAGTCTGACGGTAAATCATGCAAAGGTACGATTTCATGATGGGACATAATGAAAACAAACAAAAAAAAAAAAAAAAAAAAAAAAAAAAAAAAAAAAAATGTCATCTGAATGCCATTTATATGACTTTGATGTTTTAATTACAAATAATATACAAGCATCATCTTTCAGAAATGTGTTTTTAAAGTATGATTTCACCACGTGTTTTCTGAGATCCATTAAAACGCACCGTGTTTGTTGATTTTGATATACCTTCTTCAGTTGATTATTTTGCATGTACCTCTTCTATTAATCTTGTTTTACGTCAAGTTGAATCTATATTAGAAAAAAATAAAGTAAGATTTTTCTTGTCAATAATTGTTTTTTTTTATTCTTATTCTAAAGGAGGTACGGGTATATCTTCCACTGTTTTCGATCGTCACTTAATCCCAAGGCAACTCCTCCCGAGGGGATGTGCAACAATACTCTTAACGTCCTGCACCGATGGAAATGATATCGATGTCCTTCTATCGTCCACTTCAAACTGGTATAGAATGAAGAGTGACCGTCACACAATATTCACTTACGGAATCGTGTTCGTTGAAATCAACGCATTATCACTACCAATGTCATTGAATGGCGCCGAGATTAAGCAGTATAACAATGATTTTAGCATCTCAGTTAATGTCGATGGACACAATCTGGATGACACCGAGTCCCTCGGTGATCAAAGAACTGAAGACTGTTTTTCTTATGAATTCACACCGAAGGATATTTACGATTTCGTTTCCCATGGATCCTTTCTGGAGACATTCTTTTCGATGGTTAAAGTAACTTTACCAGACTGGCTCGATTTCTTTCCAATGAATGTTAGTGTTTTACAAGTGCAAGACTTAAAGACTGAACTCATTTATGGTAGTCAAGTTGATAACATAATATGGTGTAAGGGAGCACCCGTATTGCCGGACCATCTCTACAGCGTATTTCAGTTTGACAGCACATTTGCAATGAGTGTCTACAATAAGGATATTGTGATTCCAAAGCCCTTAGACGGAAACAAATTCTGTCTGATCGTCGATACTTGTCAGAACTACGGAGGGACAGTTTTCTTAATGGTTCCAAAAGAATCAGAAACTATCTTAACCGAGCTGGATATCTTTGGCACTTTATATCGACAAGAAAAGTTTCTGATAAAGCCAAGAGGAATAGGCCTGTCTGTTGTCAAGGGGATAAATGTACATTACAACCAAAAAGAACTTCAACTTTGGAATGGCGATGCCACCTTTACATACAAGTATGTAGTGTTTTAAAAAGAATAATTCTCACCAATGTTTATAACGTGTTCATGCAGTACGTCGATCTCCTTGATATATGCTCTGTTTGGGTCTGTAGGTCAATTCACGGAACAGGCTCAAATGCTACTTATTACTATCGTTTTCTTTTAAATGCAAAAGAGTAAGTTCTCGTTAACCCTTCAAAGCACATGTTCATACTTGGATCAAAATGTCTCTCCATAGTTAAATTTCTTCCACCCATCTGCGTGCAAATCAAGATAGAAGTACAGAACACAATGGAAAAATGCAGAGTATCGCATCACATGTAAAGAGACGTTTTGGATTGCATAACATCCTAATGACTCAGGGCAGATTACAGAAAAGAACCACAAGAAGAAGTAGAGACCACTAAAGTTCATTTTGATAATAGTCTTTTATATATCCTCATCCAGGTAAATCAAAATGATATTTTAACCTGGAATGTGTATTTAATGATTGAGCCAATTGGCTATAGACGCAAACAAGTGTCCATTTAAGTTACATCTCATACGTACAACTGATTAGAAATGTTATCCTTTCCGTACTGTAGACATGTACCTTTAGTTGGTTTTATAATATCCAATACTAAGCAAAGGTACAAGAAGGCAACAATCAGGAAAAGGCACAATCAGAGAGAAATTCACACTCCAAATACCGAGGTGAGAGAAAACTTAGGTAAAACAATTAGGTAAAATACTTAGAAACATATCGCAAGCCGAGTTAGCAGCTTTTTCCCAAAATGGCGGCCACTCAGTTACCCGAACTTGACTAAATTATGAAAACGTACATACGGTTCAAACATCACAAAACAAATTAAGCCATAACAGAATTATCGCCTTGGAACGATCAGTTAAGTAAAATTACTGGGGGACCTGAAATCGATTTTACAGTGCTCTTACCTCACCCTCATCTTCAGCAGTGCTTCATAGCATTTAGCTAGTTGTTCGGTCCTATGTCAATGAATCATCGAGGTCAAACAATTAAAACATGATAACCTCCATGTTGAATAAAAAACGAGGACTCACAGATTCGATAAGCTGTCCGACGATTGAGATCCCTGGGCGCCAAATAACCCTCTGAACAAAAGAAGAAAAAAAAAACAGTTAAACCCGGTGGGCCAAGCTCCGGTACATACAAACTAAAATGAATAGATTTATGTTAGGGTCATCATAGAGTCTGACGCCAGATCCGACGGAGTGCAGTTAAACAAAACAGCATAGATATCAGCCATGATTGGGTTTAGAACTAAGCATACAGACTGTCGTGTAACATTTAAGTTATAACCTATCCGTCTGTAACGTGTTATGTTTTTCTTTCTAATCTGAAAAGAAAAATCAATGCTTCTTATATGTTTGTTTAATTTGTAAACCAAGTCACCATAAAAGGCCCTCACTTAAAAGCGTCTTTAGTCCAATATTAAATTTTGAAATAAATTCATAGTGTCTGCGATAATATTTTGAAAACGTTTTACGAAGTTTATGATATCGATAGCCCTGCTGGAGAAGTTTGGCTGTTAAACGCGCTTAGGTCGCAACATGATTGCAGACTCTAGCAAACCTAATAAGTTGCGAAATGTATACACAATAAGAACAGGCCATCCAATAACGGAAATTTTACTCAAATATTAGTCGAATATTATTTTTCTATTTACGTGTCACCTTATGTACAAAACACAATAAGACATATCAAATGCATATAATTAAAAGTACATAAGCCACTCTATAAGGAGTTATGAGACCCGATATAAGGACTTATGGGTGGTCACTGTATATACATAATTGAAGATTTACCTGTATAAAAAAGCATTGTTTATTTTGTCAACAATGCTACATTCTTTAGCTGCTTTTTCATGGGACTATTGAATATGTTGCAAATACATGGATTTGTGTATACATGATTGTGGAATGAGTGTTCAGCTCAGAGCAAGTGAGTCAATTTTCAGTTACTTCCGGGTTGAAATCGTCGGACCCATTTTTCTTAGCTTTTTGAAAAAAATAAGACAGATTTTTCGATGTAGTCATTGACTTCAATCATATAAGAACCTGAAACAAAAGGCATGCCATCTTTCAGCAAACAATAAGCGCACACGAGCCGCCCCAAGTTACCCACTTTCAGAATTTTCCAGAAAAATATGTTTACACTAACTTTTCCCAGAGAAATACATTTCCATGACCCCAAAATAACCCTTAATTTGTCAGATTATGTATCCTAGACATTTAGGCTTTGCGTAATTTTTATTCAAATGCATTCCATTTTCCAGGAAATGGATCCCACGAAAACCAGTTACATTTCCAATTTTACACCAAGCTATTTAAAATTTTAAAATGATAACTATATTGAGTCATTCCTAGAATCAGTGACGTCTATTAGCAATAAATACACATCATCATTTGATTGACAGATTCAAGAAAACAGTAGATTTCTGTTTTACATACCCCACCCACTCATGTCAATATTGATACATTCTTGAATACATATACAGCTAAAATCATTGATACAGAAAGAGTCTTCTTCTATCTAAAACGGATTTACAAGTTTTGGAAACGGTTTTTACAACATCTACAAAATCAAATTCATCATGTATCATAAATTTTAGAAGAAACAAACCTATTTGAAATAGAAAGATGCAAATCTAAAAAGGGGGACTCGGTATCTATGGTGTTGGATGTTAAGGATGTTCTTTATACGATGGAACTCGGATAGCGTAGCAGATAACGTCACCTCTGTGACGCGGGTTCGAATCCGTTTCAATGCATGTCTCAGCAGGGCAGTTGTCGGCTATCCAGGTTCGGTGGTTTTACCCGGGTTCTTCGATTTATTCAACCACGTTTGACCATATAACACCAACATCCGCATTCTAAAGAACGAGTAGATAAATTCAACAAGCTTTCTATGTAATTGAAGTTAAATCAATAATATAATAAAATATATACTGACGTCAATAAAAAACGCCTCATCGAAAATGTTGCATAACTTGGTCAAAAGATGCACAATATGAACGAAATTGCATTTACCTTACTTTTACCTTAACTCCCATAGCATAAACCGAATTTGATAAAGATGCGAACTTTTCTCAAAACTTGCGTGGGTGCACCAATTTTAAAAATGGATCCTGACGTCATTACACAGATGTTTTGACGTGAAAATTCTTGAAAGCCATGCAACGTCGTTTTACAAACTTGTGAACATCAAAATTTTGAAACGTAACATCCCATCCCTAGACTAAGTGAAATTGAAATACTGAAATAATCATAGGGACTTTTCACAAGAAAGGAAACAGTTTGAACGAAAAAAAATGATACTGCACGGTTTCTGGCTTTCGAAGCATCTCCATAGTCCTGGATCATCATTCGCATCGACACATGATCCCATGATCCCCTCTGTTGATTTTGTTATCCTAGGTCTTTCGCCGACGCTTCTGTAGCAAAATCATTTTGACGTCGACGTCTCTTATGCTTACGAATTCTAATGAAACATTTCAGAAACGATGCCGTTATATTCGGATGTACACATTGAGATGATTTTCATAACGTAGTCGCATTATTTCAAATGAATAGCGAAGAATCGAGCAATGGTATTCTGACGCTTATTTCCCTATACGTCAAATACACGTTATCCGTAAGGATGTTAAAGGCAAAGAAGTAACAATAGAAACTATTCTTTGTTAAATAGCCATGCCAGGATAGCATTTAAAAATTTTTTGACCATTTTGTCGGCGATTACCATTTAAGCATTGATCATAAGCTGCAATGACGTCAATAACGATAGAGAATGAAATTTGGTTTTCAAAAAATGTGTTTCAACAACATATGGCCACGTATGGATATCCAACTCTATGGCTTATCTGTTGGTATTGCACAGGAGACTTTCAATAATCGAAGGAAGCGGTGCCTGATAGACCGGTTCATGAACAGAATAGGGATTTTGCGATGGGTGCACGTTTTCAACAGCGTGTCATGTTTCAAGCAGATGTCTGAATAATTCCATTTCAGCATTTCCGTATGCGTTAAAGGTTAGAACAAGATATGACCAATACTTAAAATAATAAATATTGTTAATCTTGGCAATATGATGAATCAAAGTTGACTGAGGCGTTTTTTGTTGACGTCAGTATAAAAGTTTGATCTTTTGGACGCAGCAAAATCATGTATATATGAGCGCGGATCTGGTAAAATGTGTCTTAAGGCATTCAGTTACATTTTATGCTATTAACATTTAAAAACCATATACATTTGAAATATTTGGCATGCTCCAATATTTATGCCAAACTGGTTTACTATTGTAACACAATCCAAGACACACTTATTTCTTATAAAACAACGTCATTTGTAGCATGTATGTTGCCATGGCAACCGATGCTCCGCAAGGACTACCCTCATTTTAAAAACCAGTTACGCCCTTTGTTATGCACGTTATATCAAACAGTATGTGAATTTGTGCCTTTTGCATATTCTATACAGTGGTATAGATGTTGAACTTTAAATAACACATAGCATTTTTAGAAATTAAGTTTTAGCATTTTCATTACAGTGATATACATGACGTTAACGCTATGGACGTTGAAACGTCATCGATACTTTTCATGACGTCATGTTTAGATTGCATCAACATCGCGGCTTTCAACGTTCATATCTTTGCTATTTGTGAAGATAATCTCTTCAAATTTTCGGGAAATACTCAGAATAACTTGGTCTTTCACATGTTCTTAATTTCTTAATTTTTATTTTTTGGCCATAAGACCCCTTTTATCAGATCTTGGCCCATATAATAAAGCTTGTTTAAGCTTTGGCTTATAGTTGACCAATCATCGCTTAGCCATGATTGTACATAAGTTTGACAAGAAGATTCACGGCACATTCCAATATAAAGAGCTGTGGACAATATCATTGATAATGCATTACACTTGGGCAAATTGACATAAAATTGGCAAGCCTAAAGGCGACACTCTTTTGTTAGAGGCACATCTATTTGAAAATAGGTTTCATCACCATACCATATCCATTTGATAGACCGTTGTGTTCTTTTGAAGGTTAGAATTTTCTTACAAGTCTTATTCGTGAATGACATAATTCACTTTGGTTTTGCATTAGTCGAATATCCACTTTCTTAAACACCGAACTTTGTATTTCTAGTTTGTTTGAAAGAGCGGATGTGTGGGTTGGCGGAGACTTCACGTGGCGGCCAGATTCTCTCGTAGCAGATGGTTCAGCAGACTTCTACATATCGGTACCAAGACCAGACAGGGTAACCTCTTGTGAAATATATTTTATTATTTACAATATACAATACATCATGAGACATATATATTTATGTGAAATAATTATCTATCATAATGATGCATTGTATTGTATATGTGTAATTGTTTAATATTGTGAACTTTGTATTTTATTACGTTCTTTGAAAAGGTGAACATAAGCAGTGACAAGGAAGCTATGCTGCCAGAACTAATGTCCATCTATAAAAGAGATGTTGTAAAAGCCAAATAGACAGTACTGATACAAAGAAAACATATCGTTAGCCGTGTTAGAATCTACTTCCTATAGCTGGCCATTCAGTCACCTTAAAGGAACTAGATATAAATACTAGAATTTGTTTTCTATGTGAAAACTGATGTCTCCCCCCTTTCTAAGTGCATGTAACCTGTGATGTATCCAAAACTATTAACCAGTGAATAATTCAGTAAAACTGCAGTTGCAGCTTTTTCGCGCCTCGCACGGGGCACGGGTCACATGTGGGACAAGCCAAGTTCTGCTTGCGGGTGTGTCAGGTGGTTTTTCTCTGGGTACTACGGTTTTCGCCCCACCGACCGATTGATTCGTCTTGATATGAGTGAAAAAGCTTGAAAGGGACGTAAAACTGAATAAAAAAAAATATTGAAAATAGCAAGAAATATGCTGTTACTCCATATATAGCAGTTGGGCTAGGAACAGGCTTTTAGCCATTCCTCATTCATGCTAAGAGTACAAATAGAACAACATTAACTAGAGATTAACCCACTGTGTAAGGATATCCTTAAAAGTCTTAGGCAGTCAGAGCAAAACAAGTTCAAATGACATATTGCAGCCTCTGATTGGGATTTACATTGTTCGTTAATATCATTTCCAGTAACTTATTTTGCTATTTCTATACTGATGGGCACTATATTCCAGCAATGCAAAAAGAAGATGCATAGACTTTTAAACAGTGGTTTGATTTCAATTTATTCTATCTATAGATGATTAATTTGTTTGATCCTGTTAAACTGCGGTTCTGGTTCCATCTTCATATTTAATTTAATAACAGTGTTTTGGACTAATATTAAACTGTGTTTTTGTGTCGAGTGAAGGAACTACAAGATGAGAAGTGTCAGGGTAAAACATCAAAGCAGGTTACACCAGTGAAATTAAAACATTACAAACACTACAACATGCTGACTACATAATTATATGAAGTACCATGCAGGTTACACAGTGTTAGTATCACTAGCATGATGAGTATATGAATACTGTGAAATAATGCATGAATGAAAAATGTTGACAGCACCGGGGCGTGGACCCAAGCCTGTTTAATCCTAGCCATGAACATATCTACGAAATTTAATTTCTTTTCCTTAAGCTACCGTGAAACTGAAAATAGGTCAAAATAGGCTAAAATGTACATCCCAGGGGCCACATGTCATTAAATTTCCCCACTTTCTACAACATAATTGATTTTTTTTAAGATTTGATGCTCATAGCTAGAACTGGTGCCACCTACAGGCCTGGTAGAGGAAAAAAAATCAACTTTTCATTTTTTTCCCCTGATCAACTTCAATTTTTTGTTTTGAGAAATAAAGAGAAATTTCTCCAGGTTTCTGCCTGAAATTAGTCTTATTCTCTCTGTACACGTACAATGTAAATTTTCGCATTGTGCTCATGATGTTTTTATTTTGATGCAGCTTAACATCCAGGTAAATATTTTGCAAAGCAACAATTACCAGTCTACACAGGTGCTGCATGAAAATTCTGACTTATCAGTTCAGGCACCTAATTTAACAGGTTGAAACAGATTTAAAATTTGTATCTGCCTCTATATATTTAATTAATTGAAAACAAATGCTCAAAGCTAGAACTGGTGCCACTTTACCTTAAGCAAAAATCTTTAGCCTGACTGCTTTACTGTTAGCCTTTATGTATAAAACACTGGTTTTCTGGCAAATAATACTGGCTGTTTTCTTGCAAATAAATGATAAATAAAAGCTAAACTATACAAAGAGAAATATACATAACATAATGAGTGTTAATGAGTGCAAACAATAATGAAAGTTAATACACACCCACTAAACGGTCAATTTGTACACCGTCGGAGTGAATCGTATATATAATTTGACCATTTTCCGGAGTGAAAGTTGACCTGGTAAACAAACCGTAAAAAAGGAGAGAGAGTTAAACTAACGTAAGTTTATTTTGTTATTTTACTTTTGTTTAAAAATCCGAGAATGTCATATGATGGGTATTTGAATAAAGATCATACACGCACAAAAGCACATCCAAAAGCTTATGCATTTTGCCAAAATCATTTTCGGCGTGGAAAATACCTACGTGAAAAATGTTGCATCGAGATGAAATGCAACCTGGCATTCCAATCTAAACAGTCTGGCTAGGTTTTTATATGCCAGGGATGCCAATAATATTGGGAAATAATTATTAATCATGCCGTTTTGGAAATCATGCGCTTGTGTAATCTGCGGAAGGGCCGTATTTCCAAAGCGTACTAATTGACCAGCGGAGCCCAATTTAACTAATAGAAAAATGTGTTTGAAATGTTTAAGCGTTTTTCATGAAAAATGTCAAACTCCAGAACTGAAATACAGTTGAATTTTCTTGATTATTAAATATATGTTATAATTCAAATAAAAAAGAAAAGAAAAATGACACGAACGTTTAAGAGAAACGTTCATTTGTACTTCCCTTTGAGACTCTGCATGTCTTTTTATGTTTATATCTGGAGGTGTCATATTTTATCAGGCAAGAAATTTGGCGAGAAAAAACGAGGGAAAAGATGCTTACCTTGCAGGAATTTATTTTTTTCTTATTTGTGTACCATTTGACAGCTTGGTGTAAAATTTGACATATGGAAAAATATTATAGCTGATATGTACCTCCCAGGTTCGGATTGGCAAGTGCAGCTGGTACCACACTATTGGTGGGGGGCAAGAGCCCAATAAATACAATTGCGATAAGGAATATGAGCCGTCTCGTTAGAAAACCTTTTTCAGCGTAGCTGATCAGCATATCTTTTTTCGATACAAGAAAGTCCAATTACTTCGCTTTCTATAGTGGCAGACATGTAGCCCAATTAGTTTTCTTTCTATATTAGAAGTACTCAATATATAGCCATCTTCTGTGAGTGTACAACCTGATCCGGTCAAAATGCCCAAACCGCATTTTTGCTCATTTGATGTGTAACTCTCGGCACCTTGAGATATTTTTAATTAGACGTCAGAACTCTGCAAACTGTGAGTGAACGCGATACTGAGTAACCAGAGTGTAGGTTAGCCTGTGGCTTCTTTCAAATTTCCAGTACACTGATTTCAATGGCAATCCACAGGAAAACAGAGAAATAACATAGATAAAAAATAGTTTACAAACTTCGGTCTTTGCTTTTACTATATTGGAATGTTGTTTTTTTTTCGCTTTGCATGCAATGTCTGGATTATACTTAATCATTTGCTCACAGTATGAAATAATTGGTTGTCGTGTCGGCCGGTATGTGAAAATAGGGTTTTATGATAAAAATAGACCCCCACAAATGCAAAGAATGCTATTTCTATGGTTCTTCTTTGCGCTACTACAACGTCTACTGGTCGAACATATAACAATTGTACTTGATTTTAAAAGAAGATATTATATAGATAGATGCATCTGGGAATACAGCTGTATATTTTATTCTATTCAAAATTCTAAAAATCATTTTACCACAATCTGAGGGGGAAACGGCTCTTAAACACTTTACTCCTTTATTTTTAACGATTTGTTAAGTCCCGATGCCATTCGAATTTAAGCAGGAATAATAAATCAGATTCTTTGATGGGATATTTATGCCCCCAACTTTGAAAAAGTTGGAAGGGCATATTGCTTTCGGCTTGTCTGTTTGTCTGTATGTGTGTGGGTGCGTCTGTTAACTTTTAATCCATGAATGCTAGGGTTTTGAAATTTCATATGCACATTCCTCATGAAAAAATAGTTGACCCGTATTTTTTTCATATCCGAGTTATGCCCCTTTTCTGAGTTATGTCCCTTTGAAAACAAAATTTGAAAGGTTTGTGTGCAAGATATCTCAAGAAGTATTTGAGCTAGAGCCTTCATATTTGGTATATTGGTTGGGGCTGAGGAGTAGATTACCTGATTAACTTTTGAGAACTTTACCGCAAATTTTGACAAAATTATGGAATTTTGAAAGTTTGCTTATTTTTTCAACTTTTCAGTGAAATTTGAAACTTTAAACTGAGAATGCTAGGGTTTTGAAATTTCATATACATACTCCTCATGAAAAAAGTGGACACATATTTTTGTTCATGCCCAAGCTATGCCCCTTTTCTGAGTTATGTCCCTTTGAAAACAAAATTTGAAAATCTTGTGTGCAAGATATCTCTAAAAGTATTTTAGCTAGAGCCATCATATTTGGTATACTGATTTTTGCTGAAGAGAAGATCACCTGATTAACTTTTGAGAACTTCATCTCATATTTTGTCAAAATTAGGCAATTTTGAAATTTTGATTGATTTTTCCAATTTTCGGTGAAGTTTGAAATTTTTCAAGGGTGAATGCTAGGGTTTTGAAATTTCATTTACAGATTCCTCATGAAACAATAGTTGACCCGTAATTTTTTCATGTCCGAGTTATGCCCCCTTTTTGAGTTATGTCCCTTTGGAAGCAAAATTTGAAAATCTCATGTGCAAGATATCTCAAAAAGTATTTTAGCTAGAGCCTTCATATTTGGTATACCGATTGGGGTGGAAAAGAAGATCACCTGATCAACTTTTAAGGACTTTAATTCAAAGTTTGACAGAATTACGGAATTGTGAAATTTTAACTCCATTTTTAAGTGTGCATCTGTTATCACTGTTAGTCCTCAAGTTTGCTATTTGTGCCCAGGTCTACTATGTTTGCATACATGATTTTCATAAAAAAAATAATGAAATAAATGAATCACATAAACTGTGCCAGGTTAGAGGCAAGCATACAGTTGGGGGCATAGTGTTTAACAAACACTTATTTCTAGTTTTAATCTGAAAAACAGGTGATTTGTAGCTTTTTGAATGCATCATTTTGCTTTTTTAAACCTTATACTTGTTACTCTAACCATCATTCAAAAATACATCCATTTATCGACGTTGTTTGCTTTTTGTAGGATGGAAAATGTCAGGAGAAAAGCATTTGAATGCGACACGTGTAAGAAGCAGTACGCCCGGTTTAAGCCCGCCAGTAATTTTATATTACTGATCGTTCCAAGGCGATACTTCTGTGGTGGTTCTTAATGTTTTATGTATTGGTGTTTAAAAGTTTTAGTGCTTTTGCACCTTATGTGTGTTTCATATTTTAGTTAAGTTTGGGTAACTGAGTGGCCACCTATTGGGAAATTAGCTGCTCATTCGGCTTACTATATGTTTTCATGGTATGAGTACCTGATTGCTCTTATAGTTTTTTTCCCACCTTGGTTTTTGGAGTGGGAATCTCTTTCTGATTGCGCCTTTTCCTGATCTTTGCCTACTTGTACCTTTTAATTATTTTGATATTTTCAACGTTCTTTTTGACACGTTGACAGGCGAATTTCCTTGGTGGCTGACGACAGCGGTCTTGATCATCATCATCTAACCATTGTCGCTCGTTCAAAGTTCTGCTTGTGGGTGTGTCTTTAGGTTTGGCCAAACCTATACCGAATGTTTCATCTCTATATAGTAGAAATAATCTTGAAAGGTACGAACTGAATTAAGAATATCTAATCGTGAAAACACAATTAAATAAAAATTGTTAATTTCGAAGTACTACATACTAAATGCTGTAGTCGTAGTTTGTTCTCGTTACTATAGTGTAACGCAGTCAGTTAGGAGTAGTCAAAGGTGGCCAATAAAATCAAAACCCCACTTTAAGGCAGTGTAAATGAGAAAGAATGTCGAAGAGTGAGACACGTCAGTTATTGTGGCTGGATTTAAATGAGTCAAATTGGATGCTCCACTGTCAAATAGCACACCTATAAAATCTAAGCGTAAAGTTAAAGAATGCTAAAATTTCTCGCGCTTGATACCCATATTTATCGTGCATACACATCTATACTACATTGTAAATATACTGACAACCACTTAATATTTGATACCTGGTTGTACTGACCACCATTCAGTCACTTCCATGAGTTTGCAACAGAAAAAAGCAAGAAAATCTTATGATATCTAGACGTATGAAACTGATAGTATGTAAGAATAGTAGCTTATCATAAACATACACGAAATACAACGTAGCGTAAATACTGATGACCCGAATTTAAACTAGGCCAAATAGCATTGCAAATGTCATAAGTTAAATTGTACACCACTAGTCAATTGGTACGCTCGCAAAAATTTGGACCCATTCTCAAAGCTGAGGGCAACCCTTTCAAATTTAATGCCTTGAATTGAAAGAGTATTCATAAATCTTGGTATTTCGTTGCTAAGATGTTTTTGGGACTGTTAAAAAAGCTTTCCTCAGACAATTTTAGCTCGGTCTAGATTTTAAAATTAAAATATTGTATACGCCAAAAATGATAATTACATAATCTTGTGGTTTTTTTATGAAGTCTCTGTGTCTTAGAAGCCGCAAATTTATAGTCCACCATATGACATTTTCGGATTTTGTATAAAACTAAAATAGAAGAAGTTATCTTACTTTGATTGCGATAGTCCTGATGTTTCCGTCCTATTTATACCGGTCAACTTGTACTCCGGAACTGGTCAAATTATTTCATAATTGTACGCCTTCGGTGTACAAATTGACCGTTTACCCGGCGTGTAATAGGAGCTAGGGAATATAAGAAAACAAATAGCAAAGGTTAATAGGAGGGAAAATACAGGGCTAATGTTTTAGTAAGCCAATCAAATTAAATGAGCAAAATTAGTGTCCACTACATTTTCAAGAAAGAAGAACTTACCTGAATTTAAGTTCTTGTGTTCTGCACATTGTCCGATGTTGGTTAATAATCCTATGAAGTTTCATCATGATATCTTAAACGCATTTTTAAGTTACTGAGCGCACACGACTAGATTCTGCCATTTTCCATTTCAAAGGGCCATCACTCGAAAAATATGCAATCCAGTATTACGGTTCTTGTGTTCTGCATGTCGTCTCATGTTGGTTAGTAATCCTACGAAGTTTCATCTTAGTATCTTAAACGGTTTTCGAGTTACTGAGCAGACACGACAAGAATGCAAATTCTGCTAGTTTCCATCAAAGGGCCATAAGTCAAAAAATATGCAATCCAGAGTTACGGTTCTTGTGTTCTGCACGTTGTCTAATGTTGGTTAGTAATCCTATGAAGTTTCATTATGAAATCTTAAACGGCTTTCGAGTTACAGAGCGGACACGACTTGAATGTAAATTCTGCTGTTTTCCATCAAAGGGCAATAACTCAAAAATATACAATCCAGAGTTACGGTTCTTGTGTTCTGCATGTCGTCTCATGTTGGTTAACAATCCTATGAGGTTTCATCAAGATATATTAAACGGAGTTTGAGTTACAGAGCGGACACGACTAGAACGCAAATTGTGCTATTTTCCATCAAAGGCCAATAACTCGAAATATATACAATCCAGAGTTACGGTTCTTGTGTTCTACACGTCGTCTGATGTTGGTTAATTATCCTATGAAGTTTCATCATGATATCTTAAACGATTTTCGAGTTACAGAGCGGACACGACTAGAGTGCAAATTCTGCTTTTTTTCCATTTCAAAGGGCCATAACTCGAAAGATATGCAATCCAGAGTTACGGTTCTTGTGTTCTGCACGTCGTCTCATGTTGGTTAATATTCCTGTGTAGTTTCATCGTGATATCTTAAACGGTTTTCGAGTTACAGAGCGGACACGATTTGTGACAGACAGACGGACAGACGGACAGACGACCAGGGCAAAAACAATATGTCTCCGACCCCTTCGGGGGGAGACATAATAATATGAATACACAAAAAAAGTACAAACAGCGAAGCCGAGAACAAGAAACCATGAAATAATTAGAACCACAGCAGAGGTACATCCCTGGAACGGTCAGTTATATAAAATACTGCAAAATGCTTAATCGATTTGTGCGATGCAACCTCGCCCCCAGCTTCTGCAGCAGATCAAAACATTTGGTAGATTGTTTGGAGAATTTCTAACCAGTCATTGAATCATCACGATAAACAAATAAATGAAATAAATATAATGATGAATACAAATGAGAACACGCTTCACTGCAACTGGATACGTTACACTGCACCATTTAAAACGCAGAACAAATTTAATAATGCGAAATATACATGTATGAAATAATATGAAATATATATATACTAGCCAAAAGATCTAACTGTCCTCGTGGTGAATCTCTAACTAGTCAATGAATAATCAAGGACAAACAAATAAATCATGATAACCACCATGATGAATCGAAAACGAGGACTCACAGATTCAGTAAGCTGTCTGAATAAATGAATAGCTTAAAATTAATGAAATCGACCGATTGTTCTTATTTATGTATCCCTGTTGATATTTGCTACTACTTGAGAACAGCCGAAACCTTTTGCTTCGGTAGTTATTACTCTCGGTAAATCATATATACAACAAAAAGACTTTATTGAGTCAGAATCCCGGCTTAAACTCAGATCCGAAGGACTCGTGTTCCGAAACTTATGATTGATGTCAACCTTTCCGAGCTAACCTTATTACATTGATTACACGACTGAAGATATACAACTGATTCAAACGCCCCTAAGCAGCAAGTCGTCGATATGTGCGTTGTTTACGCGCTTTATGTGCATGCGTCTTCGTGTGTTGCAACTTTTCTAGAAAAAGATGCATTCTCGGTTACCATATATTCCATTTGTATAAACTTAGAATAGACGGTGAAAAATGATTCAACTAATTTGAAATTCTCACCCATGACACCATGCGTAAAAGAAAGGACAACAAAAACACCAAAAATGAAGAGCAAGTTGATTAGATATTCTAGCAAGGTATGCCAACTGGCTAAGATCACTCAAATGCAAAGATGGCAAGTACATGTATATTAGCAGAGCAGTCCTGGAACCGTCGGTAAGGAAACAAGTAGCCCAAGAGCAACGATCGCTCACCTGGAGTCAACAAGTACAGTCACTGGACAAAGTGGTCGTTTTTACCATATATGGGTATGACGGCCATCGTGGATATTTCAAGTCCATGGCTGCAATAGTTTCCATAGGACCATTGGTCCCATGTAAAAGCCTATGTTCCCAAAATTGACCTTGACCTTAATTAATCACATACCTTCATCTACTCCATTAGTTGTTTGCATCTCATGCAGCAATAGTTTTAAAAATAATCCATAGTTTTCACCTTTTCCCATGTAAAAGCCTATGTTTCCAAAATTGACCTTGCCGTAAAATAGGCCAAGGTCATCCTAGGGTCATCATTTGATGAAACTATGATGGGTTGAGTCCAAAATGCTACATACCAAGTTTCGTGAAAATCGACCTGCCGGTTCTGGAGATGAAGATTTTTGAGTGGTTTTTACCATATATGGGCGTGGCGGCCATCTGACCCGAATTTCGCGATCAAACTTTCGTTCTCCTTATCCGTGATCCTCCACATAAAATTTCACTTTGATTGGCCAAGCGGTTTTAGAGAAGAAGATCTTTGAAAAGTGTGTATGGACGACAGACCGGCCAAGGTCAAGAGATGACCTTGACCTAAATTAATCACATACCTTCATCCCTCCATTAGTTGTTTGCATCTACCACTTTTTAGGTCTCAGGCTGCAATAGTTTTCAAAAATCCGTATTTTTTCACTTTTTCCCATGTAAAAGCCTATGTTTCCAAAATTGACCTTACCATAAAATAGGTCAAGGTCATCGTAGGGACATCATTTGATCAAACTATAATGGGCTGGAGTCCAAAATGCTACATACCAAGTTTCGTGAAAATCGGCCTTCCGGTTCTGGAGAAGAAGATTTTTGAGTGGTTTTTACCATATATGGGCGTGGTGGCCATCTTGGTCATGTGACCCGGATGTCGCGATCAAACTTTCGTTCCCCCTACCCATGGATGCTCCACAAAAAATTTCACTTTGAGTGCCAAGCGGTTTCAGAGAAGAAGATCTTTGAAAAGTGTGTATGGACGACAGACCGGCCAAGGTCAAGAGATGACCTTGACCTAAATTAATCACATACCTTCATCTACTCCATAAGTTGTTTGCATCTACCACTTTTCAGGTTTAAGGCGGCAATACTTTAAAAAAAAAATCCATAGTTTTTACTTTTTCCCATGTAAAAGCCTATGTTTCCAAAATTGACCTTACCATAAAATATGTCATCCTAGCGTCATCATTTGATGAAATTATAATGGGCTGGAGTCCCAAATGCTACATACCAAGTTTCGTGAAACCGGCCTGCCAGTTCTGGAGAAGAAGATGTTTGAGTGTTTTTTACCATATATGGGTGTGGCGGCCATCTTGGCCATGTGACCTGAATTTCGTGATCAAACTTTCGTTCCGCCTACCCATGAATGCTCCACATAAAATTTCACTTTGATTGGCCAAGCGGTTTCAGAGAAGAAGATTTTTGAGGACGGATGAACGCCGGACTGAATGGTATACTATATGCTCACTTTGTGAGCCTTCGGCTCAGGTGAGCTAAAACGCTATGGAAACATATTTTAGCCTGTGTATGAGGAAGCCAACAATTTGGGTTTCCTGCCAGGTCCGACACCAACCATGCTGTACAGTCACAGAATAAAGCTTGAAATTTTGGATATAAGTAGAAGAAGAATTGTATAATCCTTTTGGCGAAAAACAAAGGCGCTGGCCAGCTCTGCAGTTACTGCACAGCTGATCTATCTCTTTGTTTTCGCTTATGCAAATTGTTGGTTTTCTCGTGCGAAGACTCATTTGTAATTGTTTGGCTGAGAAATCCAGTATGGTTAAAGAGTTTCAGCATTAAATGTTTTAAGTTGTAAATATGACAAATGTTGTATAGCGATCTACCGTTATTACGTGCATCAATGTTTAATTGTTTAATTTACAGATACTCACGGCTTTGTATGTTGATGAATGGAATGGTATTGTAAGAACAAAGAGTAATATTCGTAAACTTTTGCTGAACCTTCCAATTTTTGGGAGAACAACGCTGACAGACCTGGTTGCTGCAAATACTGACATGTACATGTCTTTTGGAGGTAGGCTTTACTTCAATCTCACAGAAAGCTCATAAAACGTATGTACACGTTCTTCGCGTTACTTGGTCAAACGTGATGGACCTGGGTAAAACTACCGACCTTGGATGGGCGACCACTACCATGCCACATGCCTTGATCCGGATTTGAAACCAGTCCGCAGAGGTGACAAGCGAGTGCCTTATCTGCTACGCTATCTATGCCCCTAGAATACTAGGTTGGAAATTCATGTAGGTTCTTTACTTCTAGTAAATGTACATATACACTAGTAGGGTCGAAAATGATCTTAGTGGTCTAAACTGTTCACAAAAATATTAAAATAGCTTTTTCTTAACCACCCCGCCGGTGTGTTGTGTCATTTATCTAGACACTTTGGTCACGATTTCTAATGGCGATATCGCTATGCTTTTGATTTTTAGCTCGCCTGTACGAAGTGCATAGAGCTATTGTAGTCACCTCGGTCGTTCGCGTTTACGTTTACGTCCGCGTCACACTTTCGGTTAAAGTTTTTTAGAAGTCTATATCAAGTTGATACTTTGCATATTTATAAATATTGGGCTGAAGTTTTACGCAGTACCATCATGACCCACCCTCACACTGGTCAATCTATACGTTGCATTGCCGGGGTCTACGCAGACTTGCCGGGGATTGATACGCTGATTTGTGGAATAAAATGGCGGCCAACAATAAACAAACTGAGGAAGTGGTACGTATTATCCTGCTTTTCTTCAGTTATAGTTTATTCCAAAACATCTGGTATGCCAAAGGGACTATAGAATTGTATCGGAAAGACGTGCATGGCATGCACTTGGTGATTTATCTAAGCATTTAGGAATACATTCGAGTACCGATACGGTGGGTAGGACGATTTTGAAGATTTCTTGTAAATTCACGACTTTCAAATGATATAGTTTTCATCTGTTCTACTTTTCTTTCTGTTTATCCATGCACGAGTCATCATTTGGCCCCATAGCATCGGAAACTAGCAACAGTTGGGAAGAGATGTTTGTTTTCTGAGAAATATCTCGAAAAATATCGTTGTACGCCGGAGCTGGCGGAATCATGTGCTACGCGGTTTGCCGGGTACCTTTTTTTAAGCACCTGGTAGACTGAAATACGTCCAAAAAGCATCAGAATTATCAATCCTTCATTTTATAGCATGCCAGCCAACCATTTTCCTCACTATCTAAAGCGAATAGAAGTACTTTTTGACCATCAACACACCCCTCGGCCTACACACACACACATGGACACATGCATTGTCATGGGAACATTTCTTCGATTAAAAAAAAAACATAGATGATTTACTGTTAATGTCCTGATAATCTCTGAGATTTTTGTACGCCTCCATTTGCCATTATGAATAAAATATGAAAAATTTTGGATGCACTACGAGTCTACGACTGACTTTCAGAGAGGTTAGTGAAATTTATTTGTGGATGTTCAGAGAAACGTCATAGTTTCGTGAGATTCAAACAAAAATGTCCCGGTAATGAATACCCCATTAAGCCCCACTTTTATTGGGGTATACAGGGATATACATATTTTTCTAATTATTGTGGGACATCTGTTAGAACCGCCTCAGCGATAGGCGGTTCTCTGTTCAATCTATGTTGGAGCAAAAATGAAAAATATAAAAAAAATCATTTTGAAACTGAAAAAAAAAAAAAAAAATGTTTACTGTATGGGTACGTTTTCGTAAATTCATTAGGGTAATTTATGTCCGTGAAGCGTATGCCCCCTGAAACCCCACTTTTATATATATAAATATAGAAAATAATAATAAGTAGGAAAAAAAGAAAAAAATGGGTTACCGTTACAGGGCAGTGTTCGTTTTCAGTATTTTGGGAATGGGGGCGAGGCATTTTTAATTGGGAAAATTGGCAATAAAAACAAGGAATTGGAAAAGCTGAAAACATGTTTAAAAGTAAAGAAGATACTGAAGCCACATGGTTAGGCATTACAAACTGTATAAATCATTACCTTTCACTACTTTTGACAGTTTCGCATCTGTCAAAACCAAGAAAACTAAGAACTTCCATGTAGAATTTTCTCCATTTTCCAATTGGGAATTTTAAGTCACTATTTGGGAAAAAAGATACTTTTGACATTGGGAACGGGGCCCTATTTCGGTCCAAAATTAAGCGTAAAAGGAACACAGCAGGTGTATACCTATGTTTCTTATTTTTGCTTCCAAATATAGAATGTGAGTACTCGTTAGAACCGCCTCGCCCACAATGAATGTTTTGAGCAAATATAAGAAAAGTAGCAATCAAGCCACTGCATGAGAAAACCGACGCTTTTGCATGTGTGAAAACAAAGGCGCAGATCAGCTTCGCGGTAACCGCGAAGCTGATCAGCGCCTTTGTTTTCGTTACACAGCTTGTACAATCCCTCTACTTTCTAAATACGAAAGTTCAAGCCTCAAGCTATCTTCTGTCGCTGCACAGTCCGGTTTGTGTCAGACCTGGTCGGAAACCCAAATTGCTGGTTTTGTCACGCGATGGCTCAATTATTTTTTCAATACAGAGTTTTCATTTTTTACTGCTGAAAAAATCCTTCTATTTTGCATGGGCGTGTTTTCGTAATGAATATCTCGTTAATGAAGTTTATATATCACTGGCACTTCGATATGTTCGATATTTTGGCACTGAATTCGTTTGGAAAATGTTTCAATTAATATTCATAATGAAATCAAAACCAACAATGGTGCAATTTCCTTGAAAATTGCGGTTTAAGGGGACCATCATGTGATGCCCCAAAATCAAAATAACCGTACCTATGTGCCAAGTTAACGTGCATGAACGGTATTATATAAACACTTTAAAATATTTTAGGGTCAAAATGGTTTCCAGTCATTTCGTACCCGTGTCATTTCGCACCACAAGTCATTTCTTAACCACTTTGGTCATTTCGTGTCCACATTTATTTTCATTTTGGTTAGTTCATACCAATAAAGTTTGGTCAACTCGTACTTATGGTTTTATTTTTATCTTTATTTAAATTCGTACGGGGTGTTTCAACTTTGCTTCCCAACTTATTCGTACCTTTAGTCATTTTGTACCCAGATAAATATTTCGTACCCAGGGCATTTCCTTCCTAGGCACGAAATGACTTTGGTACGAAATGACTAATGTGTCATACCAAAATGGGTATGCAGTGACTTGGGCACAAATATGTTGGTGAAATGTACATATCTATCAACCACCTTAACCCCCATTTTTTGTATGTAGTAATACTGGAACATTTTTTCTTACACTTTCTCCTCTTATACATAGTCACTCTATGATTTGCAGTTCACTGAGGCGGTTCTAATGTGTACCCACAATCTTTGTGTCCGAGCAGGGACAGTAGATTTACAGGGACCTGAAACTTCAGAACTGCTATTATCATTTTCCAATGTATGCGTGACTTGGGGTCAGGCCAGGTTTTAGAATATGCCCAATAAGTATTTACATGGAGAATAAGTAAGAAAATATGTGTTTATAGTGGTCAGTTTCTACGAACTACTCCTTCTTCTATATTGCATTTTTATTCAAGCAAAACATGTCAATTGTTTAAGCACATATTGGGCTGTTGTTTGATGTCAAGTTTGAATAGATACACCAAAAATTACACCTAAGCCATCTGTATAATAATGAAGAAAAATTGTTTTCTTCCAGAAGAAGTTTTTTTGCCTCTTTTGTAACAGCCTTTTTATATAAAAGTATTCACTCAATCTATTTGAATTTTATATAAAACAACACTGGAACAATTCATCTTTAGAATGGTATATTTCTTTTTAAGTTATGTTCAGTATGCTTGTAGGAGTATTTTGTAAAACACAGGCAGTGTTTGGAATATTTTGCCTTATTAAATTGCATAGTCAATTATTGAAAATACCTGTCCAGCCCAGTCCAAGTGGCAAGACAAGCATATGAGCCACCTCGTGAAAAAACCAACAATGTGGTTTCCGAACAGGTCCGACACAAACCGTCCTGTACAAGCACTGAAAAGAGCTAGAAGCTTGAAATTTCGTGTTTAAGTAGAAGAGGAGTAGCGAAAACAAAGGCGCTGATCAGCTTCGCGGTTACCGCGAAGCTGATCTGCGCCTTTGTTTTCGCATATGCAGATTGTTGGTTTTCTCACGGGGCGGCTCATATTCTATAAAATAGGGCTAGAGTCCAATCACATGTATTATATATCACTGGTCCGAGTCAATAATGTGTACTTTCGGGAGCGCTTCCAGTATAGCGGTGCCCAAGAAATACCTTATAGAATGTATAATAGGCATGTAACGAGTTTCTCTGCCACATGTACGTAGATATTCTCTTTGCTAGTTTGTATGTGTTTAACGTTTCAAACTCCTTAACGGGGGCTGCAACACGTTTCAAACTTCTGATTTTATTAGAGCCTATATTACAAAGGTACTCCGTTTCTATTCTGAATATGCACTAGTAAGACACCGCCATCATCAAGTTACATGTAGTTTCGGCGATATTTGGCAACAATTAAAGGCGGTGAATGCTTAATTTACGTGAGAACGAGTATGGGCGGGGAGTGCGACATGCATGTTTTTTAGGCAGTGTTGATGGTCAAAAAGTAGTTCTATTCGCTTTAGATAGTAGAGGAAAATGGTTGGCTGGCATACTGTAAAAAGAAGGATTGATAATTCTGATGCTTTTTGGACGTATTTCAGTCTACCAGGTGCTTAACAAAAGGTACCTGGCAAACCGCGTAGCACATGGTTCCGCCAGCTCCGGCGTACAACGATATTTTTCGAGATATTTCTCAGAAAACAAACATCTCTTCCCAACTGTTGCTATGGAGCCAAATGATGACTCGTGCATGGATAAACAGAAAGAAAAGTAGGACAGATGAAAACTATATCATTTCAAAGTCGTGAATTTACAAGAAATCTTCAAAATCGTCCTACCCACCGTATCGGTACTCGAATGTATTCCTAAATGCTTAGATAAATCACCAAGTGCATGCCACGCACGTCTTTCCGGTACAATTCTATAGTCCCTTTGGCATACCAGATGTTTTGGAATAAAGTATAACTGAAGAAAAGCAGGATAATACGGACCACTTCCTCAGTTTGTTTATTGTTTATTCCACAAATCAGCGTATCAATCCCCGGCAAGTCTGCGTAGACCCACATATAGATTGCAACGTATAGATTGACCAGTGTGACCCTGGGTGACCTTGAGGTCAAGGTCACGGACTAAGAAATTTTGTGTTTAAGTTTTTGGTTAAAGTTTTTGTAAGTCAATATCTCTTGACCATATTGATGGATTGAGTTGATACTTTGCATGTTGCTAGATATTGGTCTGAAATTTTACGCAGTACCATCATGAATTACCCTGGATGACCTTGAGGTCAAGGTCACAGACTTAGAAATTTTGTGTTTAAGTTTTTGGTTAAAGTTTCTGTAAGGCTATATCTCTTGACCATATTGATGGATTGAGTTGATACTTTGCATGTTGCTAGATATTGGTCTGAAGTTTTATGCAGTATCATCATGGCCCACTCTCGGTGACCTTGAGGTCAAGGTCACCGACTTAGAAATTTTGTGTTCTATTTTTCGATTTACGTTTTTGTAAGTCTATATCTCTTGACCATGTTGATTGATCGAGTTGATACTTTGCATGTTGCTAGATATTGGTCTGAAGTTTTATGCAGTATCATAATGACCTACCCTGTGTGACCTTGAGGTCAAGGTCAAGGTCACAGACTTAGAAATTTTGTGTTAAATTTTTTGGTTAAAGTCTAAATCTCTTGAACATGTTGATGGATAAAGTTGATATTTACATGTTGATAGATATTGGTCTCAGGTTTCATGCTGTACATCACAACTCACCTGGATGACCTTGAGGTCAGGGTCACGGACTTGGAAGTTTTGTGTTTAAGTTTTGGTTAATGTTTTTATAAGTCTATAGATCTATCTCTTGAACATGTAGATTGATAAAGTTGATACTTTGCATTGGTCTGAAGTTTTATGTTGTACCATCATGACCCACCTGAGTGACCTTGAGGTCAAGGTCATGGGTCATAGATTTTAACAGATGTAGTGGCAAAGCACAATTCAGGCGAGCTACGCTGTCCTGCGACAGCTCTTATTTGTTTGTATTGTGGCTCTACATCAATATCAATAGCTACGGTAATGTCAGGACAATGCCTCTATATTATGGGTCTTCTACCCAACGTTTGAATGTAATGACATGCGCAATGTGCTTTAAAAGACAACCAATCAAACACACAGTTATGACTTAGGCGTTAGACATAATACAGACCTGTATATAAAAATGATTTGCTCTGTTTTGGAAGGCTTCTTTTCTGAATATAACTTATATGATTTTAGGTACAAAGGAACGACAGTGGTGTGGAGACAATTCAAACCCCAGGGGCGTGTACTTCTCTGGAAAGATTGATATCAATCCATTTCGAAATGTGCCGATCCTTGAGGACTGGGTTATAGAAATTCCAAATACGTTTTATGCTTTCGTTTCAACTGATCAGGAGTCCGACAATTATATTGATAACACGAGCAATATCATTCGAAATTTGTTGAATCTCAATAAAGTAATTGCTCGCGTAAACAATCATCTCCAAAGTACTTTGCAAGCGCTTGGATCTTCTTTGCGAAATGAGTCCATCAGTGCCATGTCTGAAATACAAAATGATGTCGGAGTTTTTCAAGTTTCCCTTCTAGAATATGTGAATACGATTCCAGAGGGCGGTATGGATGGCGTATCAGAAGTTGTCACTGAGTTATGGAAACAAGCAATCAATATTGAAAATCATTTGATAAGATTTGAAGATATTACGGCGTATCCTACAAATATTGCTGCTGAAAGTTTCATTTCGTTGATAAAATCTGAGCTGGAAGGAATTAAATCGACGATATCAGACTGCATTAAGGAACTTTCTAAACAGTTACACTCTCCCATAGAAGATATATCTGGCTTTGGCTTAAAGTACACCACCTCACTAATCATATTTGGATTACGAGTTCACAGTATTGACATTGAATTTGTATATTCGGAAAGTAGTTTAATGAAATGTAGCAGATTTGAAAAAGTTGCAAATTTACTAGAAGGCGAGCCTGCGCTGCGGTTTATTGGTCGATTTTCAGTCGGAGAAAGGCTGTGCTTTTTTATAACTTTAGAGGAAGGTAGAGGGATCGGGGGTGCTTTTGGTCTTGCAACCTATAATATTGTTGTTCAAATCAACGCCTTTGTCAATATTATTGGTATTCGAGCCACTGCAGACCTCTTCATCAGCCGATCTGGTCTTCACCTTTATTTAGAAGGCAATGTTTGGAATATATTTCTTGCCCAGATCGACATTTCCGCCGAGATTGGCAAAGAGTGGCACCAGATGACATTCACACTCGAAGGTCGGTTTGTGGCTAAGGCCAAACGAAAGCGACAGATACAGACTAGCAGTAGTTCCTTCCAATCCAGCTATCTGGATGGTCTTACAAAGGCAGTGACTTTTATAGCTGACGAAGCTGACAAAAGACTTTCACAAGTTCAAAACGTGCTTTCTCTAGCACAGTCAGGCTTAACAATTGCCCAGCGCTGGCTTAAAGAGAAGAAAAAGGATGTTCGAAAAGCTCATGCTGCTTTCGATGTTGCCGTGGCAGCCCTTGACAGGGCAAATGCTAAACTAGAAGAGGCGAAAGGGCCATTTAAAAGAGCTATTGAGAAACTCAATCGGGCACAAAAGAAGGTTGATAACCTCTGCAGAATTCGATCGTGCAGGAAGATTTGCATCCCGGGAATAAGATTAAAATGGTGTAGATCCGGATGGTTTGGATATCCATGCCTTAGATTTACCAGCTGCATGATAAGTTTCCCTGACCCGATTTGTGTATTGGCAAATATATTATGCGCGGCGATAAGAGTGATTGCATTCGCTGCCCTGGAACTTGTGAAAATATTTGTTAGAATTCCGATTATAGCATTAGATGTTGCAAAGGCAGTCGTTTCCGTTACAAGGTTTGCAGTTGATAAATCACGAATTGTATTAACACTAGCGGAGGGTGTATTGGAACTTGGTGTACTTGCGCTTGAGGCTTCAAAGGGTGTTTTAGAGCTCGCAAAACTTGCAGTCGAGGCAGTCAGAATCGCGATAAAAGCTGCAGCAAAAGTCCTCGAATTTGTTATCCAATTCGGATTAAAAAGCCTTCTTGACGTGCGAAACTGTGGATTTAAGATAGAAGTTTCAACATCTGATTTACCCGTCTTTGACGTGTTTTGTGATGTCAATGCTTTTAGGATTGGATGGCAGACAATCAGGCTTCGCATAAATTTTAGAAATATCCTCCAAACCATTTGGCAAGCAGCTAAAGCAACTATTAAAGCACTGGTAGAATCATTGTTTGATCGAAAACGACGAGACATAGCTTTTGATGCGTCAACAAACATTCATCGATTATTCCGCTACATTAGGCAAACAGAGGAAAACCCAACGAATCCTTCATTTGAGTTTCTAAATCAAACCATTGATATCGTCGGTATAACTACTGGATTCAACCAATCGGTAACAAATGATTACGATAATAGAGTGTTGCTTTTCAAACAAAAATGTGAGAAGATGAATCTTACTTTGGCGTTTCTCAACAAAATTGGGGAATCGTTATTTGAACTTACGAATGAGACTAAAAGTGCAATCGACGAAGCAACTTTCAGCGAGTATGAAGATTTTAATATGGATGACATTGTGCAAAACATGACCTTAGAAAATGCGAATGTCAGCACAGAGTATGCTATGAAAGACTACAACTTAACCAAGGATGAACTAGAACAAGCGCTGGCAGAAACCAAAACAAATGCTTCAACTGACCCGTATCTCATTGAAATACTCGCAGTTAAGGACTTATCCAAATCAATGCTACAAAATGAAATAGATTCTATGGATCACAGTGCACTCTTAGATAACTGGATATTGTTGATGGAAAACGAGACAAAGTCATTTTTCTCAAAAACTGAGTGTGTCGAGTTTCGCGACTGCATTCTTTACGCAACATCAGAAATCTACGATCTATATATCGAAGATGACCACCCAAACGTTACTGAAATCAAACAGGCAGTAAATGAGTTGGAAGATATGTTCATTGATATAATACAAAACACGTCACAAAATATAATTCGGATTTACAATTTGTCCGTTTCAATTTCCCTGAATTTGAAGCTTATGAATGAACTCAACGTGTTTTGTTCAATACCCCCAAAGTTTCAATCGGCTTTAGAGAACACCACAGTTGTCAGGGGACAATCGGTGTCACTCAAATGTGATGCGTATGGAAATCCTGCGCCAAGGTTTTGGTGGCTAAAGAACGATGAATTTATGCCGGGAATATTTGATAACATTTTGATGATACAGAACGCCACGGACGGTGATAAGGCGATGTATAAGTGTATAGCTGGAAACGTGGTGGCAAATCTGACATCAAGCGAGGCGTTTTTGCATCTGGAAGAGCCCCGTGAAGGTTTGTGCCAATTAAAATATCTAGAAACATTACATTTTTTTTCATTTAGATAGGTCTATTCATTTTTTTTGCATGGAACATATAGGAAATATACGAGAGTTCTATGCACAACAAATTAAGCATTTTTTCTATTTATCCGCCGGTCCGCTCTCAACGCTATATTTTGGAATATATTCATAAGTAGCGACCTTTAGACAAGTATTTTCACGCTAATATTAAGAAAAATTCAAACGTTGCAGCGATGCTGAAGTGGCCAACGTACTACCTGTTTGAATAAAGTGCAATACATTTAAGTGCAGGTGTGGACATATGTATTTATGCTTATCTGTTTTACAAGAAAACATATATCGGTAATTTTAAAGGGAGCAGCCACAGCCAATTAAATTGATTATAGGATTTTTAGGAAACCATGTAAACCCTTTGGTGTCAAGACAAATACTGAGATAAGCCACCTAATTTGGCCTTTAAGAGTCCACCTAGGCATCAAATTATTTTACTAAATAGAAAGGTTCAATTAGGCAGTTATCAGGAAATGGCACAATCAGAAAGATAATCCCACTCCATAAACCGAGGGGTGGGAAAAAACTAAAATGACACTTACATGTAGATACGTATACCAAGAAAACATATCGTAAGCCGAGTGATTAGCTATTCCCCAATAGGCAGCCTCTCAGGTACCCGAACTGAGCTGAAAATATGAAAACATACATATGGCGAAAATATGACGAACAAATTTTCAGAGTTAAATATCTCTGTGACATTTCTTTTCCTTTCGGCCTTCTTAGTCAAATGTTATTTGCAGTCAATTACACGCGGTTATATTGTCTAACATTTTACTCATTTTGTTTTTTTGCCATCGTCTGTTTCAGCCGAGACTGTCGACAAAGTTGGTAAGATCCATAGAATTATCTTCATTTGGACGTTTGGGGTTCAATAAAAGTGTCACCATTCATTTGCTTATACGATAGATAATACAGAAATGTAGACAAACGAACAAAATATTGCTGCTATTGCATAAAAATATAAGATATAAACGTTTGATCATTTTGAAGCAGTGAGTGAAAACGTTCAAAGAGAGGAAATATGGGCTATATTGCAATAATGTTAACAATAGTCGCTATGGAAGCGAAGCATCATGAATATCGGCTAACGTTTGTTCAGGTTTTACAAGTAGCTCCTGTTTGACAATAGCTCTGCATTTTTAAGTTCACCATATAATTTTAATCAAACCGAATGTTTGTATAACAGTATTATATGGTTGCGTTGCATACATGGTGTCATTTAAGTGAGGGACGTCATTTAGGCGTTTATTGTTCTATTGGACGTTTACATTAATACTACTTTCTTACTATAATGACCGAGGAACAACGATCGCCAATAAATTTAAAGAAAGAAGCAATACTAAGATAAAAACACTTACTAACGACTGTGTACATGCATTTATATTTTTATTAGTCATGTCAGAGTACTTTTTTCAGCACGTGAAGAAATCATCATCGAGTGTTACATAGTAACGTTTGTTTATGTTGGAGTGAATGTTATACTAGTGACCATCCAAGTTTCTTTAATTGGTATGTGATTATCAATGTGACTGATTGTACCTTATGTGCGTTTTCATAGTTTTAGCTTAGTGTGGGTAACTGAGTGGCCGCCTATTGAGAAAATAGCTGCACACTCGGCTTCTTATATGTTTTCTTAGCATAAGTACTTGAATGTTAATTAAGTTTTTTCTCTCCTCGTTTTTTTGGAGTGGGAGTTTCTTGCTTATTGTACCATTACCTGATCATTGCCCACTCTTACCTTTGTAAACATTTTCGAATCTTGTCGAAACCTCAAATTGATAATTAAGAGCACATTCTCACTATTTGAAGAGTAACGTTTTCAATTCAAGTTTCACTCACCTAATCCGAAGGCTCATAAGATGAACGTATATGATGGGACTCCAGCCGGGGTTCAAACTTTCAAACATGTATTGCTCGGCGACGAGCGGTCTGATCAAAATCTAAATTTATCATCAGAAGCAATGATCAGGAACAGGCGCAATCAGAAGGACATTCTCACTCTAAAACGGAGGTGGGAAAAACTAAATAGACAATTAGGTACATGTACTTATACTTAGCAAAATACTGTATAGTAAGCCGAGAGAACAGCTATTTCCCTATAGACGGCCACTGAGTAACCCAAACTTAACTAAACATATAAAAATGCACATAAGGTTCAAACAGCACAAAATTCGACTCCAAAGCATTAAACAAATAGAATCACAACAGATGTATCGCCTTGGAACGATCAGTTATATGAAATTACTGGGGGCTTAAACCGGCTATATAGGTGCCTAACCTCAACCTCATCTTCTGCAGTAGTTCACAACATTTAGTTAGTCCTCATGGTGATTCTTTATCCATTCGATCATCTCACCGCTGTGTCTAGTGTGGGTCCGAGCCCCGCTCTGGCCACATGTGAGACAAGCCAAGTTCTGCTTGCGGGTGTGCCAGGTGTTTTTTCTCGGGGTTCTCCCATTTTCGCCCCACCTACTGATTTGCCCGTCTCATTTGAGCTGAAATTATCTTGAAAGGGACGTTAAGCGGAATAAAAAAAAGTTGTAATTGTGTTTTAATGCGTTTATTCCATGATGATGTTATAGTTATATACAATAATAGAAATTCTTGTCATGGAATGGAATGCGTCATGGTAAGTTTATCAGAGAGGGATAATTCCTGTCTGGTATTTAATACCTGACATTATTTCGAAACATTAAAGCAGGAAACATTTTGGTCAGTATATTGATTTTGAAGCTTATCACATGCATGTTTTTTTTATTTCAGAGCGGAAATCCAGACTTATGGCGATGAACAACTTGTGGATGTTTATGTGTAAGATCGTCGGTCCTACAATCACTTTGTTTACGATAGCTATTGTCTGTCAGACAGTACTTTACAAACTTGATGGTATGTATATACGGACAGGTAATGTGTTTTTTTTTTTCTTTTTTTTACGCAAGCTTCTCCGAAAGTGAATGATATGAAAGATAGAAGAAGATGATGTAGGTGATGAGTTAATAATGATATCAAATACTTTTTTTTATTATTTCAATACAATCATATAGTATTGTACAAATTCAGCTTAAAATGATCAAATAAAGTTACATACAGTGTGTTTCTTCTCTTTTACAAAAAGATTTTTAAATACATAAACATCGTGTCGAATATATATAAATTTAAGTCTATATTAGACATTTTAGAACATATAAAAAGGTACAAGTAGGCAACATATTAGAACATATAAACATACAATTTCATAGTACAATAAGGAAGAAGGAAGTCAGGAAAACGATGCAATACCCGGACATAGACGTCCGATGCAGGAGAAGGTCTGAAGACTGCATCGGGGTCAGTTATGTAAGGGTATATACATTCATGATTTTTAAGACTGTAGTCAGGTTTCAGAAGAGTAGATGATATGCGTCATGAACAGATAATAATGCATATTGAGGATTTCAGAAGAGTACATGCGTCATGAACAGATGATGATGATGATGATGATGATGATGATGATGATGATGATTACATAACTACTATAAGGATGAGTTACATTTTGTTTAAGCAATGATCATTAAATTCTATGTTTAATTTTTAATTAAACAATTTCCACAGTCTAATTTGTCTGTCATATTTAAAAACAATACTAGTTTTTTCAAGAAAGTTAATCGCAGTTCGTATTTTTGCAACATATGCTCTAAAAGGAGGCGGTTGGTGACTTGTATCTTATCAAATTTTATCTTATTTATTATTTTCCACATTTCCCTTTTTACTAAAATGATGATAAAGTTTACAAAAACTCTAACAATGCTATTTTCATGAGTAAATCCTAAGATGAAATGGTATGGAGCGATCTTAATTGCGAGTCTAGAATCATTTTCTAATGCACGGTTTAATTTTTGTTCCAATTGATTTACAATCCAATTTGTTCTTCTGCAATAGTAAAAAAGGTGAGCAACAGTTTCTAAGTTTGACTTACAAAAATGGCAGAATCCATCATCAGACATGTTCATTAGAAGTAGTTTGTGTTCAGTGAAAATGGCAGTATGCACTATATTCCATTGAATAGTTTGTTACAAAGAGGTAGTTCATAGTTTATAAGCCAAATTTGTTTCCAATTAAATGATTGATTAAATGCTGTTTCCCATTTTGTCTGATACTTTCGTTCGAATAGTGTGTCCTGTAAGATATATTGTATTAGTTTAAGCTTTAATTTCTTAGGTTCTAAAGCTTTATTATCTTTGAAAATAATGAGGTCATGGTTGATAGTTAACTCGGGAAGTCCGTTTTGAATTGCTTCCCCCCTTAGAATATTTAATATATCCACCGAAAAACTTGATTTTATTTTATTATATTTAGCGCGCTAGCTAGTGGTATCGTAAAGTCTGTTTCGAATAGATTCATGTTGATGAAAATTATTGGTTTCTGTGTCCCATATATCTCTGACCATTTTAATGTTGCTTCGACTAAACGAACTTATAAATAACGGAGTGTTACGAAGTGTGATATATTTGTTTCCAAACAAACAAGAGCTTAAAATGCTGTCCTTGTCTTTAAGGCACAGCATACTTTGAAATCTAACCCATGATGCTATACTTTTATAATATTCAGGCAAATTACTTAGATCGAGACCCTTAAAGACAGATGTACGTAATTGAAGGCGCTCAAAGGAACGTGCGTATCTAAGGGTCGAAACGTCATTTTTACGCCACATTCGTAACGTCAGTTTGCGCTCGAAACGTCATTTCTAGCGTCAGTTTACGTTCGGAATACGAAACTATATCCGTACAATTATGCAGAGGACTTCAGAAATGTAAAAAGTTTGATATTATTTATTATTTTTGCCCAAATATAGATTGTGGGCATGTTATCCCGAAGAAAACAACATTTCCGCGACAGTTAGCAATATTGAATACTAAACAGTGTCGGAAATTTTGGCGCAAAATCGACGTCGCGCGTAAAATGTACTGAATTCAGCAACTACTACCTCTCTTCGCACGCCTATAGCAGGAAAACGAATCCGGTAACTAAGGACTTTCTCGTTATCTATATGTAGTTCAGGAATTTCTCTAATACATATCAGTTTTTTAAAAAATCCTACCGTGGATTTTTTGAAATATATCAAGAAAATTAACAAAAAGGGGGTCTAAAAATCGCATTTTACGTTGACGTCAATGTATTTTCGCTCTCAAATTTGACGATTTTGAAGGCCGATACCTCGAAAACAAGCTCGGAACGGTATCGATTTCTTTTCATTTTCGTATGTAGGACATCAAAATACACTCACATGCAAAAAATAAAAAAATTCTACCGTGAGGTCAATTACGTACATCTGGCTTTAATACTGCTACATTTGCAAACGAAATAGTTGATGTTATACTCTGAGTCTAAATATTTTAACCAATTCTTACCAATTATGTTCCAATTTTCATAGTCAGATGAAAGGATTCTATACAGGAAGTGTATGTTCTTTGATTCAATAAAACCTCTTAAATTCAACATTTTAACTCCGCCCTCATCATAATTTAGATACATTGTTCGTCTGTTTACCAGTGGTTGTTTGTTGTTCCATAGGAAGTTCCAAATTAAGGATTCAGGTAATGTTAATTACAAATTTCTGTATAATTATCAGAAAAAGAAAACATTCAGCAATAAACAGGAATTGTACAAATTAAGACAACATATATCTGTTTTGAACTGTTAATATAATAAAAACTATACAGTGAAAGCCCAACTGATTCGAGATGTTTCTTGTCTCTATAATACCCGTTGGAACATGTTTGTTTACTGTAGCATGTGGTGTATGTCTAGTTCCTACAACACAAAATATTGATGAGTAAATTGATGAACAGGACGGTTGAAATTTGATTAAGTCATTACAAATAATTTTTATGTTAGGGTAAAGTACCATGGATAAGAAATAAGTAAAATAGAGAGAGTCGAAGACGAGCTGTTTTTACTTTTTTTTTCTACGAGGTCTTTAACTGACTTGTAGTATGACAGAGCAGATATTGACAGATCCGTATTGTAACTTCCAGTATCAGGAAGTTAAAGTATGGCATTCAGTTCGTCTCCTTCTTGAGTGTTGATATGCTGGTATTTGCCGCCTCATTTGATATTAACTTGTACTGGATTAAATGCTATGAAAACTTCATTTTGAAACACAGAAAACCATACAACAATTGAATTTATTATTCTTGTCCAATAATCGCTGATTATGCCAATCTTGATCTGAATTATTTAGCTTATCATTTCTTTCATACAACTATTTACAATACATAGTTATTTACTCTGAAAACACTACAGCCACCTTTCCACCATGCTTATTCACACACTACAGTCATCTCATTAAGTAATTTAAGACATTACTACAACGACAACTGATATTGAGTCTTACTAGAAAAAGGTACAAGTAGGCAAAGATCAGGAAAAGGCGCAATCAGAAAAACATTCCCACTCCTAAAACAGAGGTGGAAAAAAACACACTAACAATCAGGTAGAAACAACTTTATAAGGGCTTCCCGTAAAAGTGATCAAAAACAAAACAAAATCTTGGTCTTGAAAATGATCCATTAGGAAAGAAACAAGAGGTCGATATACATTGTAACCCGCATTTAAGATATTTTAGCCTATAGATCGACAAGTAAAACAAAATATAATTTTATACGACGATCTTTGTTGCATGTGTTTACGTTTAGACGAATAATTTAGGACATGAAGAAATGTTTGTTTCAAACACAGTATTCGTTTGCATCCCATACCCAAGAAAAAGAGGACAATCCCGTATTCCAAGACAAAATGGACTGTACATAAAGTACCTAAACTACCTCAGCGCATTTACGTCGTAATCAACTCGTTTGCAGAATTTCATCCATTACTAAGGGTTTCACTTTAAGTTTTCTTTAAGCTAAAACTATGTTTAAAGAGAAATGATCCACGAATTTCACATAGTTACATTGAATGGTTGTTTCTGTATCAAATCTAGAACTTTTCATGTAGTATTGCATATGCGATATCTTACAGACTTTGAGTGCAACATCATTGAAGGTATGCTTACACCAGTTGGTGTTATGGCTCTCATAGAAGTAACAACTATTGGAGCTATGGCTGTCTATGTAAACAAAAAAGGTAATTTCCAAACATGATATATAGCGACTTATATATACTTAAACAATTATAAAGTGCAGAGAAAGGTACAAGTAGGCAATGATCATTCTGCGAATTATTGCTGTAACGATTCCGTAGTGTGCTGTGGTTTTACATTTGATTTATATCTATTTATATAATTGATTTATCACCGAGCCGATAAGTATTTAGTATTTTGAAAAACATTTATATTTACTTTTCAGGAAAGTGGATTGTGTCAAGGCAGGTCAAGATCAAACCAGAGGCCACACGAACCTGTAAATCAGGTAGTTAGCGTCATTTTAGGATTCAGGTTCAGAATTTCAAAAAAGAATGGCTTATATTGCAGTTATTGAATAGAAAGATGGTTTAATCAATAACGCATACATTTGTTACACACGTTGCCTGTATATGGCACAGGGACAACGTTTAAATCATGGACATTTCCCTTCGATACGATCATCCAATGAATACAGACATCATAATGAAATATTAAGAATATTTAAAAGAATCTTCAACATCTCTGTCCACAAGCGTATGATCTACCAGTTATGTACCAAAACTAGATTAAAATCACCAGCATAGTGAAGATAACTAGTGAAGCTGCCATAGTTTGATCAAACGCTTTGAAATAAATAGTCAATTAAAACACTGCTGTGTAGAAATATACATTTATTCTGCGTCTCTAAAGTATATATATGTATATATAAATCAATGGACAATAACAATTGGTCAATGTCACTGGGTCATATTGCATTTTAAAGATAAAGCCAAGGCAGTACTATGCAGACCCTTTAGCTAAGTCATATGTACACAAGCAGAGAAAACAGTTATTAACTCGTTTCATCAAGACAAAATCCAGCTGATTTACAACTGTTAATTAAAACTAATATTACAAGCGTTTATTTTTAGAGACGAAGGGAAAACTGGTCGTCACGGAAGATATAATAGCAGAAAGTTCGTCTAAAGGTTGGTAAGGTTTAAAGAGCACTGGCATGCATGAAGTCATCATTTTCAGTCACACAGCAACTCAGCTAATCATTGCACATGGTGACTATGCTCTGCCGTTTTGTTAATGTGCATAGTTTAAACTATGAAAATTAAGTTTCCAAACCAGGATCCTACACATGACTCAGAATTTTGATGTGATCATTTTCCAATTTGAAATACTTTTCATAAATAACGTTTCGATTTGGTCGTTCGTCTCCCACTAATGAGAAAGACCATCATTATTTCTTGAATAGGTTCGTGTGTGTTGGTGAGTTCTTTGATGGCTGACTAGGCCAATTCTAGCTCTAAACTGTCGGTTGCAAGTAGAGCAAGTCAATGTCATTGAATCAGCTGGTGGCCCATTGGTATTGGCTTTGCGTTCTCTGTGCTTTCTTTCAGCTTCACAGATTCTCTTTTTTTCATGGAGAGCTGCTCCTTTGTTGATGAGACCTCGCCACTTTGATCGCTCCTGCGCAGTCTGTTCCCAAGACCCAATTGGTATGTCAAAATCCTTCAGAGAGGCTTTCAGGGTGTCTTTGTAGCGTCTATTCTGGCCACCTTGAGAGCGCTTTCCCTCTTGTAGTTCTCCATAGAAGACTTTCTTTGGAAGTCGCTCATCAGGCATTCTTATAACATGGCCGGTCCACCTTAGCTGTGCTAGCTTTAAGACAGTATGCATGCTTTGCATCCCTGCTTTCTTCAGGACCTCTGTGTCTGGGATCTTGTCTTGCCACTTGATTTTTAACAGCTTTCTCAAACAGCTTAAGTGGAAATGGTTAAGTCTCTTTGCATGACGCTGGTATACTGTCCAGGTCTCACATGCATACAAGAGGGTTGGAAGTACCACAGCCTTGTAGACTTTCAGCTTGGTGTCAAGCTTGATTCCATTTCGCTCCCAGACATTTGCACGGAGTCTTCCGAATGCCACACTAGCTTTTGCAATTCTTGCAGTGACCTCATCATCAATGTGCACTGCTCTGGAAAGAGTGCTTCCCAGGTAGGTGAATTTATCAACAACTTTCAGTTTTTCTCCATTCACAGTGATGGTTGGTTCATTGTACGGTTTTCCAGGTGCTGGCTGGTGTACAACCTCTGTCTTTTTTGTGCTGATTGTGAGATCATAGTTATCACATGACTGTGAGACTTGATCCATGGCTCTTTGCATTTTTGCCTCTGAGCTGGCATTCTTATCCATATCATCTGCATAGAGGAGCTCATCTAGCACATCGGTCTGCACCTTAGTTTTGGCTTGCAACCTTCTAACTTAAAGGTTGAATATATTGCCATCAAAACGGTACCTTATTGGAAAACCAGTGTCACTGTCCTGAAAAGCATCCATGAGCATGGCAGAAAACATCATGCTGAACAGTGTTGGTGCCATAACACAGCCCTGTTTGACCCCATTTGTTACCTCAAAGGGTTCAGAGAACTCTCCATCATTTTGCACACGTGCCTGCATGCCATCATGAAATTGCCGCACCATTGCTATGAATCTGGGTGGACAGCCAAACTTGGCCATGATTTTCCACAGTCCATCACGACTTACTGTGTCAAACGCTTTGGTGAGGTCGACAAACGTCATGTATAGATCTACATTCTGCTCTTGGCATTTCTCCTGAAGCTGTCTTGCTGTGAAGATCATGTCTATCGTCCCCCGTTTCGATTTAATTACTCGTCGAATACCATAATTCAAAATCGTAAACGTAATAATTATCGTTGCAAGTATTAATGTGTATCTTGTATCAACTTTTTCTGCGAATTAAAGATCCAAAAACGAATATTCAAATACTTTTTACAAGATGACTATTTTAACTATTTTCCCATAGTGACGGATAGAAAAGCCGATATAGAAGCAGGTGCAGTCGACGTCAACTCGGCAGGTAAAAATTGAAAAATCCATCATAGTTACGTAACCAGCAAAAAACTGTTACATTGATATATAGGAACATAAAGAAATGATTTAATATAACAGCAGACAACCGGCTCGAACTGACAGAAGCAAACACACAGACACAAACAAAACATGACCTTACGTAAAGCTTTTTGTCCGTTTTTAAATATCAAAAGATTTTTAAGCCGAATTACCCAACTACTTTTATCTGTGATAAAACAATGATTCTGAAATGGCAAAAGTACATTGATCAGGCCATGGCTCAATTTCGTATCCCTTTGATATCATTTAAGCGTAAAATGGCGAAATAACAAACAAAATAATTATTATCATTCCCACCATTTTCCCGAACTTGGTTTAAATTAGAGTTTAGCTCACCTGAGCCGTTAGAGTTTCACCACGAAGACAAAACTTTTTAAATAAATGGTTTAAACAGCAGCAGAAACTCAGAGGCTGAGGTAAGGCGCCTGTAAAACTAGTTCAAGCTCCCATTAATTTGTTATTACTTATCGTTCCAATGCGATAGTTCTGTAGTGGTTCTAATGGTTTTATGTTATGGTGTTGAATTTTTGCACCGTTTACATCGTATGTGCGTTTTCATACTGGCCGCCTGTTGGGAAATAGCTACTCACTCTGCTTACGATATGTTTTCTCAGTATAAGTACCTTTAAGTTAGTGTTTATTTTGTTCTTTTCCCACCTCGGTTTTTGGAGTGGGAATTTCTTTCTGATAGCACCATTTCCTGATCATTGTCTACTTTTAATTTCACAAGGTGAGCTTATACGAGGGTGATCCAATAATGAATGGGACTTTTCTCCTATTTCATGAACCCTATTGACTGACTCAAGTTGACTACTTTCATTTACTAGATACACATCTGATCTCTCTATAGAGCACATTTTATCTGATTTGCCCAACAACTTTGGTTGCTATGGTTATTTGAGAACTACTCGTGCAGCATCCATGGCCACGATTTGTCCTTTGAACTAATATAGTATATTAAAATAGAGCTATGCCACACAGTTTAAAAAAGATAACTGATCATAGTTGAGTATTGTCTGTATAAAACATTATCTCTGAAAGATTTTCCTACAGTTTATTTGGATCTAGTGTTAGTGATCAAGATGTGGTTGCCTAGCAACCGTTCTACTCTGTGATATCTGACTTTAAGCATTTTCTGAGTTCTGTTGTTGCTAAGCAACATAAATCTAAATGGTCAATTGTCTCTTCTGTAATTCATTTGCAATATTTGCATTATAACTTATAATTCCAAGGTTAAGAACCCTTTATTATGTCATTTATACTCAGGCTATGATACATTTCCCACCCCTACCCCCAATTTCGATGTATTTTTTCGCAAACAAAACCCAGCTTTTCTCATAAAAATGCTCACCCTGTGTAAAGTTTCAGCTGTATATATGTGATATTTGCAGCGCATAAAGCCAACAATGCACTTTATAAACTACAATGTGTCTTTTGTGGATCATTTGCCACCAGTTACCATGGCAACCAAATTTATGTACATATTACCTACGTGGCCATGGGCTGTTGACTAGCATTCTCTCGTTGCTAGGCAACGGTAGGTTGTTTTCTAGATGTCAAATTTTAGCGTTGATTTGAGGTTGCATTATATTGAGCAACAATAATTATTTACTCTCAACAAGCAAATTTTATTTACATAGAAATAATTCAAAAAGTCCCATTCTTTATTGGATCACCCCCGTAGTATACCCATGCTCCGTCGTCCGTTGTCGTCGTCTACAATGTTCAAACATCTCTTCTTAAACAACTGGGTCAATCAATGCAGTATTCTTAGGAAGGGGGAACCAATGCTTATATAAATTGTCCAGGTCACATGACGAAGATGGCATCCATGCCCATATATGGTAAAAACCTTAAAAATCTCCTTCTCTGGAACCGTTGGACTGATTTTAACGAAACTCAGTATGCAGCATCATTATTTGTATAAAATCATTAATATTGGCCTATCTGATGGCAAGGTCAAATTTGATAACATACTGCTATTCAATGGTAAAAAAGTGAAAATTTTGGAAATTTTCAGGAAGTTTTGTAGCCTGTGACCTAAAAGTTGGTAGACACGGACAACTTATTGAGTAAATGAAGTAATGTGAGTCAAGGTTAATTCTTGACCTTGGCCAGAGGTCATTTACATTATAATTAATTATTAAATCTAAAACCTAATTTTCTCAGTAACCGTTTGACAAATCTTAGCTAAATTACGACAACAGGGAGGAAACGTTGTAACAATTTGAAATATGAAATGGAAATGGGGATAATTTAGTAATTCAGTGCCCACACAAACGTCTTCTTTGATAACACATGTAAAACATGCATACCCGCTTCCTAAGTTATGTAGCAACAAACGGAAAAAAGTGTTCCAGTTGCTCGGGACAGAAACCAGCACAAAGTGTTCCAACGTCATTTAGAAATCAAAACAAAATGGCGTTAAAACTACGCGTGGCATATATGTACGAAATGCCGTCGTTGCACAATTAGTGATAAAACTATCGCTTCAATTAATAAAACAGATAGAGGTCGAAACAATAATCAAATTTTGTTTATTATCATATAGAGAAGACGGGGAAGTGTGTCGACTCAGAAAATGAAACAATTAAAAGTTCCCTTAAAGATAAGTGAAAAGGTAAAAGTAGGCAATGATCAAGAAATGCCGCAATCAGAAAGAACTTCCCATTCAAATAAAAAAAAAGGTGGGAAAAACTAAATTTACAATCAGGTATTCATACTAAGAGAACATGTCGTAAGCCGAGTGAGCAGCTATTTCCCAATAGGCGACCGCTAAGTTACCTGAACTTTTAAAACTATAATAATTATGAAAATGCACAAATGTGCAAACAGCACAAACAGCACAAACACTCAACACCAAAAAATAAAACAGCTAGAACGACAACAGAAAGGTTCAAGTAGACAAAGATCAGGTAAAGGTGCAATCACATTGGCACGAACAGTAATATAAATTATCAATGAATCACCACAGAAAAAACAAACAAAGTATGATAACTACATTGATGAATCAAAATCCATGACTTTCGTTAACGTTCGATATGCACACGTTTAATTGACTGTTTGAAGCGTGCATGTCGTTCATATGCATTACAGTTTTGGTTTTGAAAAGATAAAATTGTGAAGACTTTCAATCAAATAACAGTTTACTATGTTATTGAGAATCATACCTATTAATATGTATAAATGTATATTATTGTATAAATACCAGTTTCACACGATATTAAGAGCCGTTTATTAATGAAGAGAAAGCAATGCATTAATATTGTAATTCACGTGCGCACGTGCTGTTAATACATGGCTTTTACTTATGCTCGTTACTGGGCTCCACGCAAAGCACGTGCTAGTAATGAGAAACTGAAATCCGCCCGGATCGAGCATAAAAACATAAGCTTTTACGCGTATGAAAATGTGATGAGGCTGTAAAATATAGTGCAACATACATGTATTTATTTCGTTTCTTCACCTTATTTCTTTTGTTTCTGCAGAATTTATGCAGGCTACGCCCTCGGTTTTCAACATTGCCCTCGTGACCTAATGGAATGGAAAATCATGTTTGATCCCTATATTATTTTGAATAACATTCCGAATTTCGTTCCGAAAATGTATCATTTTCACTAATTTCAAAAATGTTCTTTTGCCAAAATTTGCATTCACAATGCTGTTTTAATTAACTTATTCGCCTTTATCATGATTTGAAATCCGATAGTGAATTAAATTTCATTAAAATAGTATTTCTTTATTGTTGTTATATTTGTTTTGATGCAAACAAATGTTGTTGATGCATTTTTGTGTGCGTATTCATAAATTAAGTTACGTTTGGGTAACTGAGTACCCCCCCCCCCCAAAAAAAAAAAAAAAAAAAATAATAATAATAATTAACAATTACCAGTCTATGGAAATTGATGCAGTCGACAGCTCCTCAACAGGTAAAGTTTCAATTTCCTTATTTATGCTGAATTTTAACAACTAATTTACAGGGATGAATTGAAATGTTCAATGTGAAAATAGGCAACGAGCAGGAAAATAAATATAAAAGTATTGTTTCTCCGTCCTTTTTAAAATTTCAAAATAATATAAAGACATATAACCCTGTCTGGCATGCATTTCGAATCGTCGCCTGTGTGCAACTTTTATGAAAACCAATGCCTCTCGTACACAAGTTTAACACATTGCTATTGTCAATGTGTTTCTGTCGTGTTTTCGTTATTTTGCTTAAAATGCTCCTCCTGGTTGCATGAAAACCTTTCTATGATTCGTTTAAAAAGGTTATTGATTGACAGAATAGTGTTGTCACAAGAAGGATTCAATAGCTGCTTAATCTGCAGCTGGCGTTTTGTTTGAGATCAGTTAGAATATTCAGAGTACTAAAATTGTACGTTTAGATTCATCTTCTAAACATTGTTTTAGTTATTTGATCCCGTTTAGGCATGCGTCTTTGATATAGACTTACCTTGTGTACATTTTGAAATTGCAGTACATTATCTGGTTATCGTCGCCGGTTTATATAGCGTCACAGATGAGGGTTCATTACCCGAAATTGCGCAATATGGCCCATACAACCTCCCTTTGAACGTTCCCATTGCTTCTAAAAGATCGTGCTTTTATTTTTATTTGTCACTTATAGAGCTAATTAAAAATAGATAATTCGTAAACCAGAACCAATAGATAGAGCTAATTTAAAATAGATAATTCGTAAAGCAGAACCAATTGGCAGCGCGTTGCGTAGTGGTAGAGCATCGAACTCCGAATCGAGAGGTCCTGGCTTCGATCCTCACTGACGACACGTGTTGTGTCCTTGGACAAGGCACATTAATAACACCTTCGAGAACTGGTTAATACACAGGAAGCGGTGCGAGTACTGGTTAATACACAGGAAGCGGTGGCTCTGTCTCGACATGACTGAAAGACTGTTGACTGGGGCGTTGAAGCTCAGAACAAACAAATTTATAGTTACAAGAAATATTGTTTAAACAGAACATCATATTTTTTTTCAAATCACGAACATACCAATCATTACATGAGTATTATTAATTTATATAGTGGCCGATGGATATCAAACAGACCCAGGAGCTAATTCAGTCGTAACCCACACAGCAAGCAGGGCAGGTAACATTTGATGAGTGGCTTTGCTGATTACAAGGATCGGTCAAAACGTTATGTCACTCCCTTTATTTCTCAATATCTATCATGTTGTGAGCCTTCGGCCTAGGTGAGCTAAAAATGAATGCATAATTCTACAGTCTGTTAAATCTATTAACAAATTATAGCGTTTGTGAAAGAACGTTTTGACCGATCCTTGTCAATTAGATTTGACACCGATGCACTCCCGTATAAAAGTAAAATCACTTTGACCGCGCCAATTAACATCACGAGATTAAATTTTGTAACAAGAAGAAAAGGGGCACCTACTTGCTTTTGCAATGTGAATCACGTGGGCATGCCTTGTTTACCACAATAGAATTTCATAGCTGAAAACAGTAAAGTATTACCGATTTGAAGCAGTCACATAAGTCTAGCCACTAGGCGTTTAAAAGACAAATCTACAAAGGTAAAATTCTTTATATAAAATGTACATCATTTTGACATAATATGAGTCTACTCCTCTGTCTCGATTTTGAATCAAGCCAAGATATGTTCATCAGAAAATATCTGGTGCTCTTACTTTCAAGAGAAGACAATTTAAACTTACAAAAATAAAGGCAAAAACAAAAACAAAAAAAAAAAAAAAAAAACAAAAAAAACAAAAAAAAAAAAAAAAAAAAAAAAAAACAAACAAAAAACAAAAAAAAAACTTATTTATCAACCTAGTAGCTATTCTACAGTCACATCAACAAATGAAAATCTATACCAATGGTTAATATCCCTATCACACTACGACAAATTGTCTCACGAATCGTCACGAATTGACAATTTTTGACATTTTTCCAATTCGTAGCTGAAGCGTATTTCGATTTGCGAAGTTCTTAACTAATTCTTACAGTTTGTAGTAAGTTCCTGCGACTCGTGGGGCAGACAGAAATTCGTGGCCAAAATTTTGAACTGTTCGAAACGTTGGTCCCGAGTTTTCGACAAAAAATCGCATTTGATTCCTAACAATGTCGTAGTGCATTCTGTGACATCGTAACTGAATCTTATCTGATTCGGATACATTCTTAACTCTTTCGGGAATTCCGGAGCTTTTCACCCAACTACGAATTGACAACGAATCCGTTAAAAATGTCGCGAATACATGTCGAAGCAGATACGAAATAAATAAGAATTATCTACCAATTCACAGCAATATGCGAATCAGCCAAGAGTCTCACGAATGACTTACGACTTAACTACGAGTTTGTTAGAAGCTGGAGATTAATGGAATTTGATATTGAAGTTTATATCACGAATGTTAGCCGATTGCACCGGAACGAGCCACGAAGTCCACGAATCTGACAACAGACATATAACTAAAATGGTCGGTAAATAGCTATACATAGCTAATGTTATACTAATATATACTCTCCGACTTTGTCTTATGTCTTATGGTACACCAAAGAACAGGAGAAAGATACATAGAAAAGCAATGTTGTCATTGAAGGCAGTTCCGTTGAAGAGAAGCTACTTCTTTACTCCCAAGAGAATCAAGCCTCAGAGGTGAAAATATTGCAGGGATAAAGTTAAGCCCCGTTTACACATTCACGATTTTTTGGCTACGGTGCCGCTACGATTCGCCACGATTTGTAAAAATCGTCGTGTACCGTGGTGTACCGTGGTCATTCGTAGTAGAACCGTGGCGAATCGTGGTGAATCTTGATGAATCGTGATGATTCGGGAAACTCTACGGCAGCGCTACGGAAGTTTTAAACTGTTTAAAACATTCGTGGCGTCCCGTGGCGAATCGTGGTGGTTATTGGGCGTGGCCTAATTCGTAGCGCAACCGTAGCGGAATCGTGCTTATTCGTACTGACACCGTAGCTATATTCGCGGCTATTTGTGAGAGATCGTAGCCAATCGTGGAGCTCCGTAGCGAAACCGTTGAATCTTTGACACCACGAACTCCCACGATTCACCACGAATTGTCTACGGTTGTCCTATGAATCATCCACGGTTTTGCTACGGAGCTCCACGATCGGCCACGTCGGCTACCGCCGTGAATCGTACTAGTACCGTATGGAACCGTACAAGCACCGTGAGTATTCGTTGTGCCACCGTGGTTAATCCTCATTGGCCGTAGCGTTGCCGTCATGAATCGTCATTGATTCGTAGCGATACCTTACAGACACCGTACTAATATCGTAGATATTCTTACTGGAATCATAGTGACACTGAATATTTCCACTTTTCGCTACGATTCATCCCGGTCCATCCCGATTTTTCTGACCATGAGAAATCGGGGTGAATCATGTTGAATCGTAGAGAAAATCGTGAATGTGTAAACGGGGCTTTACATTCAGAGACTCAAGAAATGGGTGGTTATGTTGTAATTTATGAGCAAGTGTTTCCCAAGTATCATCGAATGAGTGTTGGGGGCCATAGAAAAATAGTATGAAAAAGTGGTCATCGCCCTTCATTTATTTTGAAACTGATTCTCAAGGTTTATTGTAACGGAAAAATGGAACTTTGAGGGAACCTATGTGGTTTCGTCGTATATAGGGAAGGAAATGTGGAAACCTTAGTCCTAAATCATATTTCAATATCTTAACTTCATATCCCATATTAAGATACATCAGCCTGGGCCAAAAAGTTCAGCTTTTTTTGATGTTTAAAAAAGTGAGGTCGATGCGTGTTTTGCGTCGTCGTTTTTACAATGTTTGTCCTTTCTGCGCAATCGTACTAAGGGTAAAACATGAAGCCTGTTCGTTTGCTTAAGGTCGCTTTGGAGAAGTTGAAGAAGGTCGTTTCGGTCCAGACAATTAACACTACCGGTGAATACCCCTTATTCCGTTATTGTTTCCACATTTCTAGCCCAGGCATTATAACACTAGAAAAAGAATGGTATCCACATTTTCGTCTCTATATAGGAAGGTTTCCACATTTTTTAGATATACGACAATTCATTGGAAAGCCCAGAAATGTGGATACTTTACTATATAGGGAGGTTTCCACATTTTTAGATATACGACAATTCATGGAAAAGCCCAGAAATGTGGATACTTTACTATATAGGGAGGTTTCCACATTTTTTCATGGGAAACCCTCACATTGTCATATATCTAAAGAATGTGGAAACCTCCCTATATAGTAAAGTATCCACATTTCTGGGCTTTTCCATGAATTGTCGTATATCTAAAATGTGGAAACCTCCCTATATAGTAAAGTATCCACATTTCTGGGCTTTCCAATGAATTGCCGTTTATCTAAAAAATGTGGAAACCTCCCTATATAGAGACGAAAATGTGGATACCATTCTTTTTCTAGTGGTATTATGCCTGGGCTAGAAATGTGGAAACAATAACGGAATAAGGGGTATTCACCGGTGGTGTTAATTGTCTGGACCGAAACGACCTTCTTTAACTTCCCCAAAGCGACAACCTTTTGACATTCACGGAATAAGGACAATCCTTGATCAGTTGTCCTTGATCGAAACGACACGATCTCAAATGACCAGATCATCCTTAATGAAGCAACCAGACAAGGTTCATGTTTTACCTGAGAAAAGCCCGGAAACAGTTCTACAAAATGGCTGCTAAAGATCGCTTCACGGAGACATGCTGAATAAAAAAGGCCGACAGGAGGTTAACTCTGACTACTTTTCCGATCTAAATATCTCTATACCAAGTTGAGATATTGATATATCATTTGTGACTAAGGTATCCACATTTCCTGCTCTATATACGAGGATTTCAAGGGTTCCCCTATAATACCATTGATCCATTGTAACTTTTATTACTATCTTGAGAAAGAATCTCATGAATTGTCAAGAACAGCTACGAATATTTATTCGCACATGTTATCATCATACTCGCAGCTGATTCGTAACTGATTCTCAAACTTTCAAATTCAAATCAAATCAAATTTATTCATTAGCTCAGGTTATACAATACATGATAACAACATGAGCGCAGCATATCCACAATAGATTATTGTAAATCGTTAAGAATGCTTTTCAAGATCGTGAGATTGCAGCCGAATTCAGCCGATGCCGCCGATAATCCGTAACGTTATCGTGTCTGTGTCCTAACAGGTTCGTAAGCAATTTCGAATAAACAAAATTTACGATATTCCACGAATCCTAAAATTTATCGATTCTTGGCAATTCGTGGAGTTCGGTTTCGTAGTGTGACAGGCGCATAACCGGCACGTTCAAGGAATTTGCACCATACCTTCCAAATATGGTGTATTCATCTCCGTTCTTGTAAATTGCAGATCAGGCATGCATAAAAACTCAGCTATCGTTTATTATAAAACCAACTCAATTTATTTTATTAGAGTACATAATAACAAAGTTAAGAATTATCCAGTTCGTAAGCTGATATGATGCTCCAGCACCCACGCCAAGCTGAATATGAACTGTGGTGATTCATATTCACTTATATTCCTATGATGTTTAAAAGGAGCGATATTTGTTTAAGTTCCTGAACTCGGGTATTATTTGTGCTTTGCAGGCATAATCATAGTAAAAGGTATTACTCCATCGGTAATCAAATATGATGAGTCAGACGCTCTTCAACATTGTCTTGATACTGAAAACGTATGGACAAACCTGTTGCACAAGAACGAAAGTCAAGGTAAGTGCCAGTCTTTATGTTTCAAAAGGCAATATCTTACCCAACTACATTGAAGAAAAAATTATAACGTATTCAAATAATTTGGGGCATAGAATAACACTTAACGTATTTAGACTAGAAAAATTGTCCTCTAATATAGTGTTACGTGACATAAGGACCGGAGCAAAGACGAATGATATAAATATAAAGCACAATAACAGAAAACTTACTACACAACATGGTCATTGAGAATCAACCAGAATCAGCAACCAACAATAAAGTGTCTTTTCTAGCCTAAGCACTGTCTCTAAGTTCCATATAAAGTTCTATATAAAATTCCAGCATAATATTTTTTTTTATTATATGTGTGAGCTTTCTTCAGATATTGTATTGTCTGTGATTCGGGGTCGTTTCGCGGAACGGTACATTCCAAGCTATGATTTTATACCTAGGTGATTAATAATTCATAAATACATGATAGTGATGCGCATGAGGTAAGAATAAGGATGTGTTTATAAGAGTCTGAATAATTATGTCGTACATCCTGGCATTTTATGCGACATGTAATTATCTATCTATAATCAGTATATTTTATATTTGTGTAATTTAATATCCTACCCAGTATATCTGATTTAACGTCTGATCATTTCCAGTATTACAAAATAATGTTTCAATTTGAATACTAATCAACAACACATTATTCTTGACCAAACTGACAGCGATTCGGAATTTATCGTTGCATTATTGCATTTTCTGTCATGAACTTATAAGAAAAAGGAGAGAAAAGAAACGTAAAAGCAAGAAGGAATAATATGTTATAACGATGTATCCGTATTTTATAGTAGATGATGGAAACCTAACACGCGCAGAAGATGATCCAGCCGATAGTTACTCCGCAGGTAAAATTAAGTGAGAAATGGAAGGGCGCAAGATGATGTTTAAGTCCATTTGTAAATTGCGGGAAAATGTGAACAAACATAAAGCATTGACAAGCAGTTGAAAACCAATTTATCGCCCATGCATACAATGCAAACAGCTAAAATGTCCCAAATTTTCTTTGTAAAAACAAAAAACGAGAGATATTTCTAAATTTCCTATATTTATGCAATATATATGTTAATGCAAGAATATGCTTAAGGCTACAACCGCCATTTTCTCTTTTAAAATACATGAGTGACGCGGTATGGCTGCAAAGCTACACTTGTATTTGATGCTTTTAGCTTATCCGTGTGAACTTTAAATAGGGAAAAATATGAGTTTCCAATAAATAGTAAGCTGATCTTCCACCCTGAAGAATAACACATAGATTGGTTAACGTTATTGTAATTGATTCGATACATTTACCGGTTGTACATTATACCAAAGAGATAAGGTAATCTTCTTGAATTTTGAATGTTGACATTTAGGATCGTTCTGTCATGTAAATATACACCTCGCCAAAGTTTAGCATATTCTAGTTTTATAGTGCTAAAGTAAACAGCATTCATTGATTTAGAAAGAACGCATGTCGTAGCAAAGAACAAATGACAGTTTTGTCTCGGCCTATCAGATTTTGTAATTTTTTGATATGTTAATAATGCATTATTTTAATGATAAGTCGTGTCTCTTAATGCTGAATTTTGCACACTAAACGCTATGTCAGCACAAAATTGACCCCATGTCAAGGAAGAGTATGTTGGAACGATCTGTTATAAACCAAACGTGGAGACCTGGCCTCAAACACTGACATTTCTGGAATGAACAAAAATATTAAGAAGGTATAGCAAAATTTCAATGTTAACATTTTGAAAACAAATTTGTCTTTATTGATGTCTGATGCCTATACTTCAAATGACATGATGATAATGTTATACCACATTATTATTCTATCTATTGTGTAAAGAGTATAATAACTTTTGATTGGAAATACTGAAACTGAGTACTTGAAGACAAGATTTAAAAAAAAAAAATGTCGAAAATTACTTTTTCAAACTAGTGACTTATCTTTTGTCATTCAGTATCTAGCTAACTACCGATTTGAATCCGTAAACGTCCTGATTATTTCCACAGTAACCATGACATCGAATAGGAACAATTGTGCCGCAATATTTATTCACTGGGATTAGTTATAACCAGATATTTATACCCCCGGCATTTATGCCGACGGGTATATAGTTTTCGCTTTTCCGTTTGTCCGTTCGTCCGTTCGTATGTTCGTTAGTTCGTTTGTTCGTTCGTTCGTTCGTTAGTTCGTTAGTTCAGTAGAATTTGCGTCAAAGTTTTGGTTAAAGTTTCTCTAGTGGTGTATATCTCATGCAGTTATAGTCAGAAACCATTCATATTTGGACCATAGGTACCCTATAGGGTTTGCCTTGTTGCCATGAGTTCGGATCCCAGGGTCCATGCCCGAGGGTGGGGCTAGAGATCAAAATCTAGGTCACCTTTAATTTGCGACAAAGTTTTGGTTAAAGTTTCTCTAGTGGTGTATATCTCAAGAACCATTTATCAGAAATCATTCATATTTGGACTTTAGGTACCTTATAGGGTTAGCTTTGATTCCAAGAGTTCGGACCCCAGGGTCCATGCATGGGGGTGGGGCTAGAGTTCAAAATCTAGGTCACCTTTAATTTGCGTCAAAGTTTTGGTTAAAGTTTCTCTAATGGTGCATATCTCATGAGCCAATTTTCAGAAATCATTCATATTTGGACTTTAGGTACCCTATAAGGTTTGCTTGTTTCCGTGAGTTCAGACCTGAGGGTCCATGCTCGGGGGGTGGGGCTAGAGTTCAAAATCTAGGTCACCTTGAAAATGTGCTATTTACATAGTGTTTTTTTCTTCTCTAAGTTCATATATTAACAAAGACTTATAGGAATGTATTCCTATTTGGATCATAGATACCCTTTAGGGTTGAATTAAATTCCATGGTACCAAACTCTAGGGGTGGGGCTGGAGGTCAAAATCTAGGACACATTTATAAAATACAATAGTTACCAAGATTAATATTCTGTAGGTCTATATCTTGACAACCATTTGTCAGAAAGCATTCATGCTTACAACATAGGTACCACATAAGGGTTAGACCCAAGGGTCCATGCATGGGGGTGAGGGTGGGATGGACCCAAGGGTCCATGCATGAGGTGGGGGTGGGACTTGAGGTCAAGGTCTGGGGCATTTTTTTTTTTTTTTTTTTTTTTTTTTTTTTTTTTTTTAAGAATGACACTCTATTTTCATTCCAATCTAGGACTGAGGACCTGACCCACAATGTCCGTGGATTATGTCCTAGATTGAGTATACACGTCAGCTCTGTATACTGCTCTAAAATAGATCTGTCATTCTAAAACACCACTCCCACAAGTTTGTATGCAATGTGCTTTACAGTGCTTATTTCTAAAGTGTACTTGATAAGGGTACTGTCTTTCATTTGGGATTTGAGGTTCAATGTCAGGGGTGAGCATGTGCAGGGTTGTATAGGTAGGGGGTAGGGAGGGGGCATTGTGGCTACCAGCCGGGGGTATACGTGCCTCTCAAGGCACTTTTTCTAGTTTTGTCTCCTTTTACACAAATAATTATGATAAACTTTTGACGAAGAGTATAATTTAAAATGTTTAAATAAACAAAGATTAATTCTTTTTGTTTTGAGGTTTAACGTCCCATTTAACTTCTCAACGATTTTTCAGCCAAGTCGGCGCTCCCGATTCCTGAACTCTGATGAGTTAATATATCTTGCTCAGGACACGGTGTGGTGACGCCACCGTAGATCGAAGACAGGACTCTATTCGGAGGCCGATGCTCTACCACTACGCCACCTCGCTACCGCGCATCGATTTTTGATACCACAAAGCGGGCAACCCCGAATGCTTTTTCCAATGAATTGCGACTTTGCAGCTGATGTTCTCAAATATCAGATACTAGTTTCCTTTTTTAGATCAATCACTATCAGGTGATGGGACCCCCACAGTCTCTAGATATGACGAATCGGATACACTTCAGAGCTGCCTAGATACTGATCAGATGTGGACAAACCTGCTCAACAAAGATGATAATGGAGGTACGTTGTTTATCTATAAGGCAATTGAAGGTAAACGTAGGGAGTGATCAAGAAATGGCGCAATCAGAAGTAATTCCCACTTCAAAATTCGAAATGGGAAGAAACAATCAGGTAATATACACAAGAAAACATATCGTAAGCCCAGTTACCCAGCTAAAATGTAGTACATGTAGATACCATCCTTTTTTGTATGTATGTAATTTGTATATGTATTTCATGTGTCTTTATGTTATGCCTATGTGTTTGTTCATTGTAATTGTTCATTGTATATGTAACTCTCCTGTCTATGGACGAAATAAAGAATGCTTACTTACTTACTATTAAGCAAGTATTTTAGAAGCGAGACGTGAACTCACTTATTAACCAATTAAGGGTAGATATATTGCCATCGTTTTGGAAACTGCTCCGATTGTCAACCATATGTTTCATATCCGTCCCCAAATTCATTTTGTAGATAAAGTTAGATGTATTTCCGCTTGCTTTGCGTGTGAATGTGCTTGTGAATGATTGTCACAGTTTTTTGGTATTTGCTTACTTTCATCTTTCGGGAATGTTTTCTTAATAATATATGACCACAATCTTTGTTTACGTTGGCTGAGAAACTTCCTGTTTACATTATTTCGAAAAAAAAAATGGAAAGAAAACCCAGGCCAATTCAAAATACAACAAACTGAAAGCACAATGTTTTACTCATTTACTGTGCAAATACATTCTAAATCACGAAAATATCTGTGCAATAAAGTATATCATATCTGTTGGTGTATGAATGCCCAGTCAACTTTATTTACTTCATAACACCACTGACTCCACCTCCATATAAACTTGATCGCGTCGACCCCACCCCCCTTATATAGTTAAAAAGGGGGCGGAGGTGGGTAAGAGAGAGTGTAGGTAAAAATAATAATACATATGTTGATATTACATGTACGATTATTTGTTTCTACGTTGATATGAAAAAAGTAGATTTTTATTTAATGAATGTTCCAAGGCGGTACATTTTTTTCTATATATGCTGTTTGTTTGGCCTCCCTTTCAATAATATTGTATTGTCTTTTTGTTAAAAGGTGACCTATTTTTCTTCATGTGTCAACACTAAAGCCCCTTTCTCACTGGATTATTCTATTTTGGTATGTCTGAGATTTGGCAGTAATTCCTTACTATTTCTGATTTGTTTTCTTTTATTTTTCTATAAAACAAAAACCATCGTAATGCTAGGATAGAGTCAATACAAGGATAAGCCTGACAACTTTCTAGGAAGTAAGATTTCCGTTTGCATCTAAAACATGTGCCTGAATTAGATGTGTGTGACTACAATTACCAAAATTCTCTTTGGTTCCATGTTGCCAAAACTAAAGAGTTCTTGACCTGGCTTAAGTAGCTGAAATCGCGGTAAGGTCCATCCCCTTTCTCATTAATATGCTCACTACATTTTAAGGATTTCAATTTTAATTTCATTTACCATATACTCAAAAGATCTATGTTGCCTCTGGTGCCATCCTCTTATCTTCCAGTGCAGTGTCTTACATATGACTCAGGAGCTATCTGCCTCGAAATGTCTTAAAATCAAGATTTTATGCGTTGTGATTGTTGATAATGTAACTCAAATGTGAACATGCGTTGGGTTATGGCTAATTTATAGTGATTCCACAGCTCACAGCTAAACCATCTCTTTATGTTTGTTTCTTTCAGACTGTGCTGGAAAAAGTCAAGACACAGTTTCCTCCATGTAGACAGTGCGAAACCTACGGAAAAAATATTTATATTATACCGTACTAATTTTTGACATATGAACTAGTAAATACCCAAAGCCGGAGAAAGACGCTGGAAAGCTGGCAGTCATGTTACAATAATAATATGAAAGGGAATAGGGAATTTCGAAAAGTTTATATTAACTTTTAAATTGTACCTGATTTACAGGCGATCAAACTCTCAGTCCTGTATTTAGATACATGTACTTGTCGTTGGAAGGTAACATCGTAAAATCAGACTATTCCAATGGATTTTTGGTCTGATTGAACTTACGCTTTACATATCACTATTATTACACCCTTAAGGCTATCAATTTGTAAATAATTTGTTTTGCTTTATCAATACTTTCCTCGATTTCGATAGTGTGCTTTTGTCTATAATGATACTTTTCGTCGAAAACCCATTGGTCGAATTGACATTTGAAAGAATAAAACACTTGGTCGAAAAAACGATCATCTGATAAAAGTAAGACACTTTGTTGAAACAAATTCAACCATATGTCGTACTTTTACTTTTCCCAAAGTCTAAAAATTGTAACAATGGTTTAGAACTTTAATTAAAAGTGATGTTTCCCGAGTGTAATGACCATGTCTGATTTATTCAATGACATTGTTATCGTAAGAACGGTAAACGGTATCAATATTCCAAACCTATTCTATATGTTTCACATCTGTCGTGGTTCTAATTTTGTATGTTTTGGTATTGAATTTTAGTGTTTTTCACATCCTATGTACGCTTTCATATATTAAGTTAAATCCGTTTAACTTGGTAGCCTCATGTTGGGAAATAGCTGCTCACACGTCTTACAATGTGTTCTCTTTGTGATTTTCCCGCCTCGGTTTGTGGAGTGGGAAGTGTTTCTGATTGTGCCATTTCCTGAGCTTTGCTTACTTTTACCTTTTAAGTTTGGGCAATTAACAGGCTAGTACGCGCAAAGAAAATTTATACTCGTATATGCAAAATAATGCCTATAATACCAAATAAAAATAAAATTTAACGATTAAAACAACCTCGCTTTGGCAGTATGACTCCGCAGTGCTTCTATGAAGGAACCCATAAACAAGACTTCGGCATACAGACGTCCTGGTGGAATATACTTTTCATTTTGAAATGACAATGGCATGTTAAGTTTTAAATTGTAATAACGACTAGATCAGGGTGTAACCTTGTAAATGATGCACATAAAGCCACCAAATTTCCAGCCTTAGTCATGTTAGTGTAATGAAAGCATTTCGCGGCGTAGAATCATGTCACAGTTATACCACTATAAATCTGCATTTCTTTTATTTATTATAGGGATCAACCATGGTTTTCAGTGTTCAAACATTCGATGGATCACGAGGAAGGTGTTTGAACACAAGGCCGCAGGCCGCGTGTTCAAACACCTTCCGAGTGATCCATCGAATGTTTGAACACTGAAACAAACCATGGTTGATCGCTATTCTTGCATTTTCACTCTAATCCACTTAAAATCTCTTGAAAATAACATTAACAACGTAAATACGCACCGAAAACCGCGAAGCTTCTTCAACGTCGGCCATTTTGTTTCTATGAAATACATGACGTCACGTCACTTTGACCAATGACGTCGGCCAAAACCCATGTTCAAACGGCACGTGAATTTCATGATTTGAACATGGGTTTTGCGGTTTGAACACGGCTTTCGACCAATCAAAAACGGCTTCAAACAGCTATGTGTATAGATATCTATGCAAGAATTTTCATTCAAATATGCACTTGGCACAATTGCTAACATTTTTCAATCGTCTTCCACTCTTCGAATTTTTTTGAACGTTTTTAGAAGATTCCCGAAATTCAGCTTTGTGCAACGGGTCGTGACAAAAAGGTTGTTTTGCCTAAAATGCGCAGCATAACACGCTTCATGAAGGAGGTGAAGCGTGTGAAGTACAGTACCTTATGGTGTCAGATCCTTCCGCCCTGCCGCTGCTAAATTGTTGAATTTCCTGCCACAAAGCTTCCAGGACATAATTAAACTTTGAAAAATTTAAGGCTCATATTGGTACATGATGGAGCGGAGGGGTCTGCTCATGCTCGTTTTGTTCATACTGTTTATTTTTGTTTATTGTTCTGTTTGTTAAATGTTTAAACACTCCCTTTTGTAATAAATTTACAGCTCATGATGTTTTAAGGATCTTTGGATTATTTATCCAAATTTTGTTTTAGTCAATGCAACCTTGTTATAAGTAAAAGATTAACTGAGATATATATGTATGTATGATTATTTGTTAAAATGTCCGACTGTAAATAAAATTTGTACATGTATTCTGTATTCGAGTGTCCTCCACTTTGCCATTTTATAAACATTGTTTTCTGTATTTTGCCCTTGATATGGATTATATTGATTTAAATAATGTCTTGCAGAGGTGTGGTCACTAAAAAGACCTCAGTTATGTTTTTATGGTTAAAAATTGCCAGAATATTCAACTTAAATTCCCATTTTTCCCAGCCCTGTACCGAAAGCTACAAACGGAGCCAAAAATTATGATTGATCTCTATCCGTGAGGCAGCTGTGACATGCTGGCATTAACGCTTTGGTGGCCAAATTTTATAAAAAAAAATGTTATCATGTGCTTCGGCAGAATTGTGTGACTTTTGGATTTCGGAGTCGCCATGTAAATCTTCATCACGTCGTCACAAAATCAAGTATTAAAGTCAATTAACTCTTGTGGAAAACTGATAACGAATAAAAATGCTCCATCTAACTTCTAATCCCACATATTCCTTGGTTCAAATTTTATATATCATGTTCGTCGCATCAGATCGTAATACATCGTAACAAATCGCAACAGATCGAATCTTTTCGTACATACCAATCGCGGTTATGGCAACGAATCTTTGACGATGTGATACGATCTCCTACGATGTTTTGCGATTTGCTACAGAACATTGTTCACGATCTAATGCGATTTGTTCACGAGCTGATACGATAATATACAGTAGATACGAGAAGTTGCGCCTAGCAATTAGTGCTCACGATTTGTTGCGAGTTCCTGCATTGCAGACACGTTTGCTGAACAATGCTCAATATAATATCATCCATCTGCCCACTAGAATTCCGAGAATGGCTTTGAAGCACCTTTCAAATGGTAAAGAGACAAATGCCAGAACCTTATACACTGAGGTCCAACATTCACTTCTGGAGTTGAGATTGAAAATAAATATAAGCTAAAATGAAATTAAAGGCTTCGAAATGTTGCATACTTAGAACGCCATATAAAATAGAGGAACTTGAATGCAGTCCTACTCTTTTGTTTAAGTCGCAGAAGAAGAAGAAGAAGAATTCAATAAAAGTCAGAAAGATATCATACATGTACATGTAAGAGGAAATAATACTTAAAGCCCTTGGCGGCCATATTTGTTTTGGTAACCGCATTCAGGTCACCGTACAGTGTTATCAGGAGTGTTGTCATCTCAATATAGTCGTTATCATTTTGCCCTACATTACGAAAACATGCCCATGCAATAAACAGAGATTTTTTGAGCTTTAAAAATTGAAAATTTTCAGCTGAAAAATTTGATAGTTTTCTTATTTTTGCTCAAAACATAGATTGTGGATACACGTTAGAACCGCCTCGGTGAGGCGGTTCTAACGAGTACCCACAATCTATGTTTTGGAGCAAAAATAAGAGAAATAGGTATACCCCTCCTTACCCCCGTTTTGCTATATAGAAGTGGGGTTTAAGGGGGTATTCATTGCACGGACATGTTTCCCTGATGTAATAACAACATACCATCGACAAACTTTAAGGCGGAATCATGTGTGGATCATAAATATCTCATTAATTTTATTTTATCTTAACCCAGGTGTTTTATATGTTCCAAAATGGACGCTACCTTGACGTGTGTTCTTGTGTCTGTGCTGTGTGAGTTATTTTCTCTTATTTAATAAGCTTCTCTAACTTTATAAACAATGCACCAGTTATTTGTATCCCCGGTCCCCCCTAGGGGACACAGCGGGGCTAAAGCGCTGGGCTTTAACCTCTGATGAGTCCCGGCAGTGCAGGGGATGTGCCGGGGTTTTAATTTTCTGCTAATACATGGTCACCTTAATTCAAATCAGATATTATTTGTATTTTCAACATTTATTTACTTTTATGGTCCTTATTTAATTTGCAAATGTACCTGTACATTTACATGCAGATGATTCAAGCTCCACTCTCATATTTTTTCATTAGAACAACTCTCAGCTGTTGTTCCACATCGTTGTCAGCCTTCGGGGAACCGGGTCTTTTAGCAGGGTTTTTCGACAAATCTGACCCCGCAGTGCCGGGCTTTTTGCGGTGCTTTAACACCTGAAAAGTTAAACGCCAAGCTTTAGGGGGGGGGGGGGGGCGTGGATACATGTACAAATGACTGGTGCATAACGTATACACATGTACGTGTTTTTTGGTTTTAAACGCGATTAACTATTAATTCTCATGACACAATCTAATTTAATGTCTCTTGGTGTATGTGTTGTAGTTTGTTTACATGTAACACTTCTCTCGCCTCTGTAGTTCTGTCACCGCTCATCTGGGACAAACTCATGAAAACTATTGAATTGTACGTATATAACTCGTAAATCGCCCTATGTGACACATTATGATCTTGATCAACTTGACGAGGATTAAGTAGGAACAAAGGTCCTCTTCGTTCTGATTTGTCAATGTTGTTTTGTTTCGTCAAAGTTTGTTTAATATTTAACGTCTAGAACTTGGCACTCCTAGTAGCAGCGTTCATGCATAGGCCTCACATGACCACGGTGGCCAATGCTTAAGTAGTACCATTTTTCTTTCATTATTAAAAGATAAAATGAACGTTCATCTATTTTAAGTTTTGAATTAGCGAAATAGCCATGACCAAATCTTGACGAAACAAATGTGCAAGACGTTGGTCCCGGGCCTTCTTTACACGCTTAAATACCGAGCTGCTGAGTCCGGTAAGTTTTCTGTTATACATGTCGAATATTGTGTTTAAACAGTTCTGGAGTAATGGTGTGAGAAATAATACTGATACTAGTTTTCCATTACGAAAACTTGCCCATGCAACAGATATTGTTTTAGCTTTAAAAAACTTGATGAAAATTTTCAGCTGAAAAAAAAAAAAAGAAAAAAAAAAAAGATATTTTACTTATTTTGCTCAACGCATAGATTGTGGGTACACGTTAGAACCGCCTCGCCGAGGCAGTTCAAAACAGGTACCCACAATCTATGTTTTGGAGCAAAAATAAGAAAAAATAGTAGGTACATGTATACACATGGAAATAAGTTAGGGAACACCTGTAACAATGTGACTACCAACTTTGGACTGTATATATCCTTCTTTATAAAAATTATGAAGAATGTTTTGACAATTTGTCAGAATTTCTAGTCTCCAAAGTTGCTTCTATGTGAAAATGGCTAGCATCAAACATAAACTGCGGCGGAGAGCGGCCATCTTTGATTCAGAAAATGTTTTCTAAATTTTAGAAACGCACTGCTAGTCTTTGCGATAACTTCATTATTTGAACTCACCTTGTCGTAATTTTTCGTAAGCATAAAGCTGAGACATTGCTTTCGGAACTTTGATCATAATTTTTTTATTTTCTGACCGATTGTTGGCGGTAGGCCCATACTTTTCTGGGAGTAGGTTTCATGTCCACATTTTGTTCTTTGGGTATACATTTTGCAGGTTGTAAGTGTTGGGCCAGATATTCGATATGACCCTTTAGGAATCTAAACATGGACATTCTGGTTAAAGTGTCCTAGTGGAATTATTCGTTTACGGCTTTATTTGCAAAATATTCAAGAATATTGCTCTCCATAGAAATCAATGCAAACTGTAGATTTTGTATGATTAGCTGGTTTGAAGATGAAGCATGAAGGTTTAGGTCCGAAGTCATTTATTCATTCAGAACGATCCGATTCAACATTTTATTCCTGTTTTGCTTTCAAAAATTGAGATTTGCGGAGTGCAGAAGCAAAAAGGCAAACTTGTATTCAGTAAAGGTGGAGTTTTTCACATATGGCATATTGTATCTTCCGTAGCACAAAGACAAAATGTTGTGAATTTCCATAAATTAGTCTGTAGCTAGGCCAAGGTATGAAATATATTTGATAAAAAATTCAGTATCGCCAGAAAAAAGGAAAATGGATTTTTTCAAACTTTCCCGAAGGGCTAAAAGTGTTCCCTAACTTATTTCCATGTGTATATATCCTTGCATACCCCATTTTACATGTATAAAAATGGGGTATGAATGGGGTATACATTTCACAGACATGTTTACCTGGGCCCAGAATTACAATGCTCCCTTATACTGCGTTTACACTATGTTCCCGGCGGTCACGGCGGCCACGTTTCAGACAACCGTGAGCAAAACGGGATAACCGTGAGGCAACGCAGGGGAACGAGATAGGCAAACGTAGCACGCCGGGATAACCGTGGACACCGTGACAAATTTTTTGACAGTTTAAAAATCTGCCACGGCAGTCACGGCGGAAATGAGAAACGTAATGGGCCGTGATAAAACGGGCTGAACGTAACACACCGTGACAGAACGTAACAGTACGTAGCGAAACGTGGAGGCGGTCCGTAGTGCAACGGGAAGCTATTGAATAGCCCGGCAAGCTACGGATCTTCCACGTTCTGTTGCGTTTGATCACGGTCGTCTCACGTCTCGTTCCGTTTCCTACGGAATACTCAACACGTTTTGTTGCGTTAAGTTTCGGTGCATTACGGCCTTTGACGGTGTTCACCCCGTTCTTCTACGTATGTCACGTTCTGTTACGGTTATCACGGCGCGTGAAGTTTATAGATATAAAATGGCATATCATGGGAACAAGTTCCTTTATATTGGAGCAGTCACCATTGTGAACAATACAGACCATACGCTGCACTGTGCAATTGAAGAAGAATTACAATCCCGAACTTTCTTAATCAACTCTGCAGTCGGTTGTTGAGGAGCGCGATTTCAAAGGACTAATTCGTATGCAAAAGGAAAAAAATGTGCTTTATATTGTATGGTGTCTACGTTTCGTCCGTAGCTGACCTTGACAGAACAAAAAAAAAACGTGTTACGCCTTGGTCAAAACGCAACTGACCGCAGCAGAACGTAACAGGCCGTAATAGAACGTGCTAATAATCGTGATAGATCGTGGATAACCGTAACGTACCTTAGCGCCTCCGTGACACACCGGCTTATCACTACCACGGCTTGTTACGGATATCGTAATACAACGTAAGAAAACGTAACAAAACGTAATAGATCTTGAAAATCAGAGAAATGTATTACCAAAACTCCACGGCACGCTACGTTTCAAACAAACGGGGCTGCCGGGGCCGCCGGGAACATAGTGTAAACGCAGTATTAAAGTTAAGGTAGACCTTAGTTAAGGTGACGAATTTCAGCTTCTAAAAACATGCATTTAAAGTATACTGCAATAACATTTTTCAGTTTTATTATGTAAAGGACTTTTTATTTTACCCACCTGTATATTTTTGTAAAATCAGTTATTAGTGACGAGTCAAAATTTGTCACCTTAACTAAGGTGGGCCTTAACTTTAAGGAAGCATTGTAATTCTGGGCCCTGATGAATAAATATATGATATATAAACAAGAACGAAGAACTGAGGCTGATGAGCACTGAGCAGTTTCAAATATTTTATTGGGAATGAAGTTAAAAGGGATATGATCATATAAACATCTTAAGGAGATCGCAGTTGGGGGTCACTCTGAATGACAGATAATTCCTTCTTCAAGTACAATATGATACTATAACAATTTCGATATGATTAAAATTTCAAACATTCCACATATTACATGCCGCCATAAAACAATTACCCTTTATCTACGACTATCATAAGCAATCATAAGGGCATCACGCGCATTGACTTTTATCACATTTTCAAGTGATCACCCGCAAAGCCCACATTTTTGAATGATAAATCGATGCAGGATGCCCCATATTTGATCGTATTGGCCTTGGGGTTTTTCCCAAGTTACCTAGTTTTGATAACACCATTTTTTTTAGCCTATCACAAACCCTTCCTATATCAACTGTCACCACAATATTCCACCGAAGGCTGCTCATTTCAAGCACAAAAAATAAGGATCACAAAAAAGTGACTTTGGTTTTTTGGACATTGTATTTTCTATTTTCCCCTACAGAAATCACAAACCTTTATTTTCCCGTAATGATTAAAGCTTTTCTTACATATGAACCGCCAACTGAGAAAGCCAACAATTTTCATAGGCGAAACAGAGCCGCAGATCAGCTGTGCAGCGCCCTTTGATTTCGCTGCACGGATAGTACAATCCTTCTTCTTTTTTAAATCCGAATAGCCTGCTTCTATGTTTACGTCGGAACTGGTCGGAAACCCCGAAGACCGGTTTTCTTGCATCGCGGCTCATATACATGTATATATCTCTATTTTTCCAGCCCTAGGCACTGTCTTCTGTCAATTTCAAGCCGGGTTCAACCCGGGCGGTGACCCCAGTCATCAGGGCGGCAATTTGTATGGAGGGGGCGGGTCTATGACATCGTTCAATACCAAACTCAAGAATCCATGCCTACCATTACCTTGTATGATTGATTGTAATTACGGGTACAAGACCCGGGGGCCGGGTGGCTGTCAGTATTGTATATGTAACTCCCAACCAGGTACATGTGAGTATCTTTTTAACCTTTTTTTGGGAGGCAATATAAAGCTCGAGAAACCGTGTCTACCACTACCCTGTACAAATCCCTGGGGCCGGGTGGCTCCCAGTATTTCAGCTTCTGCTAGAAATTCGGAACTTCAGCTCGCGTCAGAATGGTTCTAAGAAGGGGAGATTTTTGATTGATGAAACAGTAAAAATGAGCCGCCGCATGGAAAAACCAACACTCTGCATAGGCGAAAACAAAGGCGCAGCTCAGCTTAGCAGTAACTGCGAAGCTGATCAGCGCCTTTGTTTTCGCTACACGTATAGTACAGTTCCTCCACTTTCTAAATCCAAAATTTCCAGCCTCTAGCCATCTTCTGTGACTGTACAGCCCGGTTTGTGTCGGACCTGGTTGGAACCCAAATTGTTGGTTTTCTCACGCACAGGCTCAAATGTAGTTCTACTGTTTTTAAAAGATATAGATCGAAGAGAAATAAGGTCATCCACTTTGGAAAGTACTGTATACATGTAAATATATGCATAGTTAAATCATGTAATCTACTTTGCAGCGCCATCACTGTATACAAGTCCTTGTTCATCCGCACCTCCTACGTGTGACGCTAAATGCGACGGAAATTACGTCACAGGACCCGGTGGATGTCAACTTTGCCAGTGCGCAGGCACAACAGGTAATGCACCAGTCATTTGAATCCACGCCCCCCTTAGGGCCGGGGAATAGTGGGGCTTTTAAATTTTCAAAGCCTCGCTAAAAGCCCGGCACTGCGGGGTCAAACTTGAGGTAAAATCCCTGCTAAAAGCCCCGGCTGCCCGGAGGCTGACAATAATGTGGACTAACAGCTGGGAGTTGTTTTGATGAAACTGAAATGTGAGAGAGGGATCTTAATTTCTGCATGTTAATGTACAGATGCATTTGCAAATTTAATAATGACCATAACAGTAATTAAATGTTAAAATACAATTAATATCTAATTTGAATAAATGTGACTGTGTATATTGGCGGGAAATTAAAACCCCTGCACATCCCCGGCATTGCCGGGACTCATCAGAGTTTAAATCTTGGCACTTTAGCCCCGCTTTGTCCCCGCTATCCCCAGCCCGAGGGGGGGGGGGTAAAAATGACTGGTGCACAGATGTGCAGATATTGTAGTTTTCTTTTAACATTTAGATTTTCAGGCCGGCATGTCTTGAGTTCATTGCAACAAAACGCATGTTACAGTACATGTATCACTTTTCCTCTGCTTACGAATTCAAAAATTCAAAAGGAGCCATACCAGATCATAACTCACATAACATGGCACCATAAAACAATTGGCAGTTGTTTTTCATTGCCAAAAATACTCGTTATAGCTTTCTCATACCAGTACACTGCTGTGCTTGGTTGAATTTTATTGCAATTGCTTGCATCAACTTCAGAATTTTGAAGAATTTAAATGGGTCAGTAACACGTGAATGAACAATATGCTTGGAATTTACATCTTTACGCCATTAATACATTGCTTTTTTAATGCTAATAATTGAATCACTAGTTTCCTCTACATACCGATGTTTTTCAGATCTATAACATCATTTTATGATTAAAATGTAATTAACGTCTATTTTAGCTTCCCCGTCACCGACGCCGGCGCCGAATAATGTATCTACGAAGGCGTCGGTGACCGAATGTGCCATCCATATCTGCAAGTGCAAGATAAATTGCAGGATGATCAAAAAGACACCACATATTTTTGCAAAAAATATTTGTCAGAAAATTAACTTTATTTGTCTATTTTTCTCCCTTTAAGCTTCACCGTCACCGACGCCGGCGCCGAATAATGTATCTACGACGCCGTCCGCGGCTGAATGTGCCATACATATCACTAACTGCCAGATAAAATGTCCATTTGGCTTCATGACGGACAATACACAGTGTGATATGTGTGTCTGTAAAGATGAAATTTACCAAATAGGTATGTTTCTTTCTTTCTTTCTTTCTTTCTTTCTTTCTTTTCTTTTCTTTCTTTCTTTCTTTTTCTTTCTTTCTTTCTTTCTTTCTTTCTTTCTTTCTTTCTTTCTTTCTTTCTTTCTTTCTTTCTTTTCAACCCTTACGCAACATGGTACTTCGTCATCGATTTTCAAATAAACATGTTCAATGGGAAAAAAGCCAGTCACCTCGTTTCTCATGCATGTTGTTAAAAATTTTGGAATGTCTTGTATTGTTCAGTCTTTCCTGCCTGTCAGATGGCTAGGTTGGGGGTTTCATTTGCAACTTTCCTGGACCTTCATTCTTATTCTTGCTGCACATGGATGTGAATTACAACAAGAATGTGTTTTTCATATTAACATGATGGAAAATCGGTCTCGCTCGTTTTCACTGTTTATTTTAAACAAAAAATAAAGCCTTGTTCCTTTTGCCATATTACCTCATTCGTTTAGACGTTCTGTATACTGCTTCTTATTGCATGCATAACACGTTACAGGATACGTATAGGATATAATTAAATGTTATGCGACAGTCTGCATGCTTAGTTTTTAACCCAATCATGGTTGATAACTATGCTGCCTTCTTTCATTGCACAACGATAGGTCGGGCGTCAGACTCTATGATGGCCCCGACATAAAGCTATTCATTTTAGTTGGTTGGGGCCGGAGCTTTTTGTCTGTTGCTTCAACTGGTGCTTTTCTTTTGCTCCGGATTTAGTAAGTTATTTGGCGCCCAGGGATCTCCATCGTCGGGCAGCTTACTCAATCTGTGCGTCCTCGTTTTGGATTCATCAGGGTATTTATCATGATGTATTTGTTTGTCCATGATGATTCATTAACTAGCTCAAGTTTCTCCACGAGGACCGAACAACTAACTAAATGTTGTGAACCACTGCAGAAGCTGAGGGTGAGGTTAGGTTCAATGTACCTGTAAAATCGATTTAACCCCGCCAGTAATTTTATATTACTGATCGTTCTAAGGCGATACTTCTGTGGTGGTTCTTATTGTTTTATGTCTTGGTGTTTAAAATTTTTGTGCTGTTTGCGCCTTATGTATGTTGTCAAATTTTTAGTTAAGTTGAGGTAACTGAGTGGCCACCTATTGGGAAAATATCTGCTCATTCAGCTGACGATATGTTTTCATGGTATAAGTACCTGATTGTTAATTTAGTTTTTTCCCAACCTCGGTTTTTGGAGTGCGAATCATTTTCTGATTGTGCCTTTTCCCGAACGTTGCCTACTTGGACCTTTTAATTTTTCTGGTAAATGGTCTGTTATTTCACATAAATGTACCCACTTGCTGTATTTGTATGGCAAAGATAATACTGATAAACTTATTTGTATTGTATTGCATTGTATTGTATTGTATTGCATTGAAATGCACTGCAATGCATTGCAAATGCTTTTAATTGTATTGGATTTGTATTGTATTGTAAATGTATTTTTATTGTATTGTAGTGTATTGTTTATCATTGTATTGTATTGTATTGCATTGTATTGTATTGCATCGCATTACTTTGCATTGTATTGTATTGTATTGTATTGCCTTGTACCGCACCGCGTTGCGTCGTATATATTGTATTGTATTTGTATTGTATTATAAATGTATTTGTATTGTATTTCAGCGTCTGTACCACCAGAACGACAGCCTCTAGTAATTCTATCCAATCCTTGTGTCCAGTTATTTGACCGCTGTATGATAGCGTGTTCATCCGGGTACAGAACGGGACCAAGAAACTGTCAGTACTGCGCATGTCAGGAGTGAAATTCGACTGCGCATGGTCAAAGAACTCTGGCGACTATGGCACTGGAAAATGGCACCCGTTATTGCGTTTTATTCTGTTACATACTTTGAATGCCCTGATCATCTGTTATTTTAATTGTATACATGTACAAAATTCCAACTATCATGGTAATAAAATCTGACAACCTAAGTACTACAGACACAACACAAAACCGAGATGGCTATAAGTATAGGAATCAATGTGCCACAGGGCAATGCATTTGAATTTTAGAGAGAACCCAAGGAATCTGTGGCTATGTTGTTGTTATATGCAAGCAGCATATGCTGACCAAAACACGGCTGGCGCGTGTTCAATGTAAACACCTTTTGCTAAATATTCTAGGCTACTTCTAAAGATTGTATGGTAAACGTTAAACAATTATTCTTATGATCATTAAATGATATAATAAATAGCATACTTGGGCATCATTAATTGATTCAGAAAGCTGGTCTTTCAGATAATATACTGTTAAGTATTTTGTTTTGTGATAGATAAATAGATCTATTAAATATCAATTATGAGATATTTTGTTTCTAAAACCAGTATTCCAGGCCTAAAATGTTTTGGTTCAAAAAGAAAACAGTATTATGCATATGGTGACAAGGAACACAATGAACTTTCTTGTATGGCGTCATTATTATGTCAGCTAATTGACTGTATAACGTCACTCTATAGACAACGTCAGATAAAAGACGATGTAGCGCCAATTTTTTTAAAATATACATAGATGATATTTGCTTTTTTCGGTGAATACGAAATATATTTCATCGAGTGAATTGAAAACATCAAAAGTTTTATGTTTTTAACTCACTCGATGAAATTTATTTGTGCGCACTCGTGAAAATTTTGATGTTTTCAACTCACTCGATGAAATATATTTTGTATTCACTGAAAATAAGCAAATTTTCTTTTTATTTTATACTTTTAACTGAAAAAGTAGTTCCTCTTCTACAGTGAAGATATAGGCTGATATCAGTCACTAGTGACTTTTGATATCAGTGAAATTCCATATCAATGAAAATTTTAACAAGTTTTGATATGCATTGAGTATAAAATAAAACGTCTTATCATATGACGTCGCTGTTTTCCAGTGGATAACGTCATGTCATAAAAATCGTATGACCACACGTGTAATAACACTTTTGCGGGAATACGTAACGTCATTGACGACGTCCGTAACAACAATGTAAATTTTCATTGGAAATTTGTCCACTTTAAAAGCGATAAAAACCTATTTTAGAAGTCATATTATAAAACGAATCTTACACTCGTGGTCATTTCATATGAAATTTATTAAACTCGCCGAAGGCTCGTTTAATAAATTTCATATGAAATGACTACTCGTGTAAGATCCTCTATTTATATCAATTTTGATGGCGTCATTCTGATATCTGTCTGACGATAACATTACGAAAACTTGCCCATGCAATATACAGAGATTTTTTCCGTTGTAAAAACATGAAAATTTCATAAGAAAATTTTTGATATTTTTCTTATTTTTGCTCAAAACATAGATTGTGCGTACACGTTAGAACCGCCTCGCCGAGGCGGTTCTAACGAGTACCCACAATCTATGTTTTGGGGCAAAAATAAGAAAAATAGGTATACCCCTGCATACCCCAGTTTTGCTATATGAAAGTGGGGTTTAAGGGGGTATACATTACACGGACATGTTTTCCTGATGATAACCTCATGTGTCTGGTGGGGACACTACAACAACAAAGAAAATAAAAGACTTGCTATGCTTTTTGGAGTTAAATACAGCTGATTCAGCTCATTAAATATATTGTCCTCCGAATCTGTACATGTCAAAATGTACAAGCTATTAAGCAAAACAAGGTAGAGGCATATTGGCAAATTCTCTCAGGGATGCGATAGTCTCGATAGCTGTCGGATAAATCTGCGATGCAGGCTGAACAAACCCATCTCCGCTGTTGTCACGACCCGGGCGCAGCTCATAGGTGTAAGAATATTTTATCCCGGCCTTCGATTTAGCCCAGTCATATGCTCCACCAGAAGCGACATCTGAGAAAAAGAATTAAAGAAAGTGGTAAATACACCCGTTTCTCACCTCTGCGGTCCGGAATCGAATCCCAAGCATGTGGCAGGGAAGTGGTCGTTCGTCCAAAGTAGGTGGTTTTTCCCGGGTTCTTTGGTTTCCTCTACCACGTCCAACCACATGACAACATCTGCGCCTTCAAGAACGCGTATTTTCTATGAGCTTTGTGTGCGCCTTCAAGAACGTGTATTTTCTATGAGCTTTGTGTGTAGTTGAAGTAAAAACACGTTGCCGTGCCGGTGAACATCGCGTGATTAAGTTATGTAGACAATAGAAAAATGGGTGCCTACAGTTATGTGCTAAATTAATGTCCACAACGTCAGAATCGCCATAGACTTCAATGTATTTTCACGTTTACAAGAAAATTTATCCTCTATTTTGGTGTCATTTGAAAGGTAAATGAATAAAGCAATAAACTAGATATTTTCATTCAATTCTCTACATGCGTTTCAAGGCTGCAATTATTTAAAGAAAGTGTGAGATTATTTTTACAGTTTTTGGGCATCGTCACCATTGACGTCAATGGGAAAATTTTTCAAAATTTCATAGTTTTAAATTGTTGTATATGAAAAATACAAAGTCAGAAAATTTCATCAAAAATCTTATTTATTGTTTTATTCATTTACCTTTCAAATGACCCCAAAATTACGAAAATATGTTGACCAGGAGAGACGGAATATTTTTTCTTGTAAACATGAAAATACATTGAAGTCTCATGATGGAGTAAATGTCGGCACGTCGCTGTACTTGATCATATGCCATATGAAGCACGTGGGCATGCCTGTTTGAAAATATACCTCATCAGGAAAACATGTCAATGAAAAGTATACCCCCACATACCCCACTTTTATTTAGCAAAACTGAGGTTTACAGGGGTATACCTATTTTTCTTATTTTTGTTTCAAAACATAGATTGTGGGTACTCGTTAGAACCGCCTCGGCGAGGCAGTTCTAACATGTACCCACAATCCATGTTTTGAGCAAAAATATTAAAATTAACCAAATTTTTCCAATGAAATTTTCAATTTTTAATGCTGAAAAAATTCTCTGTATATAGCATGGGCAAGTTTTTGTAATGTATTTGAAGTCGTCTGATCAACAAAGAAAGGAGAACGTCTCTTTTCAACAGAAATCTGCCTATAGAAATTTAAAAATAAAAAATATAGCGGAAAAATATAGCGGAAATGAAAAACAAAATCTTCTAAACAATAGCTGATCTGGTTCTTGAATCATCCCAAAATGTGTTTTCTTGGTTGATGATGTTCCTTTTTGAAAATTTGGGTTGAAAATATAATTCCCCCTATTAAACATATAGGAAACAGAAATAATTTTTTAAAGATGTGTTCCCCCCGAGATCAACAAAATCCTTTTGCATGCACTTGATTTTTACCAATATACATAACATATACAAATGACGTTCTTGATCTCGGGGGGGGGGGGGGGGGGAAGGCTGTCAAAATCCTCAAAAACTAAATAATGTTACTAGCTCATCAAATACCCGATTTTAATAATTTTGTGCAAGGCTGTAGCTTGCTTTTTATACACTTTCTATATGGCTGAACTTGGTTTAGTCATGTCAGAAAAAAGTCTCTCTTCAGATTTTCAACCAAATAATCCATCAGACATGTAATACGGATATTCTTTGTTTTAGAAATGTACGTCTCTGTACTGATGTGTTTTAATTAAGCTTAAGGTTTCTCTGCGCCCAAGTCGTGCTTTTATCTTAGCTTTGCATTGTGAAGACTATTATGAGGTTTATCATAACGAAGCATATTTGAGACAAGTCAAGATCTGCTTGGACAGGAGATTTTATTCTTTACTAAACATAAAAATGTTCTCTAGGTCAGTTTTATTGCCATAAAGCACAAACGATAAAGTTTTGATGTAGCACCCATGTACAAGGTACATTTATCACACACACACTACTAAAATCTTGGTATTGCATGTATAAGGTGTGTATTTATGATATACCTCAGTAAATAGGGTAGGTAATACAGTTTATGCTCAAAAGTTATGGACAATATAATTATTGACCAAAGGAATGCAATATTTTTTATTTCCTTTTTATGAATACGGGGCCACCTGCAACATCTTATTATGTCCCAAATGTTACATTGGCATGTATTTGATGGATATGGTCGATAATTTTGATTTTCTGAATCAAAATTTTTTGTCAAAAAAATTACCCCTTCCCTCAAAAAACTGAAGCCATGGCAAGTATAAGTAAACTATTCAAACAGAGTTTATTTTGTTGAGTGCACAATACATCAGGCTTTCTTAAAACACATGCTTACAGTCATAACTTTCGTATTTTTCCAGCTACAGGCTTTCAAAATATAGGCAAACTGAATGCTATTTCGAACGTGATCCTTGCACTATGAGATGAGGGGGTATTTAAAGTTATCGATTTTCAAAAAGGCGAGGGAAAAATCGACTTTCTGAAATATTTTCAATTTTATTTTTCACGGAATAGATCTAAAATATGCATGTCAACGGAATGAAACTGTAAATGTATTCACAAACTACTTGCCAAATAACAAAAAATGAATATATGCATTCCAGGGCAATACAATTTTTTGCAGAAAATAATTTTTCATATTTTTGAACATATTTGTCTAGTAAATCTCCGAGAATATTCTTAGACTGGCAAAAGTGATTTTAAAAAGGGGGGATGATTATCCAATAAGATAATGTATAAATTGATAGGCCGTTCTACGCTTTTAAAGCTGTTATAAACATTTTCCCACACCCATCTCTTACAAAAATTCATATCCCCGTGTATAATCAAACCTCTTAACACGTTTCAAAATATTTTAAAGCATGTGATGTATGGATGTTGCCAATTTGACGATGCCAAATAATTAAATTCTAATAAATATTAGATTAAATACAAGGTCCAAACCACCACTTGCCGTACATTGCTGACAAAAGACCCTTCCCTTAAAAGGCTTAGCTTCTGAAGAACCTAATTTGGTACCACTGTTTATTCGATTTATGACCCCTAATGGCGCAATGTGGTCCAGAGATAAAAAGACTGTCATAATGAGGAGATTATTTCATCTGTGCAGAGGTTAATAAAGAGGCCCCTAAAGGAGAATACCTGTAGTACCACTGTTTATTGCCTTTATGGCCCCTGTATATCTTGTACAAAAAAACTGCCTCCCTCTGCAATCAATATTGATTATTTATAGTTTGGCCCCTATCTGTATTCTTATTCATTGTCAGGCCACTATGTTTTCAAGTGTCCTGTCCCTTATCTTTGATCAGACAATGACCAACAATAGACAGGAATATAAGCCTTGGAATTGAGCCGCGACGCGAGAAAACCGGTCTTCGGGGTTTCCGCCCTGGTCTGACAAAAATTGGCCTGAACATTCTCAGGAGAAAGCAAGAATCTTGAAATTTTGGCTTAAGTAGAAGCGGAATTGTACTATCCGCGTAGCTAAAACAAAGGCGATGATCAGCTTTGCAGAAGCCTTTTTCTCACATAGGCAAACATCCGGTTTTCTCATGACGTGCCTCAATTTATAACGGTGACACTTACACAACAACGCGGGAGGAGTGCCAACTTCATATTTTGTACCATATACTGCTTCTAAAGCTCCCGCCATTTTGTTAGCAACACAGTCCTGAAGCAAAGTTAAAACTATGAAATCTGACAAACACAGTCCATTTTATTTCAGGAATGAAGTCACTAGTATTGAGTATAGGATACGTGTTCTTGTTTGCGTCGGATGTAAAATACAGCTGCGTAGTACCCGAGCCAACATTAAATTTCTGGCCTTAAGATATTGTAAAACCCACCTAAACTTCACAAGAGTTTTAGCCTGGATCTCAGCTGTTACATTCTTTATTCAGTTTTTAAATTTCCCTTTCAAATTTATTTTAGCGCATATAGTCGCTCAGCTGAAACTGATTTTGGAAAATAAAATTACCTCATCGTTCGGAAGGATGAATTTGGTTTCAAATTAACGATAATTGATTGTACTTTCAAAATACGGTTGTCTTAGTGTCAAAAAAGTGTAGCGTCATATTAGAAAAAGGGGAGATAACTCTGTATTTAGTAAAATTAAGAATTGCCCGTTGGGATGGAAAAATGTAAAAATATTTTTATTCGATTTCGGTTTCGAGCATTTGATTATATTTTCGTATTGTACATTGATATGTCGACACATTGTAGTTAATTTGATTTTTTTGTGCCTTTTAACACACGCTTTAACGTCCGGTAACGTACGTAACACGGTAGAATTTTTTTTTTGACGCCTTGCGTTTTTTATACAGAGTTCAGTATTTTAGATATACCAATAATTTTGTATCTATGTAATGTTCAGTTAATGGGCAGTGTGTAGATGTTTCCATTTTTTCGCTTTTGCATCTCTCCATGTTGCCAGTACGCCTTTAAAAACCCGACCCATTCTTGAAAAGTAACGTTTTTTCGACATTAAATCGCTATTCGATAAAGAATAACTTATAGGTTCACGTGTATATCTTTCGAATTACCAAGAGAAAATTGATAAACTTGATAGAATTGTTTTATTTTCCAGTTTAAAATGGAATAAATGATAAAATAGGCTTCTTGGTGTATATGGTCACGTAGACTACGTGCCGGAAGACAAATATAATCACAATTAGTAAATACAATATAAATTCAGCATTCCCTATAAAGGCGTTATGCTGATCCGGGGTTCAATATGAAACATAACCTTATCATTCTGATGGGGAAGTTTAGTCTAAAATGAAAGATGGGTGTCGCCCATTGCAGCGTAATTTGACAAATATGGGCACATATATCTTTCTCAAGCGTATTCATTTTGGTGCATGGTTACAAAACCTATTTGAAACCAATTCATAAATTGGCTTTTCTTCCCAATTCTTCCTGACTCAATAACTATATACTCATATAGAAATATGTATAGAGCTTCAAGGTGCATTCTAAGATGTTACATATGTTTCTTTATAAAACAGGACTTGGGTCGACCGATATAAAACAGTTTTAAGGTTTTACAGTTTGCGTTTTTTTTCTTAGTTCTGTTATTCATGTTATTCATATCAAAGTACACTGTACAGTTGTATCGGTTACATAATAGATTTAATGGAAACACTTCAAACAAAAAACTACGAATCTATCTTTGACATATATTTCATAATATGTCGCTGAACACTTCGACTCCTATTGAAAAGCTGGAAGATTTAAAGTCGCCCTTCAACCATTTTGCACAAATAAGAGCTATTTTTAATATCTTTCGTCTTTGTAAATCTGGGACAGTTCTCTTTCAACGTTTAAATAATTTCAAGAAAGAGGTTTCCTAGAGAAATAACATACTTCAGTAAGAGCTACGCCATGTAACATACGTAACATTTCTTAATTTTGAACATCAATGCATGTATTGAACATACAGTATCCAATTATAGATTGCGTCTACTTAGCAAGAACCTTAAACTGTTACTAAATATATCATATCGATTTATCAGGAAATTCAATGTTTTAACTAAAACCACGTGTAACACTGAATTTGATTTAAGCAAAACGAGTAAACGGGATCAACCTTGCTTACATCATACACACATGTGAATAATCAAAGAACATGTTGCTTGCAAAGATATCGTTTTGAGATATATTATATAACGTTTAAGGAATAATGACTTTATGGTAGAGTGTATTTAACATGATTAAGCCGAATAATTGCATCGATTTCTCGGCATTCTGTACTTACTAAATTGAAAATGTAACGCGCGTAGCACCATAAAGTAAAATGCCAAATACAAAATATAACATGACATGAAATAAACAGCAAAAGAAAGAAAGAGAGAAAGAATGAAAGAATTTATGAAAGAAGGAAAAACACTTTATTGAATTTTATTTAAAGGTAAATTGTACGCATATATAATTCCAACTTCACTAATTTCCTACATTCTGATTGGTTGTTTATAAGACTTTATACTTCGATAAAAGCAATGCGTAAGAATACTTGGTTTTCACCTTAAAAACGGCGCGACGTTACGTGATTACGTGACGTTTCCTCGAGGAAACGTTGACGTCACCAAATCTAAACGTCATAAAAACAATGGATGAACGCGTTTTGAAGGCGTCGAAATGAATATTTGGAATTTTTAATAAACATGGACGCTTTTTCTTTTAATACAACATCGTAAGGTAAGCGTTTTTATCTTCTTGTTGTGTGTAGAAATTTGACGTTTGAATTTCTAATGTTCGAGCCCCAGTTCAAAATCGACATGTCTTTCTATCGGCCCAGACGGCGACATTTCCTCCCAAAAGAACAATTTTGAATGAAGGGGAGATGTTTTAAAGCTTCCGCTTTTACAGCTTGCCTTTAGGAAGCCAGTTATAGCTTCTATTAATTGCGAGAAGTGAGTTCTGTGCCTTGGAAATTTTCAATATGGCTGCCTCATGAAGATCCGTTTTGCTCTATTTTCCTTCCGCTGGCTATAAAAAATGAAATCAATTTAAATAAATGCAGTGTAATGGGACAAAGTTGGAATTATAAGGAATGAATTATTATTTTTGTTGATTTTATCGATGTGTAAACTCAGGCGAATCACTCACAAACTTTTTCATAAAGCCCTTCGGGCTTTATTTAGTTTGTGAGTGATTCGCCTGAGTTTACACATCGATAAAATCAACAAAAATAAAATTCATTCCTATAATAATATACATGTACTCTGTGTGATATTAAGATCTACTTTGCACCCTGGGATAATTGCTCATGAGTGCAAATTTGTTATTCTAAACACAAAATAGATATGAAAGATACTTTAAGTTAGTTTCTTATATCAAGTTAGGAATCACTAATGCTGCCATTTTATAGACACCACCAATTAACAATTTATTTGTTTTTTAAATGTTGTAAACATATAATATTTATATGAAGTCATTGAGTTAAGTGTATTTATCTTTGGATAGCCATACCCCTTGCCAAACTAACACTCTTCCACTGGTATCACTGAAGTATTGCGCACAATATTGAAATATTATCCCCGAAACCTCAATCGTTTTTAGCAAAATGATTTTGTCTTAAGTATAAAACAATTGCAAGCCCAATTCTTATAATATTTTCCTTTATGTTCAAAATTTAACTTGTATAACACATGTATTAGAATTTCATAATTATCTCACTACGTTTTTATTCCTTAAAACACTGTAGAGCAATAAGGTGGTCCCTTATGTATTGGACCAAAGCCGTCACTTCTTATTCCAAAATAGTTCATTTTATATCAAAAGATTAAATGATACAATGATACTTTGATTAATAAAGTTATCCAAATTTGCGATCTCGTATCATGGTATATAATATTAGCCTTGATAATAATTATCAAGGGAATGAGTTTCCTTCTTAGCATACTAAAAACTTTCAGGAAACATGAAAGGTAGTTTTTCGGTTTCCGTTTGCCCACTTTTACCTTTCTGTGTATCATGAGAGTATCACAATTGGATCGAAATCCTGTTTGTATTTTTTTCACAAAGATGCTTTGTTACAAGCTATTGAAAAATGATGACATATTCATTTAAAGGGAAATGCAATAAGTATCATTTTATTTGTAAGCGTTAAGGAGAGGTTCAGTAATTTGATTTGTGTGAGGTTCAGTAATGTGATTTGTGTGAAAAATGACTTACAACACATACGGCTTTTCCTTATTCTTTAAATCGTTTGCTAATTCTTCTATCCCGGTACTCCAATGCATTTCTTAAAATTTTCTTGAACGTTGTAGCTTTATTTAAAATTACATTACAACATAAAAAAACACAGATAAAATACCTGCTCAATTTCATTAAAGTCAATAAAATATGAATCCTTATTCAATAGCATCATTTTATAAAACTAAGCTTCTGTATTATTATTGTGTAACATACGTAACATAATTTAGTAATGTTAGTACAATTTAACATACAAGTTTGCTTAATCATTAAGCAAACTTAAGAAGCGTATTTAATGTAAAGGAGGCCATTCTTACACAGAGTCGACAATTTCATCTCAATACTTTATAGTAAATGTTACACGTTAGTGATGTCGCTGATATGATTTCAATATTGCTTGTTTCACATATAACTGTTCGTTATCTTCACTTTATCTACAGTAAATTGACTGAAATCAAAGTTATTAAGAGGTTAACGTCAGTGGATTGGAAACAATCGTTCCAAAGGTGGCTTCTCTTATTTTGTATTCAAGTTTAAGGTTCTATTGATATGCTATAAACATGTTTGTGTAAACAATTAACATTGCAAGGTTATCTACCATACGCATAGGAATATTATATACTTAGTAAACATCTATTAAGTAAACATCTCTTTGGTTGTACGTTTTGAAATGATTTCATGTTTTCGTTATCATGGTAACAGCGAGGGCTTAGATTCAGATTAGTAATATATCAAACTATGACCATATCCGTATCTCTAGATGCTGATTAGGCCCTGCCATGCCAGTTGGAAATAATTGCGTACAGTAAACCAATGCTATCATTCTTGATAAAAACGGAACAATAACTGCACACAGGAAAACCTAAGATTGAAACAATGAATCTTATATTTGGAAAGGGCACATGAATACACTTTATTCTAAATATTTTAAATAACTACAATGACATCACACAGTGAATAAAGTAAATAAAATGTAACATATCGTATTTTGTGTGTAACGTATGTAACACACATCAAAATGCTGCCTCATGACATATCGGTTTCACTGAACTCCAAACTAGAACCAAATTGCAAAGAAAAAAAAAACAACTATAGAACTAAGAATAAAATGTAGGTTTTATAGACATACTCTTATTTGGGTCTAAACTTCTATGTTAGGCTATACAAGTCTTCAAACCACTTTTATGCTACAAACTAGTGTAGAGGAAAATACAAACGACGACGACAACAGCAACAACGACAGATTGCATTTAAATCAAAGAAGTATATTTTGGTAAACGGAAACTGCATTAAATGATCGAACGGACCTTAAACTTACTTTGATCCTGAAATTCATCTGTATGCAATGCATAACTGTTTTATTAATGCGAATGTAGTTTACGTAACCATTTGAATAAGACTACTTTGTACTTCAGCTTTTTTTCACCTCCCTCGCGGTCGCGGACCGTGTTCCAAACTTTCTGATCTGGTGAAGGCCAACATTTTTATTTAATAACTTTCTATAGTGGCGAAGTATCCATTTCTTCACAGAAAGCGGTATAATTCATGAATGTGGTAGGTGATTTAACAAAATGGCTAACAATATAAAAAAAAGATCATTGGTAAAGTAAATTATTCATTGCAAAGGCTTATAAACAACATGCTCATGTACATTTTATTGTAGTACGCTATGAAATATTTTATCTTATAGAGAAATCGCATCGCATGGCGCCAGTTCAGTGTATAATAAGGTGTTACGTATGTTACGCATCGTTATGACAGAAGCGCACGCTCTTAAAATGTTTAAACCAATTACAATGTGTAGAGACATGATTGTGTGATGAAGCAAATTTAACACAGTGATCAAAATTGAAAAGAATAAATTATATTTCAACCTTCCAATATTCCAACGTGTCATTTAGGATTTAACCCAATAAAGAGGTACATGTATCTATCTGCCCTGTCCTGGTTTAGTGCTACACCTTTTTTCAAAGAACAACCACTTTTCTTTAATTTATGACGAAATGTCTCCTTCTGGGCGATGAGGTATAGTTTCGTTTCAAAATTATGTTCATGTATGGACCTATCTATTGGGGCCCGAAATTTTAGCGTTTTGTCTTCTGTATGCTTATATGTAGTCTACGTGACCATATACATTTTGAAGCCTGTTTCATTATTTTTTCTCCCAAAATGTTAAAAAGAATTTAATTTGAGCCAGTATGTCCATTCCTCGTAGTAAATTAAAAGACATACATGTTAATCCATAAGTTTTTCTCTACTGAATGAGAGATTTAACTTCGTAAAACGGCATTTTTCAAGAATGAGTGGGTCACTTTAAAACGCACTAACAAGATTTAGAGATGTCCTAGCGGAAATATGAGAACATTTACATGCTTCCCACTGACTGAGCCTTATATAGGTAGAAAATCGTTGGTATACCTAAAATACTGTACTTTGTATAAAAAATGCAAGACGTCAAAATCAAACTTTTTGCAAGGTTACATACGTTACCGGCCGTTAAAGCGTCATTGAAAAATCACAAACAGTTTAAATCAACCACAATATGTCGACAAATTATTGTACAATTCGAAAATATAATCAAAGGCTCAAAACCGAAATCGAATAAAAATATTTTGACGTTTTCGTATCCCCATGGGCAATTCTTAATTTTAACGAATACAGAGTTATCTCCCCTTTTTCTGATATGGCGCTCCACTTTTTTGACACTACGACAACCGGATTCTGAAAGATCAATCAATTATCTTTAATTTGAGACCAAATTCATCCTTCCGAACGATGAGGTAATTTTATTTGCGATTTAGGGCTTGTTTGAATTTCAGCTGAGCGGCTAATATATATAAGACATACCGGTAAGTAGGCGGACCGAAAACATTCGGAAACCTTGAGGAAAACCAAGTGGCAAAAAACGATGAGATGATAGAACGTAGAACGTAAATTAAGTTAATTTGTGATATTGACCACTCGGCCATGGAGCCGCAAAGGTGTAGCAAATATAAATTTCATACCATTTCCTGATAGTCACTTGGGCGTGTGCTGGTGTGTCCGTAGGGCGTTAGCAGCAGCTGAGAATAACAGTGAATAGAGATAAACGCGGTGATCTCATGTCCGGTATCTAATAGAGCCGTGATTCGTCCTTGCAGGGCGTTCGTTTCAGGCGCGGAAAACGCAGAGCCGCCATGGTAGGTGTCGGAGCACGTGGAACCCGATGAGCCCTCTCCTGCCAAACAAATGAGCCGCCTTATGGGAAAACCAACCGAATGTGGTTTTCGAACAGGTCTGATACAAACCGGCCTGTACAGTCAAAGAAGACTGCTAGAAGCTTGAACTTGCGGATTTAAGAAGAAGAGGAATTGTACTATCCGTGTAGCGAAAACAAAGGCGCTGATCAGCTTCGCGGTTACCGCGAAGCTGATCTGCGTCTTTGTTTTCGCATATGCAGATTCTTGGTTTTTCTCATGAGGCGGCTCAAATATCAGAGGGCTGAGTCGCCCTGAAATGACAGATTATACAAAAGGTAATATCTGAAATTCTGTTAATTACTTAAAGTAATAACGCCATTGTTTAATTTTATTTTACAGTTGCATGTACTGCTAGCACTTTCCTATGCTTGTTTTGTGGTTTAACATCGA